>CM062819.1:458253195-458825731 GCA_031772625.1 Pinus tabuliformis | reverse complement strand
AATTAAAAATCCTTTTTAAGTTCTCTCTACCAAATGTTTTCATGTCAACAACTTCTTCACTACTTGTAAAAATCCACAAGTATGTGTTTTCGTATCAAAAGTGGCTTAGGTTGTGGCTTCTAGGGAACAAATCTTTCTAGAGCATACATTAGGAGTTATGTTAAACAAACTAGCCTCATCTAGAAATCATGTAATTCGTGGGTGTTTGTACCCCACTTCCAAAACTCTGGTAAAAGAGGATTCTATGATTGACACGTGCTCAAGCTCCAACACATATTGATCAAGGAAATGGCAATATGATGAAGTTGTCATCCAACTTAGATGAATAGGCTATGATCAAGGAAATGGCAAGATGATGAAGTTGTCATCCAACTTAGGCTAAGGCAGCAATGAAAATTATTCATTCGAAGCAGAAGAGCGAAGAGCTTAATTTGTCTATGTTGTTTTATTTCTATTTCTTACCAATTGGATGTGGTTGTTTAAATGCTTTCTTTACTTTTACTGCTTAACATTGGCAATTTTATTTAGCGGAGTAATTGTGATAGGCACATAAATCCAGATGGGTTTTCCCCTGTTGAGGATAACCTAACTTAATGTATGATTTTCAAATTAACAAGTTCGGAGATCATCATATGATGATTTAAGGAACTGCAATAACATGATATCTCTAGTGACTTAGACATCATTTTATTCTTGCTTCTATAGTACCTTCCATCATGACTCAGGATCTCAGGGATATAGAGGAATTGTTAAGGAAGTTGTACAAGGTGTGCAACCCATCCATTTATTCTAGCAATTTAGGGGTTTGGATCTCATCATATTTCTTTCTGGTTCTCTCTTTGCAACTTGCTTCTAATCATACCAATGCTAAAACACTGAGCCAAGGAGAAATTATCTAATAACATCAAATAAAATAAAATAAATGATGTCTGGTAGCTATGATAGTAATGAACAAAGTGAATGTTCAAGCCTAATATCTTCCATGTTGTATTTTTTTGTTTCCAAAAATAGGTCATATATTGATTGTGTTTTGTACTTTTATTGACTGAGATTCATATAGAGAAAGTATTGTTGCTTTAAGATATATTAATATATTTAAAGTCCCATACATATTTTGAATCATAGATTGAATTCAATCCTTATTTTTGACCTTGAATTCCATTGTTATTGTTTACCTTGGCACCTCCAGGCTAGCAAACCCCTAAGCTTTCTACTGATCTTCTGATCAACGGCTCATCAAAATCACTCACCTTCATCCAAATTGCACACACATTACAGTATCAATTACTTATAGATAGAGAGCAAGTTGTCTTAGGTAGCCATGGATGTTACAGTTAGGTGAATTGAAATTCTCTCTTTCCATGCCTTTCCCTTTCTATTTAGAAAGAATAGGCCACTTTCAATTAATAAAGTAATTACATACCAATATTATTATTTATTTTTTTCAGTTTTTTTACAGTTGCAAATTTACATAATGGATTTCCATTGAAGGACATATAAAATGTAATCATCTAACAAGAAAAAGAATTATGTTATTTTCTCCGAGACCATTTTTTTTGGGGAGAGATTTCTATACACTTGGATTAATAAGAATTGAAATTCTCTCTTTCCATGCATTTCCCTTTCTATTTAGAAAGAGTAGGTCACATTTAATTAATAAAGTAATTACATACCAATATTATTATTATTTATAATTTTTTAGTGTTGTAAATTTACATAATGGATTGCTATTGAAGGACATGTAAAATGTAATCATATAACAAGCAAAAGAATTATGTTATTTTTTCGAAGACCATTTTTCTTTGGGGAGAGATTGCTATGCACTTGGATTAATAATATCGAGTTTCTATAAATTACAAAATTGAAAAAATAACCTTCATTAATGCTATAAATTGAATTCATTTGTTATTTTGGGTGAATGAAGTCTGAGGTGATAGATAGTAATTGAAGTTTTCATGAGAGGAGTTAATGTTAAGGATGATTATAAATATATTTGAGATAAAGGATAGGGGAGAGATTCTTATTGTTGTGCAGGGACCAGTAATTGATATAGTACTGGTCCCACCAAACCACCAGTAATTGAGACTTTTGAAACCAAAATTTAAAGAGAAATAAATAACATTATGTATAAATAAGTATTAAATTATGTCCAAAAATCATCCATACATTGACTGAGCCACAACTCTCCATAAATAGTGTTTTACTACTTAACGCTGCAAAACATATTGACCCAAGTAGAAAACAGCTAGAGCCATAAAGGCTTCCAAACTGGTCTATTCCAGAAGTACAAAACAGCAGCCACTTCAACCCCCACTCATCAGAACTGCAACTTTGCATCCCAAATAAATATGCCTACCTGCACATAACAAAAGGAATGTATGTCAGCCATAACTGTTGTGTTGTTCAACAACTAAACACCCTATGTTCAATAAATGACACCCAACCCAATAACAATTAAATCCACTTTGTTCAATAAATGACACCGAGACCCTAATAACTGCAATAAATGACACCCAACTCACTCTATTTCTCATTAAAACAGATCAAAACACATGGATCAACAAATAAAAAATTCCCAACCATTAGATCACATCAAATTAAATCCACACCACACATTCAAAATGAAGCCATTGCAATCCATGTGCATCCATGTCCACCAATTAAAATCAAGTCCCCAAAACTATAAAAGAAGTCCACCCACTGTTGAAGTTGCATCTTATGCTTTCAAACTATTCAGCAAACTTGAAGACAACATCACAAAACAGTGGCCAATATATTCAAGTTAGTTATATGAATTACAACTCATTCTTCTTACAGTTCTGTTTTCATTGTTTTCATTTATCAGATTTCTTACATTACAGTTCTGTCCATAGGGTTATGGTTAACCTATACAGTTACAGTTAACCTTTTTTATACAGAGTTTATGTATGTGTTCTAGCTTATTATATCATCAGCTTCATAGTGATTACAGCTTACATATCACAGAGGTTACGTATGTCGTGTTAGTACTGTAGTCACAGCTTGTTTAGCTTACAGGAATTGAAGCTATTGAATACCGTCGTATCCATCTAATCAACGTCAAAGGTTGTTTACCTTACAGGAATTGAACCTTAGCTTACAGGAATTATTCGATCATCAGCTTCATAGTGATTACAACTTACATATCATAGAGGTTATGTATGTCGTGTTAGTACTGTAGTCATAGCTTGTTTAGCTTACAGGAATTGAACCTTAGCTTACAGGAATTGAGCGTAGCTTACAGGAATTGAACGATTATTATGGCTTGGGTTCTATGTAGAATGAGTTAAAACATAGAACAAAAACGAATTGTAACTTTAATGACTCTGATAAACTTAGTAATTTTTCACATATTTTCATACCTTGACAATCATCATTGAGACATCACATTGAAACATAATCGAAAGACATGTATTTTCAGAAGCATGAAGCTATTGAGAAAGCAAAAATTATTGTATTATTGAGTCGAAAGAATGCAAGTAAGTGAATTTCTACTACTGATGAATGGACCATAGAACTGAGGAATGGTTTCTTAGAATGGAAGCCCGAGCAGATGACCATTTCTCTTTATTGGATTAGATGACTGTAAGATTTTAGATAATGAGAAAACACAATTAAAAGTAACATAGCAGATGACAGTCTTATTGGCCGTCATATCTTTTCACCTCGTTGAGCTCGAGACCTTAGGGTATGGAGAGCCCGAGCCATACGGAGTTGTAAAAGTTGGACCAAAGGAATGGGGATTTACATAATTCAGCACTGTAAATTAAGTCACAGAAAATGGAGAGAAATCTTGGAGCAGAGATTGTTCTTCTCAATATTCAAAATAACTAAATAAATTCAAAATAACTAAATAAATTATATGGAAAATATAAAAAATAAATGACTGCAACGAAACTCGATTAAACTGAAGTAAAACCAATTGTCTATGACACCTAGGAGACCATACAATCAAATGTGATAGTGATTACAGCTTACATATGTCGTGTTAGTACTGTAGTCATAGCTTGTTTAGCTTACAGGAATTGAACCTATTGAATACATCTCATTCATCTTATCACTATTAAGCTCTATACACTAAAATGCTTGTATTAGTATCTGAGCATGGTTTCAGTTCACCCTTATCTATGAGTGAGCTAGAACAAAGCTCTGTATAATTACATATGTTATATGTATATTGAAGCTGAATCCAGTCTATTAGGGAGATAACCAACCTGTGATACAGGTACTTTATCATATCTATACATGTATTTCTTAGGTTAGTACTGATAGGTCAACCTTTAGATGATGTTACTTATAAAATATCTGTGCTATTACTTATGCCGAGTGTTATGAGAACGAGACAAGCAAGTGATTAGGTAAACAAGCATGGTTAGAAAGAGTCATGTGTAACTACTGTGTTCTAATTCCATAGCTTGTCATAAGCTTAGATAAGGTACAAAGGTGACAAGCTAATCAATATACAACATGATATCCCGGGGTTCTCACTCTTAGTCATTCCTATTATATAAATACCTTTTTTCTTATTGCTATATAGAGTACCGTTCTCTCCATAATCAATACTTAATCAATACATATGGATAGACTGTAATCACTGTATACGCATATCCTAATGTAATACATAATCAATACATATGGATAGACTGTAATCACTGTATACGCATATCCTAATGTAATACATAATCAATACATATGGATTCACTGTAATCACTATATACGCATATCCTAATGTAATACATATGGATAGACTGTAATCACTGTATACGCATATCCTAATGTAACAAGCTATGTTTCCTCATTACTTTGATTTCCATGGTTCTACTTATGGCACTGATTCAACCATTAGTAATGATTACACTCTACTCTATAGGGTAAGTACATATTGAATAGACCTACTTATTAGCTGTATTCCCTAATCTTTAACAGATATAAGGAGAATGACGTAATTCATACATGTTTACATACCTCATTGGTTTAGCTGTATAAAGCTGTTGAAAGTAAATGGAAAATGATATATGAAAACAGTGACATACATGTTGATAATTTCCTGTAATAGAGGAAAAGTATTTTTGCAAAAGTAATAAAGCATAATTTGACATATATTCTAATGTCTAAATGCAACATACATGTTGATAATTTCCTGTAATAGAGGAAAAGTAATTTTTGCAGAAGTAATAAAGCATAATTTGACATATATTCTAATGTCTAAATGCAACATACATGTTGATAATTTCCTGTAATAGAGGAAAAGTAATTTTTGCAGAAGTAATAAAGCATAATTTGACATATATTCTAATGTCTAAATGCATGCAATAATTTTACAGGTTGTTGCATCTATGGCAAAAGGAAGTTACTCTGCTCGTACAAGGAGAAGTGGCAAGAGAGTGACAAGGGGTGCGCAGCTGCGATGCACATCGTCTGATGATGACAGGCCAGCTGATGTCAATGCTGGCAATGCACCAGGGAACATTGTTGAAGATGACCATGTGACAGCCGCTGATGTTAACACACCACCAGCCACAGAACCACCATCAACAACAGTCCAAGGGGCAAGCTCAACTAAAAGATCAGTGCTATAAGAGGATGGACAAAAGAACAAATGTTAGTTGCAATTGACGACATAGAGTTTAATGGATACTCAGTTCGGGCATCTGCAAAAAAACATGGTATTCCTCCCTCATCAATACATTATTGGATAAATGGACTGACTCATACAAAACGTAGAGGGCCTCTTACAGTTATGACTGAGGAGGAGGAGGCCGAGGTGGTTGAGTGGTGTAAATAGATGGCCCAACTGGGACATGGGCTAGAGTTGATACAACTCAAATCAACAGTTGCTCAAATCTGTCAAGGGAGGCCAAACCCATTCAAAGATGGGTTTCCTGGTAAATCATGGTGGTTTGGGTTTAAAAAAAGGCATCCAGAACTCTGAGGGCCTTGACAGAGACAGAGCATTAGATTTGTGCCCTGCAGTTGTGCAAAAATTCTATGACACACTTTCTAGTGCTTACGATAAACATTATTATGGAGCAGACCATATATGGAACTGTGATGAAACAGGTTTACAGGCAGGGAGGAATTGTGGCATGCGAGTAATTGCCAAGAGAGGGAGCCGAAATGTGCCAAAGATTTTGCCCAAGAGCAGGGAGTGGATAACTATTTTATGTTGTGTTAATGCAATTGGTACTTCAATCCCAGGATTTTATCTATTCAAAGGTAAAAATCAACTGAAAAACTATATACAGAACTGTGAACCAGGTGCATGCATGGCTGCACATCCCCACGCATGGATGACTAAAGAACTGTTTCTAATTTGGCTTTTTCACTTTGCTGCATCGGTACCAGGTGGTGTCTCGCCTAATAACAGACACCTTTTGATATTAGATGGCCATGGGAGCCACATGGCTGTACAAACAATTGAGGAAGAAAACAATTTAGGCATCAACCTGTTGACATTGCCCGCTCATACCACTCATAGGCTGCAACCCCTTGATGTTAGTGTGTTTGGCCCTTTCAAGAACTATTTCAGGTCGGAGCGTGCTGCATGGATGGCAAAGAATCCAGGGGTTGAGGTGAAAAGGTTTGAGCTACCAGAGCTTGCAAGTAAAGCTTTTAAAAGGGCTTTGACACCATCAAATATCAAGGCTGGCTTTAGGAGGACAGGAATCTGGCCACTGAACTATGATGCTCTTATGCATGATACTGGTTGTAGCCAAGCGTTTCATGTGGATGGTCAGGAAGAAGGGAATGTCCAAACAGGTGTTGAAGTGCAAGAAGTAGATGACAAAGATGATGTTGTTGCAGTTGGTAATATGATTTCCCTGTCTCAAGGACACTTATATGCTGAAGATGATGAAACTGTATGTGAAACACAATATAACAATGAACAAATTCCTAGTAACATGGAGATTGTTCCACCAACTCAAGAACATGAAATTCCTGTTGTTGATATTGCTAATGATATTGTTGAACATGCAGTTGACAATGACCAATTGACATTGCCAAGCCAAGTAACCCCACCTTCATGGCTAGCAGAAGCAATGATCAATATGAATGCACATAGTGTCTCAGAAACCAATGAAGAAAGCATGAACATGCCCTCACAACCAGCAGAATTGAACAGTGAAATTGTTCATTTTTTTGTGGACAATAGATCAATGGAAGAAGATGAAGGACATAATGAGGCATCAAATGAAGATAATGATATGGTTCAATCAGTTCCAACAGATACTGAAAGGGAAGTAGCAAGCAATGACATGCAGGTGGGAGGGGTGGAGAAGACACTTGGACGGTTCCTAAAGCTACCAGTAGAGAGAGTATCAATGAAAAAAAAGCAAGGTGCACCGGGTAGTCTTCGTCTGGGCCGAAGCTCACAGTTACTCACCTCAGAGGACTATATAAACCTGTTAGTTGAGTCAGAAAAAAAGAAATTTGAAATGCAAGAATTAAAACAGAAAAAGAAGGATATAGTCAAGGAGAAGAAGGCAGCAAGGATTGTTGCAGCACAACGTCGAGCAGAAGAAAGGATTGAAAGAGATAAAGCAAGGCAAGTTAAGGACCAACAAAAGCAAATGGCAAGACAGGAAAAGGAAAAACGAAAGGCACAACAAATGCTTGAAAAGGAACAAGGGATGATCAACGATACAAGAATAGCTGATGAAACCAGGATTATTTCAAACTCATTGGACTCCATTGCAGACAATACACCATTATTCCAAGATCTCATAAACATTCAAGTGCCCCACTATCAAACTGAGGGTTTACCCACTTGCCTTGTTCCTACCAGAGGTGGTGTCAATTCTCTGTATGCTCATTACACACCTCCACTTAATGCAGGGGTCAGTAGGGAAAATGTGAGGTATGGGTACTCAGTACCTCCATGGTTGGAAGCTGCAAATTGGAATCAATCATATGGCATCAATCAACCATTTCCTAATCAGCCCTTGACTGGTAGGCCAACCTACCTGGCTCAAGAAGGTAACTCGGGGAGTTTTGGCACTCAAGATAATTCTCAGGGCCATAAAGAATAGGGGTGCCATATGTTTTTGGTTCTAACCACATTATGATGTGGATTTTGGATGGATTGTATATTTTTCTTGGCACAGAAACATTTTGGCTTACAACACTAGATTGTATCTTTTTCTTGTCACAGAAATATTTTGGCTTACAACACTAGATTGTATCTTTTTCTTGTCCCAAGAAACATTTTGGCTAACAACCTAGTAGTGATTTCTTGTGGCAACCTAACTGTGTGTTGATAAGAAATTTTCAATGGAATATGTCTTTCTGTAAAATATTAATTATGATAAAACTATTTCTATAATTTATTCTGTGCGCCCTCCCCGCCACGTTAGAAAACCACGCGTAAAAGCACATGGAGCCGGTACAACACCTGTCCACCATGGAGCTCATGTGTTGGCCATCATATCATTGCATAAAACTTTGTATTCGCGCCATTTCACAGGTTTGTTTGGGGTCATTGCTGCGATGTTTGGGAATTCAATAATAACATTTCAAGTTGCATATGAAAAAGGCTAAATATAGAAATCAAATGACCAGACAGTCTTATTATGATTGAGAGCACTCATTATCAAGTTGAGTATGAAAAAGGCTAAATACAGAAATCAATGAGGAGGCAATCTACCTCATAATAAGTTTTATTAAATGTGAAAAAGCCACTAATAATTTTATTGATTGAGGGGACACTTGAGAAATTGAGAGCACTCATTATCAAGTTGCATATGAAAAAGGCTAAATATAGAAATCAAATGACCAGACAATCTTATTATGATTGAGAGCACTCATTATCAAGTTGAGTATGAAAAAGGCTAAATACAGAAATCAATGAGGAGGCAATGTACCTCATAATAAGTTTTATTAAATGTGAAAAATCCACTAATAATTTTATTCATTGAGGGGACACTTGAGAAATTGAGAGCACTCATTATCAAGTTGCTCTCATTATCAAGTTGAGCATGAAAAAGGCTAAATAAGTGGACCGTTATCTAAAGGAACATCATTCAACTTGATAGCTCATGCTTCAACCATAATGCTTACAAAGCAATTTCTACCCATTGTATTCTGTAATAGCTAGTCAGTGAACCCCAAGACGGGCTAGAAACAGAGACTACTTCAGATATTCACACAATGAGTAAACTATTATATCATATACTAATTTACATTAGAACTTTGAAGTGAACAACTGAATCAGAGGGACCTAGGAATAAGTCATATTTGCTCATTTACATGATCCACATCCTTAATTAAATTAAAATGAAAAGTAAGGCCACTGAATGTGCAAGCCCCATTCTTGGGAGCAATTGGAGGGATGACGTTGTTCGCTGGAAATGAAGGAGGGAGAAGTATAGCTTTGTCCACTCAACTCCCTCACAATCAGATGGAAACCCTGAGACAGATACTCTTGATCATCCCGTATTGAACATTCTTTCGATTTCTATATGTGGTTCCATATTAATATGTCTCGGTTCTTCTACTTAGTGGACAGTTCGCACCTCAATGGCTAAATGGCTAGACAGTTCGCACCTCAATGGCTCAATGGCTTTTCATGTGGTCAATAAATTTTGACATCAAATGTTAGGATAGATGGGTTTGACACTCAACCCATTAATCTTTGGATGATCTTTTCTCTAAGAGCATTTTATACATTGTATTTTTTATGCCTTCGATCTCAACATTGAAGGCATCAAATTTGCAGCACTGTAAAAAGCTCTAAACTCACTTATGGCTCCAATAAGTGGACCGTTATCTAAAGGAACATCATTCAACATGATAGCTCATGCTTCAACCATAATGCTTACAAAGCAATTTCTACCCATTGTATTCTGTAATAGCTAGTCAGTGAACCCTAAGACGGGCTGGAAACAGAGACTACTTCAGATATTCACACAATGAGTAAACTATTATATCATATACTAATTTACATTAGAACTTTGAAGTGAACAACTGAATCAGCGGGACCTAGGAATAAGTCATATTTGCTCATTTACATGATCCACGTCCTTAATTAAATTAAAATGAAAAGTCACTGATACAGTAAGGTTTTATCGTTGGAGCCCGAGAAGGGTTAGTTATTGAAATGCATTTTATGTATGAGAACATAATTCATTACTAAAAATATTTATTCTCTTATCTCTATAACCATTAGAAACCAGTTTTGGAATCGACTGTAAAATGTGTGAACTCCTTTTTTTTTCAGAGAAAAAAGCATCACAGATTATATTGACAATATAAAAAACATCATAAGATACAAAAGGGCGGCATATGACAGCCACTGTCCGAGACATCTCGAGGAAAGGCAAATGTCAGAGGTCCGAAAACATATACATCAGGTTCAGGAAAATAGCAAAAAGCATCAAAATTAATAACCAGGAGTAACAAATTCCAGAAACGAACAAGACTTCTCTTCCTCCATAGTTAAATAACTGCAATGGTAGACTTATACTGCCCCATACATATGGCCATTAAAGAATTTGTTATTTTCAGCGCAACCAAAAAAAACCCCAAATTTGCTTAAACTGTAAATATACTCAAATTAGTCAATTGTGAGCAGCGTCAACATGGAAACAAAAAGGACTGTGTATACAGGATATCCATATTGCAAAACATATACATCAGGTTCAGGAAAATAGCAAAAGCACCAAAATTAATAAGCAGGAGTAACAAATTCCAGAGACGAACATGACTTCTCTTCCTCCATAGTTAAATAACTGCAATGGTAGCCCATACATATGGCCATTAAAGAATTTGTTATTTTCAGCGCAACCAAAAAAACTCCGAATTTCCTTAAACTATAAATATACTCAAATCAGTCAATTGAGAGCAGCGTCAGCATGGAAACAAAAAGGACTGTGTATACAAGATATCCATATTGCAAAACATATACATCAGGTTCAGGAAAATAGCAAAAAGCACCAAAATTAATAACCAGGAGTAACAAATTCCAGAAACGAACAGGACTTCTCTTCCTCCATAGTTAAATAACTGCAATGGTAGACTTATACTGCCCCATACATATGGCCATTAAAGAATTTGTTATTTTCAGCGCAACCAAACAAACCCCAAATTTGCTTAAACTGTAAATATACTCAAATCAGTCAATTGAGAGCAGCGACATAGGGTTTCGAGGCTTCATTTCAAATACAAAGAGTGAAGTTCCTGACAGAAGCTTTCACGGACGAGGAGAAGATAAGTTATGCAAGTCAATTGAGAGCAGCGACAGAGGGTTTCGAGGGTTCGTTTGGGGTCATTGCTGCGATGTCGAGTTTCCCTTTGTCTTTCTGCTCAGGGACCGAGGGCACGGGACGGCCGAGGAGCACGGGACGGCCTTGGATAGCACCGAAAACAGAAAAAATAACAGCGAGGGCACGGGACGGCCGAGGATAGCACGGGACGGCCTAGGATAGCACCGAAAACAGCAAAAATAACGGCGAGGGCACCGGACGGCCGAGGATAGTATGGGACGGCCTAGGATAACAGCGAAAACAACGAAATTTCAGATAAACCCTAAACCTTCAACAACAAACGACATCAAAATATCCCATAAACCCTAAACCCTCGGAAAAAAATCCTCAAAAAAATGCCATAAAATGCCATAAAAGTTTACAAAATATCCGAAAATAGAGATGCTTGTGTTGAAAAACACAGAGAATGCTGGTAGGATTAAAATCCTACCGGATACATGGTCGCCGACCTCCCCCACCTTCCCCGGAGCTCGCCAGACCTTCTCCACACCTGCAACGACCTTCTGCACACCTGCAACGAGAAGAAAAATATATATTAGGGAACAAAAAACCACAAAAACACTACCACAAAACAGCAAATTAACAGCAAAACACCATTTGACCTCGAGCTCAATAAAACAACGACCGACTCCCCAAACAACAAAATCGTCGAATAAGACCAGCAACAGACAAATGCTAAACAACTGGCATTCCAGAACGACCAAGAACTCCAGGCGGAAAAGCACAAGAAAAGCAGAAGCGCTGTGCCAACCACAAACACTGAAACTCCTGCAAACATTCGCACCAGCACCTGCATACCAGGCGAAGCGCGCAGGTCCACAAACCATGTCAATCGAACAAACGCCTCAAATAGCACACGAATAAACGACGAAGCGCGCACGTTCCGGGGCCGTCCCGTGCCATCTTCGGCGGGGGGCTTCGCCCAACAACCGGCCCCGAGCAGAAAGACAAAGGGAAACTCATACATCGCAGCAATGACCCCTAACAAACCTGTGAAATGGTGCGAACACAAAGTTTTATGGGTTGATACGGTAGCCAACACATGGAGCTCCACGGTGGACAGGTGTCGTACCGGCTCCATGTGCTTTTACACGTGGTTTTCTGACGTGGCGGGGAGGGCGCACATGTAATGGCGACCCTCCCCTATTCTAAGATTATTTTAAATATTTACATGGAAGGTGTTCCTCGAAACAATTCATTTGCCAGTATTGAGTGACATTTGTCCGGATGTACACTGACAACTTTTGTCCAGTGGCATGCTCATACTTGCTAGAATCCATGTTCCATTGGGGCCTCCACACGTCACGCGCAGAGGAAACAACTATCATTATTTTTGTTTTCCACCGTTGGTTGGAGTTGGGGGTTGTCCATACTCCCCCGTTTTTTTTAAAACAAGTTTTCACGTCCCGCGCAGAGGAAACAACTATCATTATTTTTGTTTTCCACCATTGGTTGGAGTTGGGCGTTGTCCATACTCCCCCGTTTATTTTAAAACAAGTTTTCAGAGTTTTTAATCTGTGAGTTTTCTGAGGCCGGGAGAAATCTTGAATATAATCATGATCACTGAGCACTCTATCATGGTGAAATTGAACACAAGCCTCACGAGTGGACATGCATGGCAGGGCAACAACAGGATGCCTCAGCCAATGCAACACATCATTTTCAAAGGCATGAGATACATCCTGGTATGGTACACCGGCAAGCTAAGAAACGGGAAGAAGTTAAGGTTGAAATTCATGTTGAGCCAGAGGTAAACACGCAAGCCTATGTAAAAAGTAATGCAAAAATATTGCGAGGAAGGCAAGCAATTCTAGATTTATTGATGAGGGTTGAAAGGGGAGCAAATAGAGCTGGAGAGACTGTTGGAGCATCGAGCAGTTTCAGACTTTTCACATGGCAACCGTATAAAGGTTAGTAATGGATGATTTACTTGGGATCATGTTTTTTCATATTTTGTTTTCTCTGTTTCAAAGATGCACAAAGTAAATTAGTGATTACTATTTTTTATGAAATTCTCCCCGAAGTTTTATGATAAACACATTTTAATAAGCTTGCATTTATGCTCAAAATGAACATGTCTTTCGTCCTGGAGTCATTTTCTCTTTGCATGTTTGTCTATTTTATTTGAGTATTGTTGGAATGATACTTTTGTGTATTCCACGGATTATGTTGATTTGGTATGAAGATTTTGTAGTCTTAGTTAACCATTGTGTTTTAATTTTCTTTTAATGATTATTTTTTTAACCATCACTTTTTTTGTCTAGTCATTTTATCATCATCATATATTCGGCTTCCATTCACTTTCTGATATTTTCAAAACTTATTCAGCAACAGTTCAGTCTCTACTCAGATATTCTGAATAAAAAATAAGCCTTATATTTCTTGTTGGCACTGTTTCAAAAGGAATGCCTACGCGATCCTGTTTTCGCTAAAGTGAAAATTTCCCATCATATCATGATGTGGCCAGATCCCTACAGATTTCCTTTGTCGAATGCCCGTTATTGAATCCTCCCCTGGCTGCGCTGCAAGTAATATTATCTTGAAATTTTGACTTTTAGTTATATTATTTCTATTAATATGAAAGATGTAATGATATTATTATAGATAGAGAAAATTTAGACATTTAAAATATTATACTTTAATAATATTGGTTTATCGTATAATTTTATATTTTAAAAATTATTTAAAATTACATTTACGAATATTTTTAAAAATAATGGTTGCCTGTGTTATTTCAAAAAATACAGTTATAACACGGGCAATTGATTTGTCAAGTTTTGTCTTATTTTCACTGCACCAAAACTCCATATGGTTTTGTCATGAACCCCTCACTCTAATAATCTGACAAATTTTTTTGTTGCTCACCACCAGAGTTACCGGTTTCACCAATTTCTCCTTATTTTTTTCATAAACTCTAGAATGTCCTATCTTGGTTCCCACGAAGACTCCCTCACAAATCTTAACCTTTTCCCCTCATTAACTAGGATTCTGGCTTGGATATACGTATCTACACTATAAATAGTACTCCCCCTTAAAGAGGTGACTATGGCAGTTGCTTCATTGAACCATTGTAACTATACTTGTTCTACATATAGTTCCCTGAATGGTAAATCGTTATACTCTTCCTTCGATACTTTTGCTCAAACTGCAGGATATGCCATACTCTTAATATATATAGGCATATTATTTCTTTAATCACTTAGGACCCCTATTGCTCTTTTCTTATACATATTAATGATATAATGATCCTTGAATACTTATATGTGCCTTGCTAGAAAGTATCTCGCCCTCTTAATCTTATGTATGGCTTTGCATCGGGTTTGGTGGTGTAACTAGGTGAATGAATCCAAATCTACTTCTTATCATTGTAATGAGGATTAAAATAATACAAACCCATGTGGTATACCATTTCCATGCTCAGAACCTCAATGTCATATGTGGGCGATGCCTTATCTTTTTCATTCTATCCTTAAATTATCTTTAGTATGCAACCTATTAGCTTTCATATAGTTTTAAATACACCGAGTTGATTAAGTGCATTGTCAGCTCAAGGTTATTCATGGATACTTAATGCTATAAGCAGTGTTAACTGGTGGAGACTTTATTTATGAGCATAGCCACCATTACTTAATTTTAATGTCTCCATACTTTAATTAAGTGCTCACCTTCTCCACCGTAGAATGGTAAGTAAGATTGTACAATTGGAGAATGACGTGTTCAACATTGCAAGGCTGATCTAGGGGCAACAAATCACACCCCATATGCTGGTCACATGGGCAATGTCCGAATTTTTGTTTTTGTGTATAGCTCAGGTGGCGTGAAGTGTTCCTATTGTTGGCAATACCTCTCTTCCATGCCCAAACCTTTCCACTTCTCTTTACTTATGTTCTCTACCAATTAAACTATAACCTATTCTCTACCACAATGATAAATGGGAGGTTTGAACAGGCGACTTGGTTACTTGAGTATGTCTATGCACATAATCTGTTCCTTTTTCCACAAGTGCAAGACTAGGAGACTAAGGTTATCAATGGCCTACAACTTTAGTGTTGTGTTCTTACCTCTGGTATTATTTTTTATGATGATTGCAGAGGTATATCTCGTGCAGCACGTTTCCCTTCTCTTCAAGGTGAAATTCTCGGGGTTTAGCTCGAAATATGTTGTAACCAGATTCTTCGTGACTGATGCACACTGCAACATTTCTTGACGGAAATCTCTCCCAACTTATTTTTCATGTCGGGGAATGGTAATGCTTCAGGTAACCCTACCTGTGAATCATTTCTTATCTTTTATACCCATATTGGGATTGTGCCATTCACATATTCCCTCTTACTTGTTATTGTAGTTATAATAACTTTACTAAGGTGATTTCCAGGTGTGTGGGCATCAATCCCTCTTACCGATATTTCAACAAAGGTTCAGGTCATGCTCTCCTATTGGCACGATATCTTTACCACCCAGGAATATTTTAATAGGTAAGGTGCATACTTGACTCCGGGGTTAATCTGAATGTTATCTTAGGCGTGCTTATCTAATGCCTTTTATGTGTGTCTATGGTTGAATTTGTCTTTGGCAGGGTTTTGAACCAAAATCATGAAATTGTGGTGCTATGGTTGGCAGATTACACAGACCGGTGCCCTCATTCCCATCTTCTATGTGTACAAGAACTACCATCTCCCCAAGAAAATTTGGTTCGCTAACAGGTGCAATGAGGGCTTCCATTTTCCACTTGTCGTTTTTATGGATTTGTGTTACCATCTCTTAGGTTTCATTTCTTGGTTTATTTTTTTATGTACATTTTCTAATTCCTTTTCTCTTGCGATAGAGACTGAAATGCAACTGGCAGGTTAATCCTCTTTCTGACTGGTAATTTGCATCCTCTTCGGTGGATTATTCATGTTTCCCACATTAATTTAAAGCTATAAAGCTAGTAATGCTTACTTGGGTAACTCTCTTCTTCTTCTTGCAGGTACACTCTATTCCTATAGTGGTTCGTTGGATTTATGGACTTTATACCATTTGTGGGTGCCACTGATTAATAATTTCAGCATTTGGGGCATTCCAGGTTTGTTGCTACACCTCGGCGGGGATTTCGGCATAGTTACTTTCACCATGCTTCGTGAGATACAAGAAAAGAATCATTGGCATGTTGTAGAAGTTTGTTATTGCAAAACTTTATGCAGGTTTTCATTTCCAGTGAATTTTCAATTGGTATCTTATATCAATAACGACTTGTCACTTTCCCTCGATGCTAATCTCGTTGGTTGTAATTTATTAAATTCAAGTGCCCTTGATTCCAAGTTTCAATTTTGTAGGCTTCACCGAAGCCCAAGTCTCTGATACTATTTCCATAATGTTAAATATTTTTAGACATATTTGAATAATGACGGCAATAAAATTTTGAGATGTTAATCTGAAATTTCAGACTTGCCTTAGCAATTTCTTTTTCTTGCAAAATATGCTTGGTATGTCACCACTTCAGTTAGATGGGTTATATTTTATTTTAATTGCGCCATAATAGCTGTTGATTTGAAGTTACTACCAACTGGGTTTTTAGCCTGAACGTTTCAATATGTCCTCATTTTTGTATACTGTATTCAATTCGATTCTTCCAAGTTTTACAAGTTTAGGAATCATGATAGTCACAACGACATGGTAATAAAGTGACTAATTCACTGTTATTATTATTTCGTGCATTACTTACATAGTCGTGAGAAATATACTACCCCTAACTATTGTACAATATGTATTTATCCCCCAATTTTGTGATAAGATTCTATCTCGCTTATATAGAATGTGCTTCTCTTGTTGTTCCATTTTCTAAGGTAATAACTAATATGTTTTTCTATACAACATCATTATAATACTGGAGTTTGTGTGGGGAGAAATAGGGATTCCCATGGCGAGGAGAGGAAAGACGGCGATGGCGAGAATTGGCATATGCAGAGAGGCGAGGGCTTATGGCTCTACCATTCCTTGCGAATATGGTATGTGATGTATTAAACCTCTGACTAATGACAATTTTGGCTATGCATTGGATGTTAGGGTAGAGAAGATCTGTAGCTATCACCCTCCAACTGAAGTATTCTTGGGCCCTAAAACTATTCTATCAATGGATCCAAGATGCCGAGACAACGATGTACATGTTTATTTTCCCATATTTCGATACCCATGCCCACGGATGCATATTGCGGTAAGATCTATCCACGGATCAGTCTCATACTTGGAAGGCGAGGGAACATATATAATAATACAGTCTTGGTTCTACACACTCGAAAGGCACCTATCTATAACTAGATCTATTATTCGAAGTTGTATGATGGCTCCCATGGAGCCAAGCTCTTCAGATTTGTATACGAGTAACAAAAGCCCCAAAAATTTGGCAACATCATTAGAGGCGAACTCCTGCATTACCATCTTCACTGAAGGGATGATGAGGGTTTATGTACTTAGTGGCTGCTTAGGAGCTTTTATTCTCCCCAGAGATCTCGCACACAATAAAGGCAGAAGGGAGGAATTTCATAGACAACAGTCTGGAAGAGGGAGCTGCCATTGATCACGAACTGCAAACCTGTCGAAAATATTGTTTCAGGGCAGAGAGGCATATAAAGCCATAGGATATGGCTTACCTTTGGCATGCATATGGCGAATACTGGTGGGTATCGCGAGCCTGCAAACAAATCAATCCAAATCCACAACAAGCATTGGCGATTGAACATGAACCACAGGAAGCAACGATCAACTCTCCACTAGATTTGGAACTTGAGTAGCAAAGTCCCTCGAAGGTAAACAAATTACCCTTTTCATCAGATCCATAGAAGGAAACATAGTATGCTTAAAAATAGGGAGCTTGGAGAAGATCAAAACCCTCAAACAAAGGATACAAGAAAGGATGGGCATTCCACTTTCCAAACAACTCCTGACCCATGTAGGAAAATTATTGCAGGATGAATACAAGCTAAAACAATACAACATAGGCAGATACTCAACTATCTACCTCAATACAAGACTCTATGGTTGCTGCTCTGGTACAATCTCCAAAGGACCTGTTTCTTTCAAAGATGCAGTAAAAGGGAAAATGGGGCCTCAAATGCAATAAGAACAGCAAGCCACGACTCCTCGTGCCTACATCATCGAGCAGACAACTCAGAATCCTGCTCTATCGATTGCTATACCTGAGGTAAATGAAATACATGATGATTATTTATCAAAAGCATTGATATGCAGATTTAACGGGTTTTGGCTCAAACCAAAAGCGCTAAGTCAATGGATTTACTGAATATGGACATAAAACTATGATATACACCTAAGCTCAAGAGGTTTCTTCATTGTCAAATTCTACACAGTCAATGACAAGGAATACGCATTGAATGAGGAACCGTGGTTCTGGGGAAATGTTGGCCTTTTCTTGACATCATGCTTTCCAAAATTTGATCCAAACACCATGGTAGTCTCCAAAATGCCTGTGTGGGTAAAACTATATAACCTACCTCTGCATTTTTGGCACATCAAAGTATTAGTAGGCATTGGCAATGCTCTTGGGAAATTTTTAAAAGTACACAGTGAGCATATTACCAAGGATATATACACTTTTGCCTGAATCTATGAGGAAGTTGATCTCAATCAAGGAATTCGGTTGCAACAAGCGAATACACTCAACAGAAAGTTAAGATTCCGAAAAAGAAACCCAACTACTACCAAAGAGGCAGAAATGTCCATTGTAACATCCACTCTCAACACTGGAGGTTGGAAAAAAGTTGAAAAACAGAAAGGTAGGAAAGCATAGATAGTTCATAAATTATTGTCTTTTTTACATCTTGTGCATCACGACAAGTTTATACAGCATATGTTAATGTAGCATCTACAACATGTAATTTTTCTCAATATGAATAAAATTATGATTTTTCTTTTGGGGAAAAAAGATCATTATAATACTAGACTTCCAGATCCTTTGTATTGTTCTAAAGAAAATACCAAAGTTTGCATGTATCTTGGTGATACCATATTCTGTTTATAAAAACTTTCCTAGTATTTCTAAAACGCTCAACTTCTATTTTACCAATTGTTCTATGTGTTGCTATTCATAATTTTACTAATTTTTTGAAAAACACAATATAGGTATTGTTGAATTGGCTTGATTATACTACACTCCATTATATTCTTTAGTCGTATCTGAATTCCACTATTTCTAAGTGCCATTCTTGTCTTCTATTATATGTATGTGCATGTATACAAGGTAATGTTTATTTCTCATACCTTTTTATTTATTCCTAATGCACGGTTATCATCTAGAGCTCAAATATGTATACTTCATCTAGAACAATACCCATTTTTTGTTTTTATTTTCATTCTGTTGAATGAATTTCTTCTCGACCATCCTAAGTTAAATACTCGGGTCTAGCTATCTTCCTCATGAACATCCTGGTTATGAAATCAAATCGGGAAATTCCCATTTAATGGAGAATCCTATGCACAAAATTTACATGTCAATGGTATTTTCTTAGGGATTTCTATCAAAAGTGTACCAATTATATCTACAATCAATAAGGCTTATAACCTCCCAATTTTTCTCTAATTGAACTCCTAGTCAATAGTAATTCATGTAAAACTATTGATTCACCATTATAGCCACATCGTTTTTCGATGCATATAAAAAAAACAATATTCTACTAAATACAACCATGGAGGCCACATATTTTCTGCATGTAGATAAAGTAAAACAACATTCTACTAAATGTAGAAAATTTTTGATATGTTAACCTGATAATGCAATATAAATCAAAGCAGAATACTATAACATACTTCTACTATCAATTTGTGGAAGCTTAAAGATCGAGTTGAAAAAATATAACCAGAAGAATAAGAATCAATGGCACAATACACATGAAAATACTTTGGGGAAATCCTCAGCTAAAATCCCCACACTATTATATTATCATACATGGTGGAAATGCATAGGAATTATACAAAGCCTTATCTCTCACAGCTAGTCAGCTCTTAGTACAATCCTCATAGATGCTCACAGGAAATCTTGGCTTCCCTCCAACCTTCCTCTCTACCCTCGAAGTTCCTATTTCCTTGCGCGATTCCTTATGGATGATTAGCCTGTCATTAAGTGGAAAACCAACCTTCAAAACTGTGTAATCCTCGATGATGAATCCTTGAATGCATGCATGAGTTTTCTCCATAAGAAAACACATGCAACTAATAGTATAGCGTCCTTGAACATTAATCTCAACTGGGTCATTCTTAGAATAGACAATCATGAGTTTCTGATGAGGGAATCTTCAGTTAACTAGAGTAGCACTAGTTGAGTGCATTAATGCATCAACTAACTGTTAACTCACTATTACTTCCTCAAACAATTTGGAACTAATTTAACTAGACTTAACTCAATAAACTGAGTTAAATAATTACAACTCAATTATAACTCAATCTTATCTCCTTAATTTAAGGGATAACTCTTGCACGACTTCAGAAAGACTTCTAACTTGAATTTCTCCAACTAATTAATTTAAAAAAAAGAAAATTAATTATTTCCAAGTAGTTGTTAAGACTAAATTCGATTTTAATTCACAATTTACTTTAGGGACAAATTACGTTGGACTATTATTGTTGCCATATTTCAACACTAAATACTATTGTTGTTGTTACTGCGAACAACTAACATACCTCTTACACCATACAACATAATTTCCACACAAAATATTAAGTATTCTAGTTCAATTCAACGGGTACCTAACTAGTTGAAATAAAATCATCGAGCAAATAATAAAATGGAAAATTAATCATTAGAGGAGTACATGGATGAAGAAGAATCGCAAAGCCATATAACCATATGCACAACAAATGAACACATAAAAATTAAACTGACAGAAAAGGCAGAGAGCCATCATGTGCTCTCTCATGCTCATGTAATTCACATTATTCAGAAAATTTAATAATACATTTAAATATATGAGTAAGTGGTCTTAAGATAGTGCGTCTATCTTAGACTCACTTGGTTGAGACAATTTATCAACTTACACACTAATTTAGGAGAGGTAGTTGGAGAGAATCTCTCATCCAAACTAGACTCCTTAGTTTGAGGAATTCTCATGAGTTTATTTATTTAGTTTAATAATTGGATTTATTATTGATTTTTAAGAGAGTGAGGCTAACATTCCCCCCAATGATAAATCCAAAACGAACAAGGAACCATCTTCCAAGTTCTCAAGTTGATCCTCAAAAAACATTTCCCTGAAAAACCGCCAAAGTTGGATGTTAAAGAAACTACAATATGAAGAGACCATGATTTAGTTGCATGACTGATTCATCTATGAATGTCGCTTGACAATTCCATCATGTTCCAAGCCACTAATGGATCCAACGGTCCTTTCCTTGAAAACAACATCCAGTCTCCACTGACACAATTTGATGAATGCCCACTGGCGTATTTGTTGATGAATGCACACTGGCGTATTTGTTGATGGTTGGTAAGGTTATAAAGGTCATTACATAAATTGAATATGTTGCAGGTGTTGAAGTACATTGATATGCCACAAATACACACCCATTCAGTGGTTTGTACAAGCCAGAGATTGTACAGGCCTATTAAAATTGAAGGATGTTGACATACATGTTTATTACTTCAATTTAACAAAGAGATGAACTATTCACTTCAAGATGATAGAGATTCTAAAGAGGTTGTTACGAGAAGAAATAGTGTTGAGATGGGGGTCTGCTAAACCCAATCATAAATCTAGAAGAATTTTGAAACTTGAAATGGTGGGCATGCATGTGGACTCAGATGGGGAACTAGTTGATGAAAGAGAAGAATATGGAACATCTTCATTTGAATTTAGTCATTCATACGAAGATGTGAATTTTGATGGTGTGCAAGAATATATGAGTGATTTTGAATAATTTTATAATACAATTTATATAACTCATGTTTGCATCTTATCTTGAAATAAAAATTTTGATTTCCATATCATGTTAAATGAAGTTATGAGTCATTTTCATGTTTGTTGGATTATATGTTTCAATTATGATGAGTTTTATTGTTTAGAATATCCACAATGCAACAATAACTTAGAGATATAATTTATGTTTAATTCAATCTACAAGTATTAACATTTTGATTAATTTAGTTGAGTAATTTGTTCATAATGTCATGGTTTAAATGTTTTGAAAACTAGAGTTTTTTTATTCTATGGTTGAAAAAATTCCATTTGTTTTTATCCTTAATGTTATGGTTGAAAAAAATTAGAAATTTAGCAATATTTAGTGTCATGTTATCATATGTTTAACAACATGGATGAAAATTTATGGAATTTTAAAGTGTTTTGGATCCCATTATTTTATCTTTATCGTCATTAGTAAAAAATGTTGAAATTATACCTCGGAAAGAAAAATATTATTCTACCAAAAACATTAGTGTTTTTTTTTTTCACTTATTTTACACAAAAAAATTGTTTCAATGCCATTTTTTAAATATGTCGAAAATTAAACCTCAAAAAACATCGTTCCGGAACACATACTTTTCATTTTTTGGACTGTTTTTCATGTTTTTTTTCGGGTTTTTTTGCTAGAAATTCCTATTTTGAGATTACAGTTCCCATTTCAAAGTTTACATTGTTTATCCAGTAGTATGTTCTAAAGTGCTAGATTCACTTTGTACTAGAAAGAGACATGCAAACTTTTATTTCAATCCTCCACCTTATCAATTTTTTCTAGGTCACTTTTGCTTCCCTTTACAACATGATTGCCTTAACGGTGATGCGTGATGGCATTACATTCAAGATCTTTCCTCCCTCTATCTATACATACTCTTCTTGGAACAAGGATCTTATTTGCTTCCTAAGATGAGGTAGAATACACTTAGTTGAAGGTTCTTGTACTTTCTCTTTTGAAGTAGAAATTTTTTTTTGAGATACATCTTTTTCATTTCTATTTTGTTGGGTGCATGAGATTGAAGCTAATTAAAGCGTTCGCATTTCATTGTCATTTATCTTTTCTGTTTTAATTTAAGGTTATTGGGTTGCTAATTACAGTGTTTGCATTCCCTTGTCATCTATTTTTGGTGTTTTAATTTTAATGTTATTGGGTTGACTTGTTCTACCTTGATTTATCTCGTAGAACAACCTTGATGTTTCTTGGTAACATACTTTTCTTGCTTACGTTGTTACATGTTCATTTATGTTTCCTTTTTCATTATGTGTAGCTCACTTCAAGCTTTCCTATTCTGCTTGTAACATGGGGCTTATTATCTTCCTAAAATGAGGAAAAATACACTTAATTGAAGGTTCTTGTACTTTTTATTTTCAAGTAGTAGTTTCTTTTTGAGATGCATGTTTTTAATTTTTATTTTGTTTGGTGCATGAGATTGAATCTAATTAGAGTGTTGGAATTCCTTTGTCAGTGTTTTAATTTTAATGTTATTGGGTTTCTAATTAGAGTGTTGGCATTGCTTTATCATCAATTTTTTTAATTTTAATTTTAATGTTATTGGGTTGATTTGTTCTACCTAGATTTATCTCGTAGAACTATGGTCCAAATGCAGCAAAACGCTCCCAAGAGAAGCCCCACAATTATCTGGAGCCACTACTTGATCAAACTGTGGTATCCTGAGAATATGGGCATATGATGTAGTGCCAAAGAACTATAAATGATGCACCTATCATTAATTCTATTTGGATATCCGCATCTTCTCAGCACATAACATTCTAATCAAAAACTGAAAAAAATAATCAATGAAGAGGACGTCAATGAAAAAGATGATAGCATGGCCATTGAAAAACCTTGATTACTTTGTCATCTATTTTTGGTGTTTTGATTTTAATATTATTGGGTTGCTAATTAGAGTGTTGGCATTGCCTTGTCATCTATTTTTGGTGTTTTAATTTTAATTTTATTGGGTTGACTTGTTCTACCTTGATTTATCTCGTAGAACAGCCTTGATGTTTCTTGGCAACATACTTTCCTTGCTTTTGTTGTTATATGTTCATTTATGTTTCCTTTTTAATTACGTGTAATTCACTTTTCTTCCCTATTTTCTTGGAAAATGGGTCTTATTAGCTTCCTAAGATGAGGCAAAATACATTTAATTGCAGTTTCTTGTACTTTCTCTTTTCAAGTAGTAGTTTCTTTTTTAGATACATCTTTGTCATTTCTATTTTGTTGGGTGCATGAGATTGAAGCTGATTAGAGTGTTGGCATTGCTTTTTCATCTATTTTTGGTGTTTTAATTTTAATTTTGGTGGATTTCTAATTAGAGTGTTGGCATTTCTTTGTCATCTATTTTTGGTGTTTTAATTTTAATGTTATTGGGTTGACTTGCTCTACCTCGATTTATCTCATAGAACAACCTTGATACTTCTTGGTAACATACTTTCCTTGCTTTTGTTTTTATATGTTCATTTCTGTTTCCCTTTTCATTATATGTAATTAAGTTCAAGCTTCTCTATTTTCTTGGAACATAGGTCTTATTAGCTTCCTAAGATGATATTGAATACTCTTAATTGAAGGTCTTGTACTTGCTCTTTTCAAGTAGTAGTTTCTTTTTGAGATACTTCTTTTTCATTCTTATTTTGTTGGGTTCATGAGATTGAAACTGATAAGAGTGTTGGCTTTGATTTCTCATCTATTTTTGGTGTTTTGATTTTAATGTTAGTGTTTTAATTTTAAGAAGGCAACATAGATATTAAATATACTAGAATAAACCTCGACCTATCTTTTTTCATTTTACTTTTTTTCCTCTTTCTTAACTATATTTTGAAATAAGAATATATAAATAGACCAATTTAGACCATATAATTAAACATGTATTATAGTGTTAGTAAGTAAATTTTATAACAAAGTAATATAAGTGTTAAATTTACTAGAATAAAACCGGCCTGTCATTTTTCATTTTTTTTTTTTTTTCTTTGTTAACTATAGTTTTTAAAGAAACATATAAATATATCCATGTATGGCATACAAATAAACATGTATTATAGCTTCAATAAACAAATTTTATTACAAGGAAAAATAAGTGTTAAATTTCCAAGACTGACAATAAAAATAAATTAATAAATACTTTCAAACTTGGGTGATTTGAAGCTAAGTCGAAGTACAAGTATTGTATCTCTCGAATGAACATAAAAATAAATTAGTAATTACTTTCAACCTTCAATTGAATTGAAGCTAAGTTGAATGAATTAGATAATTTTAGTTTAGTTGAATTAGAGATCTCTAATTGTCTTCTTCTTGCAATTCTCTAACAATCCAACCAAGTAGAAACAACCTTAATTGCTACCAATCCTTCTGACAAATTTTTCTAAACAATTATCTTTTGTAAAACCTAACAATACATGTATGAGTATGTTAAATTCATTTTATTGAATTCATTTTTACAGAGATCAAAAAACCCATTAAACATGGTTGAAAAATGGACATCATACATAGAAGTTTCTTGTTATCCCTATCGAGGGCAAGGGGTGATTACTTATGCTCTATGAAATATTGTGAAGAACCAAGTCCTCCAAAGGAAAAGGAATATACCTAGAAGAACAACAGAAAATGGAGCATATTATATTTCATTTATAGAAGGCTTAGGAACAACTAGGGGGTATGGATCCAATGGAATTGTAGCCTTCACCAACTCCGAACATGTGTGCAACCAGATGAAAGCTGTGTACCAATTTAAAAAAGAGAAATTAAAACAATTGAATGAAGAAGAAAAAAATATTGTTAGTGAACTTCAATCATTTAGCATAAGATATTGTGAAAATTTTAATAAGATGTCTAGTGATGTATTCTATGGGGAAATGCCAATTCAAGATCTGTGTCTGAAAGATGAATTGGTGTCATTTTTGATGACCATGTGTTTTTTTCAATTCTATACCAAGTGTTCCCCCGTTATGTAAGCACAACCGATGAACTTGACATGTCTGTATTTAATTTTCAAAATGTGTGTGCTTTAACATTTTTGTTTTTAGTCTTGAGTATATTTTAAATGAAGAGCTTTGGATTGTTACATTAATTTTATGGATTCTTTCAATGTTTTTAAATAGCAATTTTAAGATCTTAAAATGCATGATGTAATTTCAAGGGTTACATCAATTAAATGCATGAGGTCACTTGAAGAGTTATATCAATTTTCTGAATTTTCTTAATCTTTTTAAATAAAAATTTCAATATTTTTAAATGCTTGAGGTAACCTCAAGAGTTACAATAATTTTTTGAATTTTTTTAAATAAAAATTTTAAAAATAATTGTAAATGCATGAGGTAGATTTTTAAATATCATGCATCTATATATCTATAGATATCCATATCATGGATGAGCATTTGTCACATGATCCTTTGAGGTGAGCATTAATAGAGCCTCATGCATCTACTAGAAGGGGAGGTCCATCGTTCACATCGTGGTGTATATATATATATGCATGTACTTAAATGAAAAATAAGTAGAATCATATTTATGTACACATATATATATTGAATTGATCTTCTATTTTTTAAATGCTTTGCTTACTATTTCTTCGTGGTCAGCATTCTCCAAGTGGTCATCAATCTCAGGGTGGTCAACATTCTCCGAGTGGTCATCAATATTCCTTGTGGTCATCAATCTCAATCGGATCATCATGATCAACATAATTTTGATAAATTATATAAAAAAGTTATGTTAAAAAAAATTTGTACATGTCAATGCATGTACATGTCTATCTTGCATACGTGTATGAATACATTTGTTCACATGTTTTTATATTTATGTAATTTTATGATGATGATGATGATGGTGGTGGTGGTTAACGTCCACTGAGACCAAATTGGTCTATCGGACCTATAACTTTCCTAGTTTTTAATTATCTGGCTCCTCGTCTTTCTTGGCGAGATTGGTGTTGTAGCTTTCTTTTTTTTCTCTACGATCTTCCAACTTCCTTTATCTTTCATCTCCTTCATCTCTTCTGGTTCTTGAGACATTGGTGTCTTAGCTTCGCGATCTATTGTGTTTGTCCTTTTGAAGATAGACGAAGAAGAAGTCTGGTCTAGGAGATCTGCTTTGCTGTTAAATGGAGATTTATTTTGTACGGTATTCAAATCCTCATAATTGTTGATTTGTTGGGCGGGGCTTTCTCCCTGCTTGTCTTGAGAGTTGTTTCTTTCGTGCCCGATTACTTGTGATTCAGAGTTTTCTCTAGAGTATTCTTCTTTGATGACAATGTAGTCTTCTTTTTGTGCTCCTTCCCACCATGTAGATCTGTGGTGGTTTTTTGTAGCAGAATTTTTCTGGGAGGCTTTTGGGCAATATTTCGCTAGATGGCCTGTCTCAAAGCAAGATCGACATCTAAAGAGGACGCTTTCATAATCGAGTTTCTAGTTCCACACATAGTCTTTACTTGTTAGGTTTATTTCACCTGGGAATCTAGCGCCGAAGTCCATTTCAACACAGATGCTTACATAGGTGGTTCTGGCATATTCCTCTGTTTCCGGACACCTACAGTAAAATTTCCCAATTGCATTTCCAATGGATTTTAGCGAGGAGAGATTCCAGAGGTGCAAGGGTAGGCTTGACAATCTCACCCAAACTGGTGTTGAAGTTATGACTGCTGTAGAGGGATCGAATGATGGGTTCCATGGCTTCATGAATAGGCCCTATTTTTCCGAAAACCAAGGGCCGGAATCTAGAATACATTGTCTGTTTTCAGGATTTTGAAAATCTACTATAAAGAAACCCCTAGCATAGGGGTAGATATTAATTTCATCAGAAATGAAAAGCTTCCATACCTCCGATATCCAATTGTGGAGCACTATCAGCCGTGGCCAAAAACCATTGAACCGGCAGATTAGGGCACTTTCGGAAAACTTCAAAGCCTCATCGAGTGAGGCCTGTACCACCTGAGCAGTGGGAGCTAGGGCTTCATTGACGATATGGGCAGGAGCTTTCCCTCCAAAAGCTGATGAGCCAGCAGCTATTTTCGCGAAGCTGGAAGCCATATTTTACTTGCCCGTAGAACCCAACCACAGAGAAATAAGGCAGAAGATAAGCTTAGATCTAGATCTAGCCGCAAAAGATTAGATCTAAAACCTAGCCGCCTAGATCTAGATCTAGCCACAGAAGATTAGATCTAGAACCCAAAATGTGCAAACAAACTTATTCACTCAAAATTTTCAGATGCCGGTGACTAACCAGATCCTGATCACTATCTTCGTTTTCGTCAGAGTTCTCCTTAAGCGACCTGCCCTTCTTCTCCGACACTAGAAATGTGAAGAAAAAGCCCAAGGCGCAGGTAATCGCAAGTAGCAGCAGTGCATGATTTGTTCCTCACTGCAAGCCGCAGAGAATCGCAAGGAGCCACACAACTAATCTAGTCGCACACACTAATTTACGCCTCGAAATAATCTAGCTGTGAGGAGCCGTGAGTAGCGGCAGAGCATGATTTGTTCCTCACTCCAAGCCGCAGATAATCGCGAGGAGCCGCAGAACTAATTTACGCGAGGAGCTGCAGAACTGTGAGCAACCGCCAGAGGGTGAAAATGTTGGTCCAAGTAGATGTAAGTGAATCCAGATAGTTCAAGAAGAAAGCCAGACACCAACTACAACTTATCCATTACCACTTATCCATCTGATATTCCAGATGAGCTTCCTTGGGAGACAAACCTTAACCAATGCACATTACAAAGGTGCAAAACATACATATAGAATTGAGATTAACATAAACATACATATAAAACTGAGATTAACATAAACCTATGCTAGTAAGTAATTCAATTAAAATTTTGAAAGCTCTAAACATGTTTATCCACATAATTAATATTTCTTTTAACCATTTTGACAACTCTTAATATATTTAAATTAAATTGTGTCACGTACATTCTATACATTAATATAAATATTGTAAAATACTTAAAAAAATAATATAAAGTTTAATTTTATTAGACAAAGTAATTTTAAAAATGATTTAGATATAACATTTTATATTATTTATTAATGTTTGTATTTCTTTTTATTGGGTTAAACACCAAATTTTTAATTCAAAGATGAACTCTATCTTTTAAAAATGAGAAGTTTATTTGAAAGATTTAAAGAGACTACACATATAGACATTTGAAATGGATATTCTAAGTATGTGGACGGGAAAACATCATTCTTTTATATCGATACTTACATACTTACGGGGAATGCTTTTGTGCACAACTATCGAAAAGATAAATATATTAATATTTGATTTAAAATGATATATTATAAAAATCAGCAATTAATTGTAATTGCAAGTTGATTAAATTATAATTGCTCCGATCGTTTGGGGAGCGTTTTGTGCATATGTTGTCAGTTTTCATTATAGGAATTCGAAGCGCAGCTTTTTGTGAATATGTTGTCAATTTTCATGAGAGGAAATTGAGGCGAAGCGTTTCGGAATATATTGTCAGTTTTCAACAGAGGACTTGTAAGCGAACCGCTTTATCATTTGATTCATCTCTATATAATCCCTAGGAATACAGGCAAATCTCTGTGAACTGGGAAGGGAAAAGGTTGCAGATATTGATTCCTCCAATTGCTCCAATCATGTCGACTCCACCAGGTTACATCCCCCTCCACCAGGTTACATCCCCGAGATTTGCGTTTCACGCATGACAGTATCAAAAATTCCTTCAGCGAATACCACGACGGCAGGATGTTGAGAGAAGCGGTGAGGGCCATTAAGGATGGAAAGTTCGAACTGAGTCCTTTTAACGTCCGTAAAGGAGACGATGGCCACCTCTATGATGGCCACCTTCGACAACAATAGAAGTTTTTATGTGGCCGGTTGGAAGAATCACCTCATTTTATGGAATTTGTAATTTTTACTCTAGGGATCTAGTTACTGGTTTGAAACGTTTACCAAAATATGTGGGTTTTGGTGTAACGGAAAATCTTTGTATAGTATGAGACCCTCGACTGAGGTGGGTGTTGGAAGAATCACCGTAACTCTATGGAATCCGTAATTTCCACCCTCGGAATCCTACTTACTAGTTTGGAATGTTTACCAACTCCTATGGGTTTTGGTGTAACGGCAAACCTCCACATGGTTACACCAAAACCCGTAGGTGTTGGTAAAGGTTCCAAACAAGTAACTAGGATCCCCAGGTGAAGAGGCTTTCCGTTACACCAAAACCCGCAAGTTTTGGTAAATGTTTCAAACCAATAACTAGGATTCTCAGGGTGGAAATTACGGATTCCATAGAGGTGCCGTGATTCTTCCAACACGACGCGGGAAGTCAGCGTTGAGTTAGTTGAGGTGAAGATAATGTCGGACGATTCCAAATCTCGCCATTTTGGGAGAGAAATGAGGGAGACGCTGAGTGACCCCAATTTTGTTCCCAAAGTACGGGGCGCTAGACCATGACACCCCAGAACTTACAAAGGCTTGGTGGTATGGATGCAACTAGCGGCTTTGTAGATGGCCTTTTGTTTTAAATTCAAGTGATTAACTCTCCCTCTTTTTGCAATGTGTTTTTAGCTTTGTGACTATTAATACATATTACAAAGTTTGTTTGTGTGTCATTCTATGGTAAATATCTATCTGGACTCCGTGATATTTTAATTTTATTGGTAAAAAATTTATTTATGTTTTTTTTAGAATTTTTTGAGCGGAGGATCTTATTCTGCAGTTGAGTGAAGGCACTGTGTAAGTATGTTAGTGCTCAATTTGGAGTGATATTTTAATTTTATTGGTAAAAAATTTATTTTTGTTTTTTTCAGAATTTTTTGAGCGGAGGATCTTATTCTGCAGTTGAGTGAAGGCACTGTGTAAGTATGTTAGTGCTCAATTTGGAGTTAACCAGTGTCCCTCTTGAATACAAATAAAATATTCTCTAAATTGAAAAGCAACTAAATACAAATAAAATATTCTCTAAATTAAAAAGCAAATGTTGGATATAATAAAAAAGAATATGCTATGCATGTTTAATTAGTGGTTCATATAACTTAATATAATTTCATCTAAAGTAATTAGAAGTAAAGGAAAGAAAAAATGTTTAAACGTCGTACTTTTCAAAAATATTTTAACACTTTATTTAAATAAATTATTTGAATATCTATGTTAACCAACTTAAGTGAATATCAAGTTCATATATATTTATATATAATAAAAAAGAAATGTTAAAAGAAAATATTTTAATATTGTGTATAATAAAATGTGCTATATAAATTATGAATAAAATGTTTCAATATGAATTAATATTATAATATACTTAAAATTATAAAAATATATATCATTCAAGAATATAATTTATACAATAAAAAAACACACATGTTTTTTTTACTTGTATCCTAAAAAATTTAAGCTTAATTTACAGTTCAAAAAATTCAAATTCTCTCCACTCATATTATATTTATACTTAAAATAAATCTATACTACTAAAATTAATAAAATTACATAAATAACTTGAAACTTAAATCATATAAAATTACATAATGCTTAATCATATAAGTATATATGCAAATACATCCTCCAAATCATTATGGTTGCAAAAGGTTTCGGAATACATTTACACCATACTGCTTCCGAATTTAAGACTTAAAAAATGCATTTTTGATATTCTCTCTCATGATTTTCCCCTTTTTGCATGACTACTTACACAGACATCTTCTTTCACCCTTACAATCTATACAAAAATCCATATAAAATCTAGCTACTTATTCACGTTGCTATTAACTTTTATTCTCCTACCATATTATACAAGTAATGAATTTAATGATTGTTTAATAGCATTTTAACGAATCAGTACGGCATGCATTTTAACATTACAATCAATGAAAATCAATATGATTTTGATGCGAAAATTCGTACTTCAATATTAATTTAATTTATTAAGTGATAATATATCCATTCTCTAACTTGGCGAAGCATATATTTTAAAGTATACAATATGTATTGACTGACTTGTCAACATTATTGTTTATTTTTGCTGATTCATCGTGACTATTGCAAGTTTTGTGTGCATGCTTATTATTCTTGTTCATGGCAATGGATGTTGCTGCGTTTACCTCGGCATTCAATCTTGTATAGTGAAAATTGAGATTTATATGGTTTTGAAAGTCTATTCGTATCCTATTACTGGCGGCTGGTTTTCAGTTTTTTTTATGAAGTTAATTAAATTAATTAATTAAAAAAAAACTATATTGATAAGTGTCAATTTTATATTTGGGAAATTTAATATTAATAGGAAATAGTAAAATAGAGTAAATCTTTCTTGTTAAGAATTTTGTTGCGTATTTTTTTAGATGTATATATGTATGTTTTTTTCCTTTTATAATTTTCAAGCAAGAAATTTATTTTAATGCTTATTATAGATTGATGTCTATACATATTCACTAGTCATTTAATTCAAACAGCTCAGCTTATAGGTAATTAAATGGTATGCTTTACCACCTTATACTATGATCGCTTCTAGAGGCCGGCTATGTGCCATTTTGTCCATGTTCAATGTGGAGTTGACATGTGTACCCTTTTAAATAAAAGTAAAATATATTCTAAATACAAAAACAATGTGATTGGTTTTGAATGAATACACATATTTTGTTAGTTTTAATTGAAAGCATAGTAAAACATCAATATTCCACTTTCATTGTAGCTTAGTGAGCTTGGTGGTGTGTTAATATTACAATGGAGTATGAAAGAGATGCTATGAAAAATTCACTATAACTTTCAGAGCCATAAATGCTAGCAATTGCACCACATGTTGCAATGGAGTGTATGAAAGAGTAGCATAGAATATGGAAATCAAAACTTTATGCAATTTTATTTATTTAGCAGCTTTTATGTGAGAAAAGCTTTGAAATTTAAATTTTACAGAATTGAGTTATATCATGGATTATAATTGCAAGATGGGTTCATTACTAATTAATAGACTATTTTATTGAATGTTTCATCATTTCAATATACATGATTTATTTCAAATTTGTATGGATAATCTCAATAGATTGTGTGGAAAGTTTTAATGATTGAATAATGAAATTGATATATTTTTTGCAAGGAGCAAATCACAAGCTTCCCTCATCTTTACAAGTAGAGCTCAGTATAATATTAGCAACACCATCTAAATAATCCAAAATATAATTCTATGGATAAGGTGTTCTATGTTGTACAAGTGGACTTCAACATAGTATTAGATACAATGTAAGATGATTTCCATGTTAGCTAACATGAGTTCCTCTTCCACATTTTGCTTCTTTATCCTAACAATAGGAAGACATAAATATTTAAAAGCATATGAGAAGCTTCTTTATTGGACATGACCAATCCTACCCATTCTAAGAAGCACGTTGTTGATTTTGTAATGAAACTTGACATTCATTCACTTCACATATGATTCATAAAGAGATTCATAAACATAAAACAAATTCCTCTTCCACATTTTGCTTTCTTTATCCTAACAATAGGAAGACATAAATATTTAAAAGCATATGAGAAGCTTCTTTATTGGACATGATCAATCCTACCCATTCTAAGAAGCACGTTGTTGATTTTGTAATGAAACTTGACATTCATTCACTTCACATATGATTCATAATGAGATTCATAAACATAAAACAGGCTATCAGGCACTATAAATGGCAATTTATCAATGCAATTAAAAATCTTTTTTAAGTTCTCTCTACCAAATGTTTTCATGTCAACAACTTCTTCACTACTTGTAAAAATCCACAAGTCTGTGTTTTTGTATCAAAAGTGGCTTAGGTTGCAGCTTCTAGGAACCAAATCTTTCAAGTCTGTGTTTTCGTATCAAAAGTGGCTTAGGTTGCGGCTTCTAGGAACCAAATATTTCTAGAGCATACATTAGGAGTTTTGTTAAACAACTAGCCTCATCTAGTAATCATGTAATTCGTGGGTGTTTGCACCCCACTCCCAAAACTCTGGTAAAAGAAGATTGTATGATTGACACATGCTCAAGCTCCAACACATATTGATCAAGTAAATGGCAATATGATGAAGTTGTCATCCAACTTAGATGAACAGGCTATGATCAAGGAAATGGCAAGATGATGAAGTTGTCATCAAACTTAGGCTAAGGCAGTAATCAAAATTATTCATTCCAAGCAGAAGAGCGAAGAGCTTAATTGGTCTATGTTGTTTTATTTCTATTTCTTACCAATTGGATGTGGTTGTTTAAATGCTTTCTTTACTTTTACTGCTTAACATTGGCAATTTTATTTAGTGGACTAATTGTGATAGGCACATAAATCCAGATGGGTTTTCCCCTGTTGAGGATAACCTAACTTAATGTATGATTTTCAAATTAACAAGTTCGGAGATCATCATATGATGATTTAAGGAACTGAAATAACAGGATATCTCTAGTGACTTAGACATAATTTTATTCTTGCTTCTATAGTACCTTCCATCATGACTCAGGATCTCAGGGATATAGAGGAATTGTTAAGGAAGTTGTACAAGGTGTGCAACCCATCCATTTATTCTAGCAATCTAGGGGTTTGGATCTCATCATATTGCTTTCTCGTTCTCTCTTTGCAACTTGCTTCTAATCATACCAATGCCAAAACACTGAGCCAAGGAGAAATTATCTAATAACATCAAATAAAATAAAATAAATGATGTCTAGTAGCTATGATAGTAATGAACAAAGTGAATGTTCAAGCCTAATATCTTCCATGTTGTATTTTTTTTGTTTCCAAAAATAGGTCATATATTGATTGTGTTTTCTACTTTTATTGACTCAGATTCATATAGAGAAAGTATTTTTGCTTTAAGATATATTAATATATTTAAAGTCCTACACATATTTTGAATCATAGATTGAATTCAATCCTTATTTTTGATCTTGAATTCCATTTTTATTGTTTACCTTGGCACCTCCAGGCTAGCAAACCCCTAAGCTTTCTACTGATCTTGTGATCAACGGCTGATCAAAATCACTCACCTTCATCCGAATTGCACACACATTACAGTATCAATTACTTATAGATAGAGAGCAAGTTGTCTTAGGTAGCCATGGAGGTTACAGTTAGGTGAATTGAAATTCTCTCTTTCCATGCATTTCCCTTTGTATTTAGAAATAATAGGCCACTTTCAATTAATAAAGTAATTACATGCCAATATTAATATTTTTTTCAATTTTTTTACTGTTGCAAATTTACATAATGGATTTCCATTGAAGGAAATATAAAATGTAATCATATAACAAGAAAAAGAATTATGTTATTTTCTTCAAGACCTTTTTTCTTTGGGGAGAGATTTCTATACACTTGGATTAATAAGAATTGAAATTCTCTTTTTCCATGCATTTCCCTTTCTATTTAGAAAGAGTAGGTCACATTTAATTAATAAAGTAATTACATACCAATATTATTATTATTTACAATTTTTTAGTGTTGTAAATTTACATAATGGATTGCCATTTAAAGACATGTAAAATGTAATCATATAACAAGCAAAAGAATTATGTTATTTTTTAGAAGACCATTTTTCTCTAGGGAGAAATTGCTATACACTTGAATTAATAAGATAGTGTTTCTATAAATTACAAAATTGAAAAAATAACCTTCATTAATGCTATAAATTAAACATTCATTAATGCTATAAATTGAATTCATTTGTTATTTTGGGTGAACGAAGTCTCAGGTGATAGATAGTAATTGAAGTTTTCATGAGGGGAGTTAAAGTTAACGATGATTATAAATATATTTGAGATAAAGGATATTCTAGGATGATTTTAAATATTTACCTGGAAGGTGTTCCGTTCGAAACAATTCAGTTGACAGTATTGTTTACCTTCTTCTTATTCAGTGACATTTGACCGGATGTACACTGACAACTTTTGTCTAGTGGCATGCTCATACTTGCTAGAATCCATGTTCCATTGGGGCCTCCACACGTCCAGCGCAGAGGAAACAACTATCATTATTTATGTTTTCCACCGTTGGTTGGAGTTGGGCGTTGTCCATACTCCCCCATATTTTTTAAAACATGTTTTGGGAGTTTTTAATCTGTGAGGTTTCTGAGGCCGGGAGAAATCTTGAATATAATCATGACCACTGAGCACTCTATCATGGTGAAATTGAACACAAGCCTCACGAGTGGACATGCATGGCAGGGCAACAACAGGATGCCTCAGCCAATGAACCACATCATTTTCAAAGGCATGAGATACAACCTGGTATGGTACACCGGCAAGCTATGAAACGGGAAGAAGTTAAGGGTGAAATTCATGTTGAGCCAGAGGTAAACACGCAAGCCTACGTAAAAAGTAATGCAAAAATATTGCGAGGAAGGCAAGCAATTCTAGATTTATTGTTGAGGGTTGAAAGGGGGTCAAATAGAGCTGGAGAGACTGTTGGAGCATCGGGCAGTTTCAGACTTTTCACATGGCAACCGTATAAAGGTTAGTAATGGATGATTTACTTGGGATCATGTTTTTTTATATTTTGTTTTCTCTGTTTCAAAGATGCACAAAGTAAATTAGTGACTACTATTTTTTATGAAATTCTCCCCGAAGTTTTATGATAAACACATTTTTAATAAGCTTGCATTTATGCTCAAAATGAACATGTTTATTCGAGTATTGTTGGAATGATACTTTTGTGTATTCCACGGATTATGTTGATTTGGTATGAAGATTTTGTAGTCTTAGTTAACCATCGTGTTATAATGTTCTTTTAATGATTATTTTTTTAACCAACAATTTTTGTCTAGTCATTTTATCATCATCATATATTCGGCTTCCATTCACTTTCTGTTATTTTCAAAACTTATTCAGCAACAGTTCAGTTTCTACTCAGATATTGTGAATAAAAAATAAGCCTTATATTTCTTGTTGGCACTGTTTCAAAAGGAATGCCTCCGCAATCCTGTTTTCGCTAAAGTGAAAATTTCCGATCATATCATGATGTGGCCAGATCCCTACAGATTTCCTTTGTCGAATGCCCGGTAATGAATCCGCCCCTGGCTGCGCTGCAAGTAATATTATCTTGAAATTTTGACTTTTAGTTATATTATTTCTATTAATATAATTTCTAGCAATTTTAAAAGATGTAATGATATTATTATAGATAGAGAAAATTTAGACATTTAAAAAATTATACTTTAATAATATTGGTTTATCGTATAATTTTATATTTTAAAAATTATTTAAAATTACATTTATGAATATTTTTAAAAATAATGGTTGTCTGTGTTATTTTAAAATATACAGTTATAACCTGGGCAGTTGATTTGTCAAGTTTTGTCTTATTTTCATTGCACCAAACCCCATATGGTTTTGTCATGAAGCCCTGTCCCACTCTAATAATTTGACGATTTTTTTTTCTCGCTCACTGTACTACACACCAGAGTTACTGGTTTCACCAATTTCTCCGTATTTTTTTATAAACTCTAGAATGTCCTATCTTCGTTCCCACGAAGACTCTCTCACAAATCTTAACCTTTCCCCTTATTAACTAGGATTTTGGCTTCTATATACATATCTGCACTATAAATAGTACTTCCCCTTAAAGAGGTGACTATGGCAGTTGCTTCATTGAACCATTGTAACTATATTTGTACTACATATAATTCCCTAAATGGTAAATCGATATACGCGTGAATGGCAAATCGTTATACGCTTCCTTTGATACTTCTTCTCAAACTGCAGGATATGACATACTCTTAATATATATATATATATATATATATATATATATAGGCATATTATTTCTTTATTCACAGTTAGGACCCGTATTGCTCTTTTCTTATACATAGTAGTGATATAATGATCCTTGAATACTTATATGTGCCTTGCTATAAAGTATCTCACCCTCTTAATCTTATGTATGGCTTTGCATGGGGTTTGGTGGTGTAACTAGGTGAATGAATCCAAACCTATTTCTTATCATTGTAACGAGGATAATACAAGCCCATGTGGTATACCATTTCTATGCTCAATGTGATATGTGGGTGATGCCTTATCGTTTTTGTTCTATCCTTAAATTATCTTTAGTTTGCAACCTATTAGCTTGCATATAGTTTTAAATACACCGAGTTGATTAGACGCATTATTGGCTCAAGGTTATTCATGGATACTTAATGCTATAAGCAGTGTTAACTGATGGAGACTTTATTTATGAGCATAGCCACCATTCCTTACTTTTAATGTCTCCATGCTTTAATTAAATGTTCACCTTGTCCACTGTAGAATGGTAAGGAAGATTGTACAATTGGAGGATGATGTGTTCAACATTGCAAGGCTGATGCAGGGGCAACAAATCACACCCCATATGCCGTCACATGGGCAACGTTAGAATTCTTGTTTCCGTGTATAGGTCAGGTGGAGTGAAGTGTTCGTACAGTTGGCATTACCTCTCGTCCATGCCCAAACCTTTCTAATTCTCTTTACTTATGTCCTCTACCAGTTGAGCTATACCCTATTCTCTACCACAATGATAACTGGGAGGCTTGAACAGGCGCCTTGGTTACCCCAGTATGCCTATGCACGTAATCTGTTCCTTTTTCCACAAGTGCAACACTAGGAGACTACGGTTATCAATGGCCTACAACTTTAGTGTTGTGTTCTTATGGCTCTACCATTCTTTGCGAATATAGTATGCGATGTATTAAACCTCTGATTGATGATAATTTTGGCTACGTATTCGATGTTAGGACTGAGAAGGTCTGGAGCTATCACCCTCCAGCTGAAGTATTTTTGGGCCCTAAAATTGTTCTATCAACGGATCCAAGATGCCGAGACAACGATCTACAGGTTTGTTTTCCCATGTTTCGATACCCTTCCCCACAGATGCATATTGCGGTAAGATCTATCCACAGATCAGACTCATACATGGAAGGCAAGGGAACTGATAGAATAAGACACTCTTGGTTCTACACACTCAAAAGGCAACTATCTGTAATGGGATCTGATATCTGAAGTTGTATAATGGCTACCATGGAGCCAAGCTCTTCAGATTCGTATACGGGTAACAGAAGCCCCAAAAATTTGGCGACATCATTAGAGGTGAGCTCAAGCATTACCATCTTCATCGAAGGGATGACAAGGGTTTCTGTACTCAGTGCCTACTTTGGGGATTTTATTCTTCCTAGATATCTCGCACACAATAAGGTAGAAGGGAGGAATTTCGTAGCAGCCACAATAGTCTGGAAGAGGGAGTTGCCTCTAATCACGAACTAGAAACCTGTCGAAAATATTGTTTTAGGGCAGAGAGGCATACAAAGCCATGGGATATGGCTTACTTCTGGCATGCATATCGTGAATATTGGTTGGTACCATGAGCCTACAAACAAATCAGTCCAGATCCACATCAAGCATTGGCGATTGAACATGAAACACAGGAAGTGGCGATCATCTCTCCACTGGATCTGGAAGCTTAGGTAGCAAAGCCGCTCAAAGGTAAACAAATTACCCTTTTCATCAGATCCATAGAAGGAAACACAATATGCTTAAAAATAGGGAGCTTGGAGAAGATCAAAACCCTTAAAAAAAGGATACAAGAAAGGATGGGCATTCCACTTTGCAAACAACTCTTGACCCATGCAGGAAAAGTATTGCAGGAGGAATACAAGCTAAAAGAATATGACATAGGCAGAGACTCAGCTATCTACCTCAATACAAGAGTCTGTGGTGGCTGCTCTGGTAAAAGCTCCAAAGGACCTGTTTCTTTCAAAGATGCAGTAAAAGGGAAAATGGGGCCTCAAATGCAATAAGAACAGCAAGCCACGACTCCTCGTTCCTACATCATCGAGAAGACAACCTAGAATCTTACTCTATCAATTGCTATACCTAAGGTAAATGAAATACATGATGATTATTTTCAAAAGCAGTGATATGCAGATTTAACGGGTTTTGGCCCAAACCAGAAGTCCTAAGTCAATGGATTTACTCCATATGGATAGAAAACTGTAATATACACCTATGCTCAAAAGGTTTCTTCATTGTCAAATTCTACACAGTCAATGACAAGGAATATGTGTTGAATGAGGGACCATGGTTCTGGGGCAATGCTGGCCTTTCCTTGAAATCATGGTTTCCAGAATTTGATCCAAACACCATGGTAGTCTCCAAAATGCTTGTGTGGGTAAAACTATATAACCTACCTCTGCATTTTTGGCACATCAAAGTATTAGTAGGCATTGGCAATGCTCTTGGGAAATTTTTAAAACTAGATAGTGAGCATCTTACCAAGGATATATACACTTTTGCTAGAATCTGCGAGGAGGTTGATCTCAGTTAACGAATTTGGTGGCAACAAGCAAATACACTCAACAGATAGTTCAGATTCCTACAGAGAAACCCAAACTATACCAAAGAGGCAGAAATCCCCATTGTAACATCCACTCCCAACATTGAAGATTGGCGAAAAGTGGAAAAAAACAAAGGTAGGAAAGCATAGATAGTTCATAAATTATTTTCTTTTTTAGATCCTGTGCATTAGGACAATTTTATACAACATATGCTAATGTAGCATCTACATAATGCAATTTTTCTCAATATGAATAAAATTACGATTTTTCTTTTGGGGAAAAAGAAAACACCAGAGTTTGCATGTATCTTGGTGATACCATATTCTGTTTATAAAAGCTTTCCTAGCATTTCTAAAATGCTCAACTTCTATTTTACCCATTGTTCTATGTGCTGCTATTCATAATTTTACTACTTTTTTGAAAAACACAACATAGGTATTGTTGAATTGGCTTGATTATACTAGACTCCATTATATTCTTTAGTCGTATCTGAATTCCACTATTTCTAAGTGTCATTCTTGTCTTCTATTATATGTATGTGCATGTATACAAGGTAATGTTTATTTCTCATACCTTTTTATTTATTCTTAATGAATTGTTATCATCTAGTCCTCAAACATGTATACTTCATCTAGACCAATACCCATTTTTTGTTTTTATTTTCATTCTTTTGAAATAAGTTTTTCTCAACCATCCTAACTTAAATACTCAGGTCTAACTATCTTCCTCATGAACATCCTAGTTATGAAATCAAATCAGGCAGTTCCCATTTAATGGAGAATCATATGCACACAATTTAAATTTCAGTGGTATTTTCTTAGGGATTTCTATCAAAAGTGTACCAATTCTATTTACAATCAATAAGGCTTATAACCTCCCAAGTTTTCTCTAATTGAACTCCTATTCAATAGTAATTCATGTAAAACAATTGTCTCGCCATGGTAGCCACATCGTTTCTGCATGCATATAAAAAAAACAACATTCTACTGAATACAACCATGGAGGCCACATATTTTCTACATGTAGATAAAGTAAAACAACATTCTACTAAATGTAGAAAATCTGTGATATGTTAACCCGATAATGTAATATAAATCAAAGCAGAATACTATAACCTACTTCTACTATCAATTTGTGGAAGCTTAAAGATTGAGCTGAGCAATATAACCAGAAGAAGAAGAATCAATGGAACAATACACATGAAAATACTTTGGGGAAAGCCTCAGCTAAAATCCCCACACTATTGTATTATCATACATGGTGGAAATGCATAGGAATGATACAAAGCCTTAGCTCTCACAGCTAGCCAAATCTCAGTACAATCCTCACAGATGCTCACAGGCAATCTTGGCTTCTCTTCAACCTTCCTCTCTACCCTTGAAGCTCCTGCTTCCTTGTGTTGTTCCTTTTGGATGATCAGCCTATCACCAAGTGGAAAACCAACCTTCAAAACTGCACAATCCTTGAGGATGAATCCATGAATGCATGCATGAGTTTTCTCCATAAACAAACACATGCAACTAATAGTACATTGTCCTTGAACATTAATCTCAAATAGGTTTTCTCATAATAGAAATGCATGAATTTCTAATGAGGGAATCTTCAGTCAACTAGAGTAGCACTAGTTGAGTGCATTAATGCATCAACTAACTGTTAACTCACTATTAGTTCGTAAAACAGTTTGGAACTAATTTAACTTGACCTAACTTAGTAAACTGAGTTAACTAATTACAACTAGACTATAAATCAATTTTATCTCCTTAATTTAAGGGATAACTCTTGCACGACTTCAGAAACACTTCTAACTTGAATTTCTCCAACTAATTAATTTAAAATAGATTAATTAATTATTTCCAAGTAGTTGTTAAGACAAAATTCGAGTTTAATTCACAATTTAATTCAGGGCCAAATTACAATGGAATATTCTTGTTGTCATATTTCAACACTAAATACTATTGTTGTCATTACTCCGAACAACTAACATACCTCTTACACCATACAACATAATTTCCACACAAAATATTAAGTATTCTAGTTCAATGCAACATGTACCTAACTAGTTGAAATAAAATCATAGAGAAAATAATAAAATGGAAAATTAATCATCAGAGGAGTACATGGATGAAGAGGAATCTCAAAGCCATATAACCATATGCACAACAAATTAACACACAAAAATTAAACTGGCGGAAAAGGAAGAGAGCCATCATGTGGTCTCTCATGCTCATGTAATTCACATTATTCAGAAAATTTAATAATACATTTAAATACATGAGTAAGTGGTCTTAAGATGGTGTGTCTATCCTAGACTCACATGGTTGACACAATTTCTCAACCTACGCACTAATTTAGGAGGGCCAGTTGAAAAGAAAATCTGTCATCCAAACTAGACTCCTTAGTTTGAGGAATTCTCATGATTTTATTTATTTAGTTTAATAATTGGATTTATTATTCATTTTTAAGAGGGTGACGCTAACATCTCCCCTTCAATGATAAATCCAAAATGAACAAGGAACCATCTTCCAAGTTCTCAAGTTGATCCTCAAAAAACATTTCCGTGAAAAACCATCAAAGCTGGATGTTAAAGAAACTACAATGTGAAGAGTCCATGAGTCAGCTGCATGACTGATTCATCTCTGAATGTCACCTGGCAATTCCATCATGTGCCAAGCCACAAAAGGATCCAACAGTCCTTTCCTTGAAAACAAAATATGGTGTCCACTGACACAAATTGATGAACGCCCACTGGTGTATTTGGTAATGATGATAACCCACTGGCTGCTTCATTGATGTTGTTGAGAATTTCAGACTGACAACCACTTTTCAATTTCATTGACATTTCCCCCCCTTTGTCAGCTGAAAGGAGAGGCAATCTACTCCAAAATATATCTGAACTCACCCCCTGTAGGTGGAGGAGTATTTCACTAGTGTACTACCCCATTCAACTGCACGAGAGTACCATCTTCATTTGACTATTGGCTGCAATATGTGTGAATGAATTTGATTTTAAAACTTATACAATCATCTAACCGTGGATGGTCATTCTCAGGGATCAATCCATGAATAATTTATCTTCAATCTGGCTGACTGTCGTTGGTTGCAGCATTTCTCTTATGTATGATTTGACTTCCCACAATGGCTACAAGGAAGGAGATCAAAACATTGATTTTCCATATGATCAGTACTTTGAAAACGATAACATTTTGGTTTTTCTGCAACTTGAGTTTGTGTGCATTTATGTTTGTTTGAAACTTCAGTTTGTGTGCATTGACGTCAATCTGCAAGTTTTTCAGAACTTGCTGAGGTGATTTTGTCAAGTAATCTGGCATTGACGAACTGAATGGGCTTTGAATAATCAGGGATATGTATGTTGTTGTTATCTTTGACATATCCTAAGCCGTGTCGATTTCGATTACTTTGAATTTCTTCCCATGGCTCGACTATGGGTTTGGAAGAAAGTTGAACTGGAACAAATTCAACACTTGAGGCTGGTTGGATGAATGAAGTCGAGTAATCTGCTGTCTATGGATTGGTCAAAGACATGGAAGCAACATGCTTCTCTTGCAACTCATTTCTTTGCCATTGTGACTCTGGTTGAAGGAACTCAATCGTTTCATGTGCATGTTGAATATGCACTTGAATGTTAGCAAGAGTTGTTTTTCTGATGTTCACCATGTCTCCAGTTGATGATAAAATCATATTGGTAAGAATTTGGGACAGTTGAATGTGTGTCACCATGTTAGCTTGCTCACTTTGAATTCAGACTTGCTTGCATTGTTGCTTATCATTGATGCTTTACTTGCTAGAGTTTTATAACTTGTTTGCTTGAACTCTTGATTTCACGCTTGCTTGGTGACGATTGATTTGCTTGAAAGCTTCACTGACACTTTGTGAATGCCTCAATCAACTTCACACTGGCTCGTTTGTTGTAGATGTCGTGCTTTGTACTTTCGCACTTGATTTTGACACACTTGCTTGCGTGGTTGTTTGAATGACACACTCGCTTTAAACACTGGCTTGATTTGATGTTTACTTGAACTTTCTTGATTGGTTACTGACACTTGTGATTTCTTGAATGTACTCACTGAATGTGATGATTTGTAAAAAAAGGAAAGGGTGTCGAACACTGTTGAAAATGCACCCAAGATACAAATGACAAGTTCAATCTTGATGACTCGGTTGAAGACTTACTTTGACTTAATGTATTCACCTTAACAATTCAAAGCTCGGGTGTCTGTTTCAAGAGAGAATGCACCGTTACAATTGAACTGAATTTGACATTGATTACAATGCAACTTACTAATTATGATTTGCAAGTTGCAGCTTTTGTATTGAGCTTATTAAAAAATAATGGTGCAAGTGCAATTTCCAAAAAATTGTTGTTGGATTGCTGCAAAGATTGTTGATGTAGATGATAGCTTGATTGCGTGTTGATGCAGAAATGTCTTGACTTGAAATGCTTGATTTCGTAGCATCCTTAACTTGATTGATTTTATTATGTGATGTGAAATGTGCTTGCTTGGAATATCATCTTATCAAGTTGATGATGTGAGACTTTGTGCTTAAGCTTGATTACAAGAGCTTGATTAAGTGTTCTTTTACTTAAGCTTGCATATGTGCATGTAGTTGTTTAAGCATAATCCAAAGTGATAATTTGAACACAAGTCATGCACATGCATACATTACACACGGTGTACCTAAGATCCCCTTATTCAATTTCGAACGGATCTAGGACACAAGCGCCACAAAAAATTATGATTTTATTAACTAATGGAGTACGCCATTCTTCAATGTAACAACATTGTCATGGAAACTTCTCAATGAGAATGTCACACTTGCAAACTTTGGAATTAAATTATCTTCAAAAAACTTTCTGCACTGACTCAATCGCTCTAAAAGTAAAAAATTACTTTGGATTAAAACAATGACTTTCACTTATCACTCCAAATAAAAAACTTCACTCATGACTCCCAAAAACCACTTCAATGAGATTGACATGTATATCTCGGCCAATGTTTGTGCAAAAACATACTACAAAATCCACTGTGATATCACCTTTTTTCTCCACAAATATTACAACTTATTACTCCAAAATACAAATGATAAATTATAACTCAAGAAAACAATTCACTTTGTAAAGTGATTTTATTTTGTAAAACTCAAATTTTGTTTACATTAAAAACACACCTTATCTTTCCAATAAAAAAATCCTTAATGCACCTTATTTCTCCAAATCATTTAATGCACTTTATCTTTTGTGGAGAACAAAATCAACTTTCCGAGAAATATTAGTTTACACTTTTTGCCCATGAAGTAATAGATTTAATAAAAATAAAAAAAATGCCCATGTTAAAAGCTTCAAACATAAACTTCATGCGTTGAATTGCTAATGTGTTAGATGATGATCTGTGCTAGTTCAATAGAAACAGTAAAGCACTGGCAGGAAATGTTTAGCAAAATTCTCAGGAAAGGATTAAGAGTGAAGTTCAACTGGGTGTTTCAGGAAATCAAAGCCTGTATCACATTTATGCCACAAATGAAGAAAAAACGAGACAAGAGATGCAGATGGCCAACAATAAAGATGCAAAATTACCCATTCAATCTGAAATTTAAATAAACTATAAATTGAAGACGTGCAGGATTATGAAAATATTTATGAGGTGATACCTGTAGCTTGTTGAAATATCAAATACTGTCAGAAACTTGAGACACTGTCCCTCAAATTTAGGCACGGGTATTTGGGGGAATTATCATGGTGTTGTTCTCTCATTCACCCCATGGGGACTCTGCTACTTTAACCATCATGCATAATTGTTTAGATCTGGAATGCCTCTATTTCCATAGTAGTGGTTGATCACTCAGTGTTCTGGCCCAATCAAGGATCCAATTTAAGGAGATTAATGTGATATTCAGTTAGGGGTTTAAGAACAAACAGATTAGAAGCGAGGGAGATACAGATAAGAAGTTGGACACCATGAATCCACCACCACATTCTGACAAGAAGAAAAAAATTATTACTGAAGATGATGATGATGCAACATTGAAAAACTAATTCAAATAGACGGGCTACGCATTTTAGCCCAAAACTACCAGATAGAGCTGAACCTTCTCAGTTTCAGAGTAAATCCAAAGCTTCGAAGATGGAGATGGGCATGTGAAAAAAGGAATGACAGGCATGTTGGTAGGCATGTTGGTCTATTTTCCCTTCAAAATAGTGATTGAGAACATATCTACGATCTCACCTTACTAGGATCGCGTTTTAACTCGAGTAATTTCCTTTATTCTTTGCGATGTCCACCAGCTTAAATATTACCTCTTCAAAACTCACCCAAAACATGATCATGCTCCTTTGGCAGAAATTAAGCAAGGAAAACAGAATATGAATCATGTTCTTATAATAAAACTGCTTCAACGTCTTACAATGCTCTTCCCAGATCAATTTCACGCCATTAAATTCGCCTGCGTAATCCATGTGCTCCACTGCTAACCATACTCACACAGATGACCTTTGATCCAATAAAAAATAGAACACAGAGAAGACTCAATTTGTCATCAATTCCTTTCTTCAGCACAAGCCGTCTCAAGCCTTCTAAAGTTCGACTACATAGTAGGATTGTTCTAATGAAAATACCAGAGTTTGCATGTATCTTGGTGATATCATATTCTATTTATAAAAACTTTCCTAGTATTTCTAAAACGCTCAACTTCTATTTTACCAATTGTTCTATGTGCTGCTATTCATAATTTTACTAATTTTTTGAAAAACACAATATAGGTATTGTTGAATTGGCTTGATTATACTAGACTCCATTATATTCTTTAGTCATATCTGAATTCAACTATTTCTAAGTGCCATTCTTGTCTTCTATTATATGTATGTGCATGTATACAAGGTAATGTTTATTTCTCATACCTTTTTATTTATTCTTAATGGACTATTATCATCTAGAGCTCAAATATGTATACTTCATTTAGAACAATACCCATTTTTTGTTTTTATTTTCATTCTTTTGAATGAAGTTCTTCTCGACCATCCTAAGTTAAATACTCGGGTCTAACTATCTTCCTCCTGGAAATCCTGGTTATGAAATCAAATCGGGAAATTCCCATTTAATGGAGAATCCTATGCACACAATTTACATTTCAATGGTATTTTCTTAGGGATTTCTATCAAAAGTGTACCAATTCTATCTACAATCAATAAGGCTTATAACCTCCAAATTTTTCTCTAATTGAACTCCTATTCAATAGTAATTCATGTAAAGCTATTGATTCACCATTATAGCCACATCGTTTCTGGATGCATATAAAACAAAACAACATTCTACTAAATAAAACCATGGAGGCCACATATTTTCTTCATGTAGATAAAGTAAAACAACATTCTACTAAATGTAGAAAATCAATGATATGTTAACCTAATAATGCAATATAAATCAAAGCATAATACTATAACCTACTTCTACTATCAATGTGGAAGCTTAAATATCGAGGTTAACAATATAACCAATAGAATAAGAATCAATGACACAATACACATGAAAACACTTTGGGGAAATCCTTAGCTAAAATCCCCACACTATTGTATTATCATACATGGTGGAAATGCATAGTAATTATACAAAGCCTTAGCTCTCATAGCTAGCCAGCTCTTAGTACAATCCTCAAGGATGCTCACAAGTAATCTTGGCTTCCCTCCAACCTTCCTCTCTACCCTCGAAGCTCCTATTTCCCTGAGTTGTTCCTTGTGGATGATTAGCCTGTCACTAAGTGGAAAACCAACCTTCAAAATTGCGTAATCCTCGAGGATGAATCCTTGAATACATGCATGAGTTTTCTCAATAAGTAAAAACATGCAACTAATAGTACAACGTCCTTGAACATTAATCTCAACTGGGTCTTTCTTAGAATAGACATGCATGAGTTTCCGATGAGGGAATCTTCAGTTAACTTGAGTAGCACTAGTTGAGTGCATTAATGCATCAACTAATTGTTAACTAACTGTTACTTCCTCAAACAGTTTGGAACTAATTTAATTGGACTTGACTCAATAAATTGAGTTAACGATTTACAACTCAATTATAACTCAATCTTATCTCCTTAATTTAAGGGATAAAGCTTGCAGCACTTTAGAAAGACTTCTAACTTGAATTTCTCCAACTAATTAATTTTAAAAAAATAATTAATTATTTCCAAGTAGCTGTTAAGACTAAATTCGAGTTTAATTCACAATTTAATTTAGGGACAAATTACATTGGAATATTATTGTTGCCATATTTCTACACTAAATACTATTGTTGTCGTTACTACAAACAACTAACATACCTCTTACACGATACAACATAATTTCCACACAAAATATTAAGTATTCTAGTTCAATTAACTAGTTGAAATAAAATCATCGAGCAAATAATAAAATGGAAAATTAATCATTAGAGGAGTACTTAGATGAAGAAGAATCACAAAGACATATAGCCATATGCACAACAAATGAACACATAAAAATTAAACTAACGGAAAAGGCAGAGAGCCATCATGTGCTCTCTCATGCTCATGTAATTCACATTATTCAAAAAATTTAATAATACATTTAAATACATGAGTAAGTGGTCTTAAGATAGTGTGTTTATCTTAGACTCACTTGGTTGAGACAATTTCTCGACTTACACAGTAATTTAGGAGAGCTAGTTGCGGAGAATCTCTCATCCAAACTAGACTCCTTAGTTTGAGGAATTCTCATGAGTTTATTTATTTAGTTTAATAATTAGATTTATTATTGATATTTAAGAGAGTGAGCCTAACATTCCCCCCAATGATAAATCCAAAACGAACAAGGAACCATCTTCCAAGTTCTTAAGTTGATCCTCAAAAAACATTTCCCTGAAAAACCGCCAAAGCTGGATGTTGAAAAAACTACAATATTAAGAGACCATGAGTTAGCTGCATGACTGATTCATCTCTGAATGTCGCTTAACAATTTCATCATGTTCCAAGCCACTAAAGGATCCAACGGTCCTTTCCTTGAAAACAACATCCAGTCACTGTCACAATTTGATGAATGCCCACTGGCGTATTTGTTGATGATGATCACCCACTGGCTGATGAAGATGCCCACTAGTTGCTTCATTGATTTTTTTGAGACTTTCAGTCTGACAACCACTTTTCAATTTCATTGACATTTTCCCCCCTTTATCAGCTGAAAGGAGGGGTAATCTACTCCAAAATATATCTAAACTCACCCCCTGTAGGTGGAGGAGTATTTCACTGGTGTACTCCCCCGTTCAACTACATGAGAGTACCATCTTCATTTGACTGTTGGCTGCAATATGTGTGAATGAATTTGATTGTAAAACTTATACAGTCATCTGACCGTGGATGGCCATTCCTAGGGATCAATCAATGAATAATATATCTTCAATCTGGCTGACTATAGTTGGTTGCAGCATTTCTCTTATGTATGATTTGTTCTTTGACAATGATAAAATTTCGATTTGTCTACAACTTGAGATTGTGTGCATTTATGTTTGTCTGAAACTTCAGTTTGTGTGCATTAACGTCGGTCTGCAAGTTGTTGAGAACTTGCTGAGGTGATTTTTTCAAGTGATCTGGCATTGACGAACTGAATGGTATTTGAATAATTAGGGATATGTAAGTTGTCGTTATCTTTGACATATCCTAAGCTGCATTGATTTCGATTAATTTGAATTTCTTCCCATGGCTTGATGATGGATTTGGAAGAAAATTGAACTGGAACAAGTTCAACACTTGAAGCTAGTTGGATCAATGAAGTCGAATGATCAGCTGTCTATGGATTGGTCAAAGAATTGGAAGCAACATGCTTCTCTTGCAACTCATTTCTCTTCAGTTGTGACTCTAGTTGAAGGAAATCAATCATTTCATGTGAATGTTGAATATGCACTTGAATGTCAGCAAGAGTTGTTTTTCTGATGTTCACCATGTCGCCAGCTGATGATAAAATCAAATTGGTAAGAATTTTGGACAGTTGAATGTGTGTCGCCATGTTAGTTTTCTCACTTTGAATTCAAGCTCGCTTGTATTGTTGCTTATTGATGATCCTTTACTTGCTAGAGTTTTATAACATGTTTGCTTGAACTCTTGATTTCACGCTCGCTTGATGACAATTGATTTGCTTGAATGCTTCACAGACGCTTTGTGAATGCTTTAATCAACTTCACACTGGCTCGTTTGTTGTAGATGTCATGCTTTGAACTTTTGCACATGATTTTGACATGATTTCCTGATTGGTTGTTGGAATGACATGCTCGATTGCTTTGTTGTTTGAATGACACACTCGCTTTAAACACTGGCTTGATTTGATGCTCACTTGAACTTTCTTGATTGATTACTGACACTTGTGATTTCTTGAATGTACTCACTGAATGTGACGATTTGTTAAAAAATGAAATGGTGTCAAACACTCTTGAAAATGCACCCAAGATACAAATGACAAGTTCAATATTGATGACTCAGTTGAATACTTACTTTGACTTAACGTATTCACCTTAACAATTCAAAGCATGGGTGTCGGTTTCAACCGAGAATGCACCCTTACAATTCAACTGAATTTGACTTTGATTACAATCCAACTTACTAATTATGATTTTCAAGTTACAGTTTTTGTATTGAGCTTATTAAAAAATAATGGTGCAAGTGCAATTTTCAAAAAATTGTTGTTGAATTGCTGCATAGATTGTTGATGTAGATGGCAGCTTGATTGGATGTTAATGCATAAATGTCTTGACTTGAAATTCTTGATTTTGTAGTGTCCTTAAGTTGATTAATTTTATTACATGATGTGAAATGTGCTTGCTTGGAAGATCATCTTATCAAGTTGATGATGTGACACTTTGTGCTTTTGTGCTTAAGCTTGATTACAAGAGCTTGATTAAGTGTTCTTTCACTTAAGCTTGCATATGTGTATGTAGTTGTTTAAGCATAATACAAAGAGATAATTTGAACACAAGTCATGCACATGTACACATTACACATGGTATACCTAAGATCCCATTATTGAATTTCAGGGAGATCTAGGACACAAGAACCACAAAAAATTATGATTTTATTAATTAATGGAGTACATCATTCTTTAATGTCACAACATTGTCGTGGAAACTTATCAAAGAGAATGTCACACTTGCAAACTATGGAAGTAAATTATCTTTTAAAAACTTTATGCACTGACTCAATCGCTCTCAAAGTAAAAAATTACTTTGGATTACAACAATGACTTTCACTTATCACTCCAAATACAAAACTTCACTTATGACTTCAAAATATGACTCCCAAAAACCACTTCAATGAGACTGACATGTATATCTCAGCCAAAGTTTGTCCAAAAACATACTACAAAATGCACTGTGATATCACCTTTTTTCTCCACAAATATTACAACTTATAAATCCAAAACACAAATGATACATTATCACTCAAGAAAACTCAAATTTTATTTACATTAAAAACACACCTTATCTCTCTAATAAAAAAATATTTAATGCACCTTATTCTCCAAATCATTTAATGCGCTTTATCTTTTGTGGAGAACAAGATCAACTTTCCCAGAAATATTAGTTTACACTTTTCGCCCATAAAGTAATAGATTTAATAGAAATAAAAAAATGCCCATGTTAAAAGTTTCAAACGTAAACTTCAAGTGTTGACTTACTAATGTGTTAGATGATGATCTACGCTAGTTCAATAGAATGTGTAAACCATTGACAGGAAATGTTCAACAAAACTCTCACGAATGGATTAATAGTGAAGTTCAACTGGATGTTTCAGGAAATCAAAGCCCGTATCACATTTATGCCACAAATGAAGCAAAAGTGAGAGAGAAGATGCGGATGGCCAGCAATAAATATGCAAAATTACCCTTTCAATCTAAAATTTAAATAAACTAAAAACTGAAGATGTGCACCTTTATGAAAATATTTATGAGGTGATAGTTGTAGCTCGTTGAAATCTCAAATACCATCAGAAACTTGAGACCCTATCCCTAAAATTCAGGCATGGATTTTAGGGGAATTATCACAGTGTCATTGTCTCATTCACCCCTTGGGGACTCTACTACTTTAACCATAATGCATAATTTTCTAGATTTGGAATTCCTTTGTTTCCATAGTAGTGGCTGATCACTCAGTGTTCTGGCCCAATCGAGGATCCAATTTAAGGAGATTAATGTGATATTCGGTTGGGGGTCTAAGAAACAACGAATCAGAAGCAAGGGAGATACACATAAGAAGTTCGACACCATGAATCCACCACGACATTCTGACAAGAAGAAAAAAAATATTGCTGAAGATGACGCTGATGCAACATTGAAAAATTAATTCAAACAAACAGGCTAGGGATTTTAGCCCAAAACTACCAGATAGAGCCGAGCCTTCTCGATTTCAGAGTAAATCCAAAGCTTCGAAGATGGAGATGGGCATGTTAAAAAGGAATGGCTGGCATGTTGGTAGGCATGTTGGTCTGTCTGCCCTTCAAAACAATGATTCATAACATATCTGTGATCTCACCTTGATAGGACCACGTTTCAAATGAAGCAATTTCCCTTTTTCTTTGTGATGTCCACCAGCTTAAACAATACCTCTTCAAAACTCACCCAAACCATGACCACGCTCCTTTGGTAGAATTTAACCAAGGAAAATAGAATATGAATCAGGTTCTTATAATAAAACTGCTCAACATCTTACAATGCTCTACCCAGATCAATTTCACGCCATTAAATTCATCTGCATACTCCATGTGCTCCACTCCTAACCATACTCACACAAATGACCTTCGATCCAACAAAAAATAGAACGCAGAGAAGACCCAATTTGGCATCAATGCCTTTCTTCAACACAGGCCTTCTCAAGCCTTCTACAGTTCGACTACACAGTTGGATTGTCTGTAGATATTTCTATAGACTTAATCTAGGAATTACAATACAAATACTTTAGATCTCCAAGAAGATCTTTAATCACAGAGCATTGGTTCCCATAAATGATGATTTGTTCAAACCTTGGTCATGATTTTTTTCTGGGCGTAAACAATGGTGTTGTCTCTCTCAAATATCGCACCCTTAATCTTTCATTAATCCATTCTTCATACTTTATACACAGGATAACAATCTAATTACACAACATGAACATACTCTTCCCCTCTTTCGACCTCTATTTGACTAACTAAGATCCCTTGACATTTGTCTTCGTCCACGACAATTCGTCTTTGCACTAGTGAACTTATTATGGCATTGCTACAACACCGATGAATGGTGTGGTTCCAAGTACCGTGCAGCGAGTGTGGAATTTGTTGCCAAATCAAATGTAGGGAAAACCAGCACAGATATTGGATAGGTTAACTCTCTTATCAATGAAAGTTCCAATGTAGTGACTTAACAAATCCTAGGCTCCAATACGACATGAAGAAGAATCACAAAGCCATATAACCATATTCACAACAAATTAACACACAAAAATTAAATTGGCGAAAAAGTCAGAGAGCCATCATGTGGTCTCTCATGCTCATGTAATTCACATTATTCAAAAAATTTAATAATACATTTAAATACATGAGTAAGTGGTCTTAAGATAGTGCATCTATCTTAGACTCACCTGGTTGAGACAATTTATCAACTTACACACTAATTTAGGAGAGCTAGTTGGAGAGAATCTCTCATCCAAACTAGACTCTTTAGTTTGAAGAATTCTCATGATTTTATTTATTTAATTTAATAATTAGATTTGTTATTGATTTTTAAGAGAGTGAGGCTAACGTTGGAAGTTCACACCTACTTACCACCCAACCTAGAACCGCTCTCCTCAATTCACACCCAAGTAGAATTCTCCTTGTCAGAAATCAACAACCCCATGTTGATTGCTTCATCAAGTATTTAAAACTTGTCTTTCATAATAAAATTTACTTTTAGCGACGTCCCGCATTTGTGTATCTTTTTTATCCATTTTCCTAGGATTTTCCATAAAATCTTGCCTTTCTCTAACGCGGTGCTTTTGCGTTTTTTCCAAGCTTAACATCTTTCTCCAACTAAGAGACTTAATGGATCTTTCTCTCCCATCCATTCAGCTTATCTAGAATTTTATATAGATTCCTTATCACGAAAGAATTACCCAATCTCATTTACGTATGAGATTATATTCTTTTGTTTTGGAAAGATTCTTGTTTATAGGTGTCTCATTCCAAGTACCTATGCTCTATTTATTTATTTATTATCAATGATTCATTTACATCATTGTTCCCGTATTTTCCACAATTCTAGTTAAAACAAGATTATAGTACTAGAGGGATATTACATTCTCCTCCCCTTTTAGGACGGTGTTTGCTATCCAATTCCACATTTCCCTGAACTCTTGTTGGATAACATTCTACAACTTCCCTTGACATGTCCATGTAGTTTCCTTAGAAATACAATGTTTCGTTTGTACTTCAGCGTACATTTGTTCTCTTCTAGAACTAAGTACGAAGGAGTTCGGTCCACCTATCTCCTTCAAGTGCTACCTGCAACATTTGTCCGAGCACCACTGTGAGATTTATCATTAACGCCTTTCTAAATTACTGCTACCCAAAAATAAAATATGATGAGCTTTATTTTAACTAATAAAAAGATTTTGCAATTTTCTCAATATTTCTTATTTTGACTTCCCTTGAGTTTCTAATAGTAGAAAGGAAAATTCCCATTTTTATAGTATGTGTGTAGTCATGCTCTATGCTTGCTTCTTGCAGTTCTTTTGTAGTCATCATCTCAATTGACATGCATTCCAAGCACCGTGATATTAGTAACTTTAATATATTATCATAACGCTACCATAATTCCTTTTTATTCTTCTTATTCACACTATATCCAATGTCATGCATATGATCTATCGTAAAACTCGAAATAGAACTTTTCGTATTACTTCCTCGAAAGTCATAGTAATCAATCGACTATTTGTTTTAGTTAATTTGTCAATATGCATCTAGTATGCATGTTTTCAGTGAATGATAGTTTACTTCTACTAGTGTTATGCTTCACATCTACTTAATCAATCCCGATCAAGTTATTTTGTTACATATTGCCATGCCCTTCCAGAAATAAGTGAAAGTATATGGCTATTTATAATCTAGATACTTAAGGAGTATATTGATACATTTGATCTTCATGGTTAGCATCTGATTTCCTTATTCATACCACAAAACCTTCCATACTTCATCATTGTTACGTGCTTTTGTTTCTAATTTAGTTCAAAGATTTTCTTCCTTTATCTGGATTGTACCCTTTTACTTATTGTTATTTAACTATTTTTCCATTTGATTTGGCTATTTAGTTGATCTAAATGTATCGGTATTTCTATTTCCAGTGGTTTATGGTCATCATTTTTTTTAATCACACAGTGACAATGTGGTTATCTGCATTTCTCTACTGCATCATTCAGTCTATCCATTTTGTTTTCCAAATTGAAAATACATATCCATAGTTGTGCATGTTGCAAAATTTCTGGAGCAAATATACTTTAGACATTGTTCATAAATTTAAATTTGGCGTGACTCAACCCTACTTGTTACCGAGTTATGTATCCACCACTGGCTACCTATTTTGATTCCTATTTTTAAAAATGAATATGATGGTATACTACATACTATGTGCATTTCATCCATAAACAACAACTCTTAATGCAGGTTTGAACAAGATCAGTATCGAAATCACTCTACCATATATGATGTTCATATAATCACTCACCTAGTTGTATGACCATTGTTATATGTGACACAAAAAATAACGAATGGAATTTCCACCTTGCTCATATCAAGGTACTATCTTTAGCAGTCTATTTGGGTCATATGATGTCATTAGTTGTTCCTTTTTATATGTAAGCAGATTCGATGGTTGTTATTTTATCATCAAAGCAACTCAATGGGACTTAGCTATGTCCACTTTTGATTTTTTTATTTTTATTTTTTCTGATTTCAGAATACAATTTGAAATCATTTCCTTCATATTACTACAATTTTGAAGTTTCTTATATTCTTATTAGGAGCTAATAGGTTTTACCACTATGACTTGTGTACCTTTATGTGTAGAGCACCTTACTCACCATTCTCATATCTGGTTGATGGTATCCCAAGATAACTTAATCAACCGATTCCTATAGGCTGACAATGTTTTCTTAGGTATACCCTTGTTTTTAACTAGATGGTTTATGTATCTGCTCAAATTATTATGCATTGTAAGTAATTTCCAGTCTTCATTTTCCTTAAAGAAGTGTTTTTAACCCCCCTTTTTCATAGAATGCAAATTTTCCACAAAACATGTTACTGATTTTGGTGACTTTCTACCTCGTTCAGCCTTATATATCTCCCACCACTTGTCCTAAGCTGATCTTCTTTGTACTACTCGAGATTAAAGGTGATAATAACCCTGACATGTATACATGATTTTGGGTTAGTTTAGATGAAAACTTTTGCAATCTACTCTGGAGACACACACTTTTCTTAGTTGTAGTGCCCATAAATGATGTCTTATTCATTGCAGCATTTAGCCTTTATTAACATAAAAAGTGGATCACATCCTCCGCTTATACATACCCTTGGTTGGGTTGGAAAATAATGGTTATTAATTAGAGGTCTCATATCACAATTACAAGAGGTTATTTTTTCATCATGGCTCAAAGCACTTCTATAATTTGACACATGGTTATATTACTCGTTAATCATGAATAGACATAATTACTGTCAATTTGCATTGTCAACTTCGACTTCCAAAGTAAGCTTGAAGGTTGTACAATTAAGCTAACCAACAAGATGGTAGCGTAGATACCTCCATTTATGCTGGCTCGACCATGCTGCGAAACATTGGTGATTCAATGGTAATTACTTGGAAATTTTATATTCTTCTTCTGTGTCGTCCATTTCCCAGAATACAGGTTATGATTATAGTAAATTTAATAGCCTCATTCATTTTGAATTTTATATAAACAATCATTATATAACAATCGAAAATATTTTTATGACACACCTAATCATGAGCATTTCCATCGCTATTGGTACTTTTTGTTTTGCAGTTGTTGTTTGGCCATTGAGTTCATCATCGAGCATATAGCCTTGTTATCCCAATCAATGCTAGTTTTTGAACATTAAGTTGTTATGGAAACTTTTAGTTATATAGTGACATCTATGATGTGTTGTTAAATTGATGCACTCTACATATCTAGTTCAATGACTTGTAACCATGCTCTTTCCTTCCCATTAGGTTCGAGAGTTCAATGTAGGCTATAATACCACCTGTCATGAACCCCTTGTTCTACTCTAATACTCTGACATTTTTTTCCGCTCACTGTAGTATACACCAAGGTTATTGGTTTCAACAATTTCTCGTTATTCTGGTATAAACTCTAGAATTTCCTATCTTCCTTCCCATGAAGACTCCCTCACAAATATTAAGGGTGAAATCATGAAATTGGGTTACACTTTTGTGAGAAATGACCCTGAAAATTTCACAATCTCGATTTTTTGGACGAACAATTTTAATTTTTTTTACCGAATTTTCTAAATTTATTTAGTTGAACCATTATACTAATGTTTGGCTGAACTTTTAGCTATTTAGACTAGCACCGGTCATTAAATAGAAATTTTCCTCAGTTGAAAAAATTGATGAAAAAATGTTTGGCCAAACTATTGTTTTGGTCGAATTATTTATTCGGCCGAAATTTTTTTTATACATATGACGGGCCAGACCCTGCTGCGAATTTTTCTGCTTGGTTGATTTTTGAATGTGGTTTGTCGAGCGTTGTGAGCTATTTTGATTTTTTAATGTGGTCTGTCGATCGATGTGAGCTATGTTGATTTTTGAATTTGGTCTGTCGAGCACTATAAGGTTCGTTCATAATTTAAATTTACTACTCTGTTGAGCATTGTTGGTTTGAGCTGAAGCCCTGCCAAACATTGTGAGGTTCGTTTGTAATTTAAATTTTTCGTTTATAGGAATTTTATAATTGGAATTTTTTATAATGTCTTTTAATTTTTTGCAGCTTGGCACCAAAGGAATTTTGGTTGGTTGTACTCGTCACTAGTAGCATTCTCAACCTCCTCATCCAGGCCAGGTAAGTCGCCCAAAGCTCCTTTATCCCTATAAATTGGAAGCTCACCTATTGGAATCTCATTTAAATATAAGAGAAAAAATTCTACCATGCCTCATATTTATATATTTGGAAGATGGAATTTTGTTTAATCTCGATTAGTCAAACATAAAAATTTACCGTATAGTGTAGTATTTGCTAAAGCCACAGATTAACTTCATACTAGAAATTACCTGAAACTTTTGGTTTAATCCTCCACATCATCAATTTGTTCCAGGTCACCTTTTCTTCCCTTTACAACATGACTTCATTTATGGTAACTCCTGGTGGCATTACAAATAGGATCTTTCATCCCTCTATCTATATCGATTTTTCCATGTATTTATTCGTGGATCCAATGATCTAATGTCATCCACATGTCAAAGACTGTAATTGTAAGAATGTACCTTATTTTGTAGTTCTATGTTATTTTCTATTGATTTTACCATATCAACAATGCAAACTTTGAAATAGGAACTGATACCATTACTCATTTTTTGAGGTAGCAAAAAAATCAACCAATTTTGAAAATCGTTGATTTAGATATATATATATATATATATATATATATATATATATATATATATATATATATATATATATATATATATATCATAGTTTTGACACTTTAAGTTTTTTTATGTACATTATTTTTTAGAATATCACTGATTTGCACGTTGATTTTAAAAAGTGTTGACGCTACATCAGGCTCTTTTTTTTAAGAGTTATATTTTGACTTTAAATTTTCTAATGTATTAAATGTAAATAATTATTTTCTAAATTTAACAATTTTTGAAGTTGTCTTCTTCTTCATAATTTTTTGTTTTTGTTTTATTTATTTCTTCATAGTGAGATCTTTATTTTTTTGCATAGTTAAAGAAAAATATCGATATTTTAAAGTTTTGATATTCTACATATTTATATATCGTTAATTAATTTTTCAATGTACATCCAATAATTGTCTCTAAAAAACAATAATTTTTAAAAATTGAAATAAAAATAAACATTTTGAACATAAATATAGAAAAACAATTACACATTTTGATAATCTTTTTCTAGAAATGACAGGTCAAAATCATAATTTTTATAGGAAAAATTTAACAAAACATGGTTAAATAATAGTTTTTTTTATCAATTTCATGTCAAAAAATAATAATAGTCACAATTTTTTTCAAAAAATAATGATTTACATTTAAAATTAAAGAGAAAATCACATAATACAAATATTTAACGTAAACAACATTAACTAAATACTTATTCTTCTCATAAAATGTCAATGTCAAAACATTACAAGTATAATAAATTAATAGTTACAAAAGATGAGCTTGATTTCCAATCATAACTTAAATTTAATCAATAATATCACGTAATCCAAACTCTTCATCTTCTAGAGTTTCATTATTGTCTTCTTCCACAATATTTTCTACTTCAGTTTGCTCATTTTCCTCTTCTAATGGATCTTCGATGTCTGCAAATCTCCTAATGTATGCCTTTCCAGCAATTCCATCTAATGGTGGATGAGGTTCCTTTTCCTTTTTTTCTACATGTGATTCATTAAAATATCCTTTCCTCAACCCAATTTATTGCATTGCATGTGAAATAAATTGAAGAGCATTAATTCTTTGCTGAATAAATTTGCATTGTACTGAGTCTTTTTAAATGACAATGGTTTTCTTTTTTTTGTAGGCAACATGCTTGTGTTATACCTAATTATCAAGAAAAAAATAAATAACGCAGTAAATTAGTATAATCACATATAAATTAAGAAAGAAGTTATTGAGATTCAATTTTATATAATAAAACTTACCTAAACCTAAGAATAAATCCAAAACCCAATCTCCTTCATTTGAACATAAGTCTATAAGATAGTTAGTCAATGAGTGTGGTTATTTTAAAATGTTAACTATCTCCCATTTTGCTTCTTTATATTCATATGTTATTTTTTTTACAACGTCATCATAAACTAGTACTTGGCTATGACTTTTTCCATCTACCAGATTAAGAAGCATAGACTTATAACTATTATCTTTGTCCAACTTTCAACATCGATGAACTCACAATCACTTATAATTGGTTGATCTTCATGGTTAATTATATTTGAATTTTTTCTATAACATGAAATAGTAAAAGTTTAATTAACTTGTACATAAATGAATCTTTTAACATTAATCAAACATACAATTTCAATGTCTTACCATGTAAGTTGCATCCTTGAGTTTTCTTTCCCCTTAAAGATTGTCAATAACATTGCTAATTCTGCATCTAAATGAAATGTCATAAATCTCCATAATCGTGATTATGTGACTTCTACAAATTCCTCAACCACTTTACTAAGACCTTGATAAGTATAAGGGTCACTATGATGGTCAATGTTTGATATTGGAATCATTGGGAATATCTGCAATAAATAGGGAATAATCCCTTTTAGGTATGAGTTTCACAATGTCTTTGCAATCACCTTGTATTATTTGATATTGAAAAGCATCAATCCCATTCCAAATGAAATAAGAGTTTGATGATGTTCAACATTACTAAGACGTTGATTTCTCAGTCTTTCGATCTTAATTTTGTCAATAAAGCTTATGAAATTATCTAGTGATCCATTTGCATCATTCTTCATCTTTAATAAAATAAACAAATATATGTATAACTTATAAAATAAAAATAGTATAAAGATGAATGAATGTATAGATCAATATACATTTTTAAATGCAAGATAGAAATATTTTAGTGTTGATGTAGAACTTGAATCTAGGTAGTTGCATACAACATCATCCCAACTATCTTCATTCAAAAATTTAACCATTTGTTCTTGTATTTTCATGTAAAACTTGTCACTGAATAGATAAAGTAAGAAAAGTTAATATAATGATATATATATAACAAATACTACCAAGAACAATATGTTATATTTAAGTGAAAATTATAATCTAGAAATAAGTAAAAATAATTCAACAAACTTACTTTGGAAATTCCTCACACATTTCGATTAATGATAATTCCCATGACTTCACATGAGATAATATTGTTTTGACAAGTTTTTCATCCTTCACTCTTTGCAATATTGTCCAAGGTGTCATAATCATATCTTCTAGAAGCTGCTTTATTTCAGGACCTGATTTACTGCTACTACATGTCAATGGTTTAGACTTTTGACCTTCTTGTTTTTAATGCCAATGTTCTCCTATATAATAAAAATCTCATTAATCATTTCCCATATATATTCAGATCCAAATATCCACTGGAAAATGTTATCAATACCTTTAAATATATCATAATGTAATTTTCGCCTTTTGAATTGATTTTTTCCTCAGTTTGACAACCTATTTCCATACAACATTTCTTTTGAAATTCTATACTAACCTTTGTATTATCCCCACCACATTTTCCTTCATATTCATTATGAATAAATCTAACCCTTTGGATGAAATTCATAGTCATCCTATATTCATTATCTATATTACGATCCCATGCCAATAACTTTACTTCCATACATCATAAACCAACATAAATGATACATTTTGTTGTTCAAAACATGGGTTATTGGGATATTCCTCCATCAATTTCCTTTGAGATTCTACAGAATGGTTCCCCCTAAGCACATAAAAATTTTATTCAAAACATTTTGACTTATCAAATGCTTCTTTGTTGGGAACTTGAACTGGATCAAAAATAAGCACATAATCAACCACATGAGCATATGGATTGTACCCCTTCAATGTCTTCAGGTTGTGAACATGCAGATGGTGTGGTTTTCTATTTTGATATTGAAATTGTCCTTCACTTGACTTATAGATTTTTCTGACATTACGCTGAAATGTATGGCCACCCTCAATTAATTTTGTCTTTGTCAAGTGATTTCGAATGGAATTTTGTTTTGTTTTAATAATTCCATCCTTTAAATCAACTCCTTTTGTAATGATTTCCCTCCTTTCTTTTAAATTTTCACCAGGATATTCACAGATGGCCTTGAATTTTTTAAAATTATCAATTTTTATTTTCTTCCTCCTGTTTTCTTCTAGATAAGTAACATCCTCACCATCAAATAGAACAAAGACATTCTTGGGTATTTTTACTTTTTGTAGCATCATGAATTACTTTTTTGTTTGTTTGTTTTCCATATCTTCTTCTGACCCGGAGTAGAAAACGCTGACAACATTCATAATATCTTGTTTGATAAAATAAATATCTCCCAACATAGTTGAAAGATTTTGAATAAAATTTTCTCAACAAAGATATCATATTAGGAGAGATTTTTCGGCGAAAATCACAAGGAATACCATTTGTCGACGCGTTTCGAACCAACTAGTGTGGTTCATCGTCACGACAAGTTTTTATTGACAACTTGTCCTGACGATGAACCACACTAGTTGGTTTGAAACGCGTCGACAAATGGTATTCCTTGTGATTTTCACCGAAAAATCTCTCCTAACTTGATATGGATCACAGAAGCCTGAACTCTATTAAAGATATCATATGTCAATAAAATCTAAGTTATAAAAGATATAATGATATAGTTACAGTAACGCAAAACACTTAAATATAAATAACAATACTTATGATATCTTGTGAAATCTCATTTATGATTTGTTTACACATCTTTGTAGATTCATCTGTCGTGTCATACATTGATAATGCAAACTAATATCTAATATTGTCATGTGACTTGGGTAGTTTTGTAAGTACATAAACAACTTTAGTATCCGGTATCAAACACATGGCTAGTACTTTTCCCAATACCTCACAACTTCTACTATCATTAGGGATATCAACATATAGATATATTTGTAGACGTTATTCGTCTTCTCTATCTTTCACAAACCATATATGTTACGTATGTTTCACTTCTTGTTATTTCTTCCTATAACAAGTCAACTTCTTATCCTTTGAGGCACTTGATAGATTTGCAGTTATTACCTCGGTTCTCTTAGCAGTATTTTTTGAGGATAAACCTCTAGTTTTAACAGCCTTTGGTCCAGAAATATTCATAAAAATATTCCTTGATGCCATTTTCCTGCAAAAATAATACACATATATATAAATAAATACATTACAAAAAAACCAATAACTTAAGTAAAAAAACAAAACAAAACAATATCTAACAACAAAAAAGACTAGAAATATGCATATCGAACCCCATGATAAGTTGGACATTAGGTTCATACAAAAAAATTCCATCCTTAGAAAAATAATAATTTATTTCTTCATTTGTCCCTGGTCCCGTGCCAGGCACCTGCTAGGGGACGATTGTGCCTTAGTGTCACGTCATGATTATGCCTATGAGTAGGCACTCTTGACTATGGGCATGGCCGTCCAAGCAAAAAGGTCCCTTTGGCCTACTAGGGGTCGAATCCTAGAATCATCGCCTACCCTGCCGAGGGCCAATTCTGGGAATAGCCTCTGACAGGACAAGGGGCTCATTCCTAGAATCGACCCCCAGCAAGCAAGGGGTGATTCTGTGAATGATCCCCGCTAGCCTATTAAAGATGATTTTGGGAATTGCACCCTTGGCAGGGGGCGACTAGGGGAATCGACCACCTTGGCCGCCAGGGGCCGATTCCAAGAATCTCCCTCTAGCCTACTTGGGGCTGATTCTGGGAATCGACCTCCGGTTAGGCCAGGGGACCGTTTTGCATTTTCCTAGGGTGGGCAGGCCCACGTCCAGGCGCACACACCTGACCAAAGGCCTTCCCACCTACGGCACGTCGATGTTTTGTGCACTATTGTGTCATGGGTAGGCACACCCAAGGTCTTGCAACCCCCCTTCACCCCCCACCCCTATGACCTAGCCTACATAGGGGTGAGGGTCAATTCTGAGAATCAACCCTTGCCCCTAGGCGTGAAGGGTCACTGGGGGGCATGCCCCAGGCAAGCACGTCCACATCTGGGTGCACACACCCACAGGAACTCCCTGTGGATGGGCGTGCTCGGTCATGGGCATGCCAGACCTAAGTAGAGTTTCCCCCTAGTAGGCCAGGGTGTCGATTCCAAGAATTGACCCCCTAGCCTACCAAGGGGCCGCTCTGCCTTGGGAAGGCATGACCACAACGGGGAAGCCCACGACTAAGCCCACCACACCCACTATTGTCGTAGTGGCCTCCTTCCTACCAGAGGGCTATCAGGTAAGCCTGCCTCCTGTCAATTTTTAATTTTTAAAAGGAATCTAAATTTCATTAATAAAAAAGTTAATTTTTTTTAACTGGAATGTGTTTTTTGTCTGGTATTTTGTGTGAACATAACAACCCAACTGACACATAACTACTAATAAACCTATGGGAGTTTAAGACCTGCACTCAGCAAAAGGGAAACTAACCTTTCAAATGCAATAATCTCCTGTTGAATGTGTTGTCGATAACAATGTAGTTGTGCCACAAAATCACTCCAAGTCTTTAAACAAAACCTCAAAAAGTCTTGATATGATGTGAAGAATACGGATAATGAAATTTATGATATAGCAGAAATTACGAAAATTTTTTAGTGCATGGTGAATGTGGTATTAATTTTTTTTAGAAAAACTTTGCATATAAATCGTGTTATGGGGATATAGTAATTTATTTTAAATGTCGGATAGAAGATATAATATAAATTAAAATAATTATTCAACTGTCTAGTAATGATATATAGTTTAAGTAAAAGATTAATTTAGGTAAAAGATTAATTTATTGAGAAAATTTTAGTTAAAACTTTTCAATAAATTGTAGAAGAAAACTTTGGAGGGAAATTTTCATTCTTTAAGCTATATATTACCATTAGGAGAGAGTTCATTTGTATCATTCAAGCTCTTTTTTTCAAGCCATAGACTCTTTTGATACTAAAGTTTCACTTTGTGAAGCATCAACATCTTCATCACCTACCAACTCTATTCATATTGATGAATAAAACAAAAATTCCTTCACTATGATTAGAGAGTCAAATCTTCCACGTAGTCATAATCCTAACTATGAGAGCAACATTGATGAAGGGAAAGATGAAGAATTTCATATAAATAAAGAGTCATGGTTTCTAGCTAGTCCTAATCCTATGGACTATGAGAGAAACAGTGATGAAGAGCATGATGAAGAATTTCAAATAAATACAGAGTCACGGTTTCCACTTTATCCTAAACCTATGGAATATGAGAAAAATAGTGATGAATAGCATGATGAAGAATTTCCAATAAATCGAGAGTCACAGTTTCCACTTAGTCCTAATCCTATGGACTATGAGAGGAGCAGTGATGAAGCCCGGGATGAAGAATTTTCTATAAATCGAGAGTCACAGTTTCCACTTAGTCCTAATCCTATGGACTATGAGAGAAGTATTGATGAAGTCCAGGATGAATAATTCCAATAAATCAAGAGACAGAGTTCCCACTTAGTCCTAATCGTATGAACTATGAGAGCAGTGATGAAGGCTACGATGAAGAATTTCCAATAAATTGACAGTCACATTTTCCACTTAATCTTAATCCTAAGGCCTATGAGAGCATCAATGATGAAGGTCGGGATGAAGAATTTCCAATAAATTGAGTCACATTTTCCACTTAGTCCCAATCCGAAGGACTATGAGAGAAGTAGTGACAAGGGGAAGGATGATGAATTTCCAGTAAATAGAGAGTCACGTTTTCCACTTAGTCCCAATCGTAACGACTATGAGAGTAGTAGTGACAAAGGGCACGATGATGAATTTTTATTAAATAGAAAGTCATATTTTCGACCTAGTCTTAATCCTAAGTTCTATGAGAGAAGTAGTGGCAAAGGGAAGGATGAAGCACTTAGTCCTAATCCTAAGGACTATGAGAGTAGTAGTGACAAAGGGTAGGATGAAGAATTTGCAGTAAGTAAAGAGTCACATTTTCCACGTAGTCATAATCATATGGACTATGAGAGCAGCACTAATAATGCACATGATGAATAATATCCAATAAAAATCAAGTCAAAATTTCCATTTAGTCCTAATTCTAAGGACTATCAGGGTAGAAATGACGAAGGGAAAGATGAATAATATTCTCCAAGTTAGTATTTCAAAACCACGTATGATCATAGTGAGGATAATATTTCGCCTAATGATAAATTCTTATACAGATGATGATTCAATGATGGAGATGTTGCCAACAAATATTGTATCAAGGAGTAAGTGCAGTCCTTTTCGTATCAATCCAATATGTTGTAGCTATACAAGGGGTAGAGAAGAATATCTCACGAGAAGAAGTTCTATCAGTGCTCTCATTTCAAGTGAATGTTGTTAAAAAGATTGCTTGAAACAAATGGATTTCAAGTTTGCATTGGAGAAAAAGAAGAGATACTTGTCAATGGATAAAATCATGAAAAAATCATATTTAGTCGAGTGCATACAATATAAATTTTCAAGTTATAATTATCATATTGGTTCTTTATTTATCTTTAGAAAGGCTTTCTAAATGTTCCCTTTAATGGATAATTTTCATCTATCAAGAATCTAAAAAAATTGGGAATGTATCCGACATTTTATTCAGAAGTACGTCATAAACGACATTTTGGGCCATTATCAAATACTGCAATGTCATGGATGAAATAATTATTTTCAAATGGAGAGTGTATGCCAAATAGAGAGACAATACATATTCCAGATAATTTCTCAAGACGAGAAATCTACAACTTATACAAAGAATATGCAGAAGGTGTTGAAGGAAATGGTCGATTTATTACATATCAATATTTTGTGAAGATATGTAAGAAAGAATTCAACAATGTTTGTATTCCTAAGGCGACAAGGATGGGGGTTTGCAGTAAATCTACTTTTCTTAAATCACAAAGGGATAAATGTGAAGGGGCAGAAATAGGTAAGCAAGCATAACATTAATTTTTAAAATTGTATAGTCATCAACTATGAAAATGTATTTATTACTGATTTTCTTTTATATTGTGTATATTCCATTTTTAAAGTGTTTCTAGAGAATCACAAACAACAAATAAGTGCAAGGGAAAAGTTGTACAAGCATCGAAAGAAGTGTTATGATAATCCAAATAAATATTAGGGTTTTATAATTGACGCTATGGACAAGAAGAAAACACTTCTACCACAATTTGTTTATGACACATAAAATTTACAGGGGGAGAATTTTACTCAATATCACTTGGGAAGTTGTATGGTCTTCAATGGGAAAATGTTTGCAAAGGTATACTTCACAACTCCAAATATTCATAATGATGCAAATATCACGATAACTATAATTCATTATGTGCTTTCTCATTGGTGTGGTAATCTTCTTGAAGTTTTGTATCTACAATTGGACAACACTTGTCGTGAAAATAAAAATTAGATTGTTTTTGTTGGGTTGTGTTATATTCTTTCCACGTAGTTAATAGGGGGTTTGAAGGGAACCCGTAACCCCACTTTATGGGGTCCGGGGCAGCGCCCCGGAAAATTTTGGTTTTGGACCATATGTTAGGTTGGGCGGATCCACCTATGGTTTTGTGCATGATTTTCACACATGTTTTTTGGACGCGATGGTTTTCGATCCATGGTATTGGATGCGATGGATTTCGGTCCATGGTATTGGATGCTTCCACATGTATAAACATGTATTGTAACATTGAAAGGAACATAATGAAAAATCAAGCTGGTAGTCCCGGTTTTGGGATCCAGGGAAAAATCTCTGTGCATATGTGTTTTATGGGTTATGCTCTCGCATTGTTTATTTTCTTTGTTTAAGAATTCGTATGCAGGTAATTTCTGTACAGGGTTAAAACCTACATTTGGTATCAGAGCTGTTTTGGCTTCAAGGGGACGCCTTTGTTGCTGAGGGGTTTCGCTCGGGCCTGTGGTAGACCCTGTTCAGTGGGAGATCTGCGAGATCAATTCTGGTGGTGAAAGAAGATGGAGAGCAGTGGAAAGATAGAGATTGAGAAGTTCAATGGTAAGAATTTTGAGTTGTGGAAACTCAAGATGGATGATCTGTTGGTGGATAAAGATCAGTGGATCGCAGTAGATCCGGGTACTAAACCATCGGGAGTGACCGATGAAGAATGGAAGAAGTTGGATCGGAAGGCAAAGAGAAAAATACGATTGTGTGTCTTAGATTTTGTATTGCTGAATATATCAGGGGAAGCTACGACAAAGGTTTTGTGGGTCAAGTTAGGGACTTTGTACCAATCTAAGTCTCTGGTGAATAAAATATTCCTGCGGAAAAAGCTGTATAACCTCAGGATGAAAGATGGAGACTCGGAGACAGAGCATCTAAATGCGTTTAATACTGTGGTAAGTCAGTTATTATCTGTTGATATTAAAATTTTAGATGAAGATAAGTGCATCAGTCTGTTGTGTTCTCTACCAGATTTGTGGGATAGTCTGGTTATTGCAATAGGTAGCAATGCAACTGCTTTACAGTTTGATGAAATAGTCTCAGCCTTGCTGACGGAGGAGATGAGACAGAAAAATATGGACAACTAGAATGGTGATGCCTTGTCTGTACGAGGACGGTCCCATAACAGAAACAAAAATAAGTCATCGAGTGGGAGATCTAAATCTAGAGGGAGATCTAAATCTCCAGGAAAACCTACAAAGGTGGTGTGCTGGAAATGCGGAAAGGAAGGGCACTTCAGAAGGGATTGTAAATCTAAAGCTCCTGATAAAGGAAAGGGATCTGATGATGCTCCTTCTGCAGAGGCGAAAACCACCTCAGATGAAGGTGGGGATGTGTACTTGGCTTCTTCAAGTACACATGTAGATCATGAGGCATGGTTGATTGACTCAAGTGCCTCCTTTCACTTCACTCCCCATAGAGAGTGGTTCTACGAGTATGAGAAATACGATGGTGGTGATGTCTTCTTAGGAGATGATAGGAAGGCTAGAATCATTGGTCGGGGAAAATTAAAGTTGAAGTTGCAAGGTGGAAGGGTTAGAACACTTCCGGGTGTTCTACATATTCCCGCATTGGCCAGAAATATGATTTCTGTAAGCAAGTTGGATGATGCAAGTGTAAAGACGGTGCTCGAGAATGATACCTGCAAGATGGTTCGAGGAGCACTGATATTGATGCGGGGAGTTCGGATTGGAACTCTGTACAAGTTGCAAGGTAGCACTGTTGTTGATGGGTGCAATAGTTCTATGGTTCCTGAAAATGGAGTAGAAAATATAGTGGTCTCTGGAGAGAAGACCATGTTGTGGCATCAAAGGCTTGGACATATTGGAGAGAAGGGCCTTCGAATACTTCATGGTAAAGGTATGGTAGAAGGTATGAATGATAGCTCTCTGGATTTTGATTTCTGTGAAAATTGTGTGTATGGGAAGAAAAATCGGGTGAGTTTCCCCTCTGGTGGTAAGAGGACGAAACAGATATTAGAGCTTGTGCACAGTGATGTGTTTGGATCTGTGAAGGTTCCATCACTGGGTAAGTCTATGTACTATGTATCATTTATAGATGACTTCTCAAGGAATACATGGATATATTTCCTTAAGAAGAAATCTAAAGTCTTTGACAGGTTTAAAGAATTTAAGGCTCTGGTGGAAAATCAGACAGAGAAGAAGATAAAGGTGTTGAGGACAGATAATGGTGGATAATTTTGCAGCAAGGAATTTGAAGAATTCTGTAAGAAGTGTGGTATAGCACGGCAGAAGACTACTCCATATATACCTCAGAAAAATGGAGTCGCAGAAAGAATGAACAAGACGTTGATGGAAAGGGCAAGAAGCATGCTCAGTGGTGCTGGGTTAGGACAGGAATTCTGGGCAGAGGCAGTGGATACTGCATGTTACCTGGTCAACAGGTCACCTTCATCAGTGTTGGAGGATAAGAGTCCACAAGAAGTATGGACTGGTAAGAAACCCTCTCTTTTACATCTGAGGGTATTTGGATGTGATGCATATGTACATGTTCCAAAGGAGAAACGAACCAAGTTGGATAGTAAATCTGAAAAGTGCATCTTTATTGGGTATAAGGATGGTTTAAAGGGTTATAAGCTTTGGAAACCAGTCACACGGAAGGTTGTGTACAGCTGAGATGTGGTGTTTAGAGAGGTAAAAGATGGTATTCAACATGAAGTCCAACCAAAGGAACCTGAGAAGATAGAGTTTGAGCCAAAGGAGGAAGAATCAGACTCTACAACAGAGGAGGAATCAAAAGATGAAGAGCCACAAACTCCCGCTGTGAGAAGATCAGTTCGAGAAAGAAGGCAACCAGAAAGGTATAGTCCATCTGCTTTTGCCTTGTCTGTTACTGACGATGATCCAAGAACTGTGAAGGAAGCAGTGGATTCAGAGGATGGAAAAGTCTGGAAGGAGGCCATGGTTGATGAAATGGCATCTTTGCACAAAAATGAGGCTTGCGATCTGGTGGAGTTGCCGGCTGGAAGGAAACCCATTGGCAGCAAATGGGTGTTCAAGAAGAAGACAAATGCGGAAGGAAAGGTGGAGAAATACAACGCTCGATTGGTAGAAAAAGGTTATTGCCAAGTGCCGGGAATTGATTTTGGTGATATTTTTTCTCCTGTTGCCAAGGTAACTTCTATTAGATTACTTTTATCTGTTGTTGCTGCTTTTTATTTTGAGGTAGAACAGATGGATGTGAGGACAACATTTCTTCACGGGGATTTGGAAGAGGAAATCTACATAAAGCAACCTGAAGGCTTTGCGGTGAAGGGTAAGAAAGAACTGGTATGCAAGTTAAAGAAGTCTCTGTATGGGTTAAAACAGTCACCAAGGATGTGGTATCAGAAATTTGATACATTTATACGGGGACTTGGCTTCACCAGAAGCAAAGTAGATCATTGTGTGTATTTTAAATTAATTGGTGACCGTGTTATTTATCTGGTCTTATATGTGCATGATATGTTGCTGGTTGGCAATGACAAAGAAATTATCCAGGATTTGAAGACCCAATTGTCCTCTGAATTTGACATGAAAGATCTTGGTGCTGCAAACTATATTTTGGGCATGGAAATTAAAAGAGATCGGTCAAAGAGGAAGCTCTGGTTAAACCAGAGGAAGTATGTCGAGACAATACTGCAGAGGTTTAATATGCAGGATAGTAAACCGGTGAAGGTTCCTATTCCTGTAGGTGTGAGGTTATTTGCTGAACAGTGTCCCAAGACACAAGAAGAGGAAGAGGACATGTCTCGTGTTCCATATGTAAGTGCAATGGGTAGCCTGATGTATGCAATGGTCTGTACTAGACCAAACATTGCACATGCAGTGGGAGTATTGAGCAGGTTTATGTCAAAACCTGGGAAGGAGCACTAGACAGCAGTGAAGCGGGTTTTCAGGTATTTGCGTGGCACTAGTGATTATGGTTTGTGCTACCAAGGAAGACCAGGATTGGACAGAGTGTTGGATATTCATGGCTTTGTTGATGTAGACTGGGCTGGAGATCTGGATCAGAGAAGATCTACAAGTGGGTATGCGTTTAACCTATTTGGAGGTGCAGTTAGTTGGATGAGTAAGAAACAATCTGTAGTGGTACTATCAACTACAGAGGCAGAATACATGGCAGCCACTCATGCAAGCAAGGAAGCAGTTTGGTTGCAGAGATTGTGTTCAAGTATGGGGTTAGTACAGGGAGCTATAAGAATAGGCTGTGACAACCAAAGTGCAATTTTCTTGGCAAAGAACCCTGCTTGGCAAAGACAAAGCACATTGATTTTCAGTATCACTTTGTGAGGGATATGATAGAAGACAGAAAGGTGTTGCTAGTAAAGGTGGACACTTTGAAGAATACTGCAGATGCATTGACAAAATCTGTGAGCTCTGAGAAGTTCTCTTGGTGTAGAGAAGCAATGGGAATCTCAGGGCTGAAAAAAATGCCTAAGCTCTACCGTGGCCCCCTGTGTAAGGAAAACAACAAGTGGGAGATTGTTAGGTTGTGTTATATTCTTTCCACGTAGTTAATAGGGGGTTTGAAGGGCAACCGTAACCCCACTTTATGGGGTCCGGGGTAGCGCCCCGGAAAATTTTGGTTTTGGACCATATGTTAGGTTGGGCGGACCCACCTATGGTTTTGTGCATGATTTTCGCACATGTTTTTTGGACGCGATGGTTTTCGGTCCATGGTATTGGACGCGATGGATTTCGGTCCATGGTATTGGATGCTTCGGCATGTATAAATATGTATTGTAACATTGAAAGGAACATAATGAAAAATCAAGCTGGTAGTCCCGTTTTGGGATCCAGGGAAAAACCTCTGTGCATATGTGTTTTATGGGTTATGCTCTCGCATTGTTTATTTTATTTGTTTAAGAATTCGTATGCAGGTAATTTTTGTACAGGGTTAAAACCTACAGTTTTTGGATATTTAAACATGCTTGTTGAATTGAATATTTTTCAGAAGGTAAAGGTTGGTTTCTTTCTTGTTAGGAACACTCATGACCATATTGATCAGATGTTAAGTCGTTTTTCAGTCACATTGAGGAGAAAGGATGTTGGGAGCTTGCCATCATTAATTGAATGTATTAAGAAATCATACATGCTAGAGCCTATTTTTGATGTGTTGGAAGAAACTTTTGACATGCGAAAGTTTATTCTCGATCGCATGCTGAGAGAAATGCATTGAAAAACTTGATGACATTAGCTTCCAAGATCAATTTTGTATAATAAAAATATGATGGGAAAACACTAATGTGGGGTAAGAAGTATTCAAATATTGTAGAATGGGTGCCGTCATCAAGTTTGACATTATTGAAATTCATTATATCATCCAATATTTTGGTCAAATATATTGCTATTACAAACAGTTTACGAAGTTCATAATGCACGCAGGCAGAATAGAGATATTAATTATTCATAGGTACAGGTAAGGGAAATGTATATCACTTCCAGAAGATCTCGTGCATAATGTGAAGACACGGAAGACCTTTGTAAGGGTTCAATATAGGATACAAAGGAGGGTTACATGATCACAATGCTAGTTGATGGAGATGCCAATGGCTATCCATTCTCGGTTGCTAAGGTTATAAAGGTCATTACATAAATTGAAGATGTTGCAGGTGTTGAAGTACATTGGTATGCCACAAATACACACCCATTCAATGGTTTGTACAAGCCAAAGATTGTAGTTGATAAAAAATTGGTGGAAAAGTAAAAATAAAGGGTACAAATATAAATCGTTGATGCACAGACCTATTAAAATTGGAGGATGTTGACATACATGTTTATTACTTCAATTTAACAAAGAGATGAACTATTCACTTCAAGATGATAGAGATTCAGAAGAGGTTGTTACGAGAAGAAATAGTGTGGAGATGGGGGTCTTCTAAACCCAATCATAAATCTTGAAGAATTTTGAAACTTGAAATGGTGGGCATGCATGTGGACTCAGATGGGGAACTAGTTGATGAAAGAGAAGAATATGGAACATCTTCATTTGAATCTAGTCATTCATACGAGGATGTGAATTTTGATGGTGTGCAAGCAAATATGAGTGATTTTGAATAATTTTCTAAGACAATTTATATAACTCATGTTTGCATCTTATCTGGAAATAAAAATTTTGATTTCCATATCATGTTAAATGAAGTTATGAGTCATTTTCATGTTTGTTGGATTATATGTTTTAATTATGATGAGATTTATTGTTTAGAATATCCACAATGCAACAATAACTTAGAGATATAATTTATGTTTAATTCAATCTACAAGTATTAACATTTTGATTAATTTAGTCGAGTAATTTGTTCATAATGTCATGGTTTAAATGTTTTGAAAACTATAGATTTTTGATTCTATGGTTGAAAATTTTCCATTTGTTTTTATCTTTAATGTTATGGATGAAAACTTATGGAATTTTAAAGTGTTTTGGATCCCATTATTTTATCTTTATCGTCATTAGTAAAAAATGTTGAAATTATACCTCGGAAAGAAAAATGTTATTCTACCAAAAACATTAGTGTGTTTTTTTCATTTATTTTCACAAAAAAATTGTTTTAATGCCATTTTTTTAAATATGTTGAAAATTAAACCTCAAAAAACATCGTTCCAGAACACACACTTTTCATTTTTTGCACTGTTTTTCATGTTTTTTTCTCGGGTTTTTTTGCTAGAATTTCCTATTTTGAGATTATAGTTCCCATATCAAAGTTTACATTGTTTATCGTGTAGTATTTTCTAAAGTCCTAGATTAACTTTGTACTAGAAAAAGACATGCAAAATTTTATTTTGTTGGGTGCATGAGATTGAAGCTAATTAGAGTGTTGGCATTTCATTTTCATCTATCTTTTCTGTTTTAATTTTAATGTTATTGGGTTGCTAATCAGAGTGTTGGCATTCCCTTGTCATCTATTTTTGGTGTTTAAATTTTAATATTATTGTGTTGACTTGTTCGACCTTTATTTATCTCGTAGAACAACCTTGATGTTTCTTGGTAACATACTTTTCTTGCTTACGTTGTTACATGTTCATTTATGTTTCCTTTTTCATTATCTATAATTCACTTCAAGCTTCCCTATTCTTCTTGTAACGTGGAGATTATTATCTTCTTAAGATGAGGAAAAATACACTTAATTGAAGGTTCTTGTACTTTTTATTTTCAAGTAGTAGTTTCTTTTTGAGATGCATGTTTTTCATTATTATTTTGTTAGGTGCATGAGATTGAATCTAATTAGAGTGTTGGAATTCCTTTGTCAGTGTTTTAATTTTATTGTTATTGGGTTTCTAATTAGAGTGTTGGCATTGCTTTGTGATCAATTTTTTTAATTTTAATTTTAATGTTATTGGGTTGACTTGTTCTACCTAGATTTATCTCGTAGAACTATGGTCCAAATGCAGCAAAACGCTCTTAAGAGAAGCCCTACAATTATGAGCCACTACTTGATCAAACTGTGGTATCTTGAGAATATGGGAATATGATGTAGTGCCAAAGAACTATAAATGATGCAGCTATCATTAATTCTATTTGCATATCCGCATCTTCTCAGCACATAACATTTTAATCGGAAAAATGAAAAAAATGATCAATGAAGAGGACGTCAATGAAAAAGATGATAGCATTGCCATTGAAAAACCTTGATTGCTTTGTCATCTATTTTTGGTGTTTTAATTTTAATATTATTGGGTTGCTAATTAGAGTGTTGGCATTGCTTTGTCATCTATTTTTGGTGTTATAATTTTAATTTTATTGGGTTGACTTGTTCTACCTTGATTTATCTCGTAGAACAACCTTGACATTTCTTGCTAACATATTGTCCTTGGTTTTGTTGTTATATGTTCATTTATGTTTCCTTTTTAATTATGTGTAATTCACTTTTCTTCCCTATTTTCTTGGAAAATGGGTCTTATTAGCTTCCTAAGATGAGGCAAAATACATTTAATTGTAGTTTCTTATACTTTCTCTTTTCAAGTAGTAGTTTCTTTTTTAGATACATCTTTTTCATTTCTATTTTGTTGGTTGCATGAGATTGAAGCTGATTAGAGTATTGGCATTTCTTTTTCATCTATTTTTGGTGTTTTAATTTCAATTTTGGTGGGTTTCTAATTAGATTTTTGGCATTTCTTTATCATTTATTTTTGGTTTTTTAATTTTAAAATTATTGGGTCGACTTGTTCTACCTCGATTTATCTCATAGAAAAACCTTGATACTTCTTGGTAACATAGTTTCCTTGCTTTTGTTTTTATATGTTCATCTATGTTTCCCTTTTCATTATATGTAATTAACTTCAAGCTTCTCTATTTTCTTGGAACATAGGTCTTATTAGCTTCCAAAGATGAGATTGAATACACTTAATTGAAGGTCTTGTACTTTCTCTTTTGAAGTAGTAGTTTCTTTTTGAGATACTTCTTTTTCATTCTTATTTTGTTAGGTTCATGAGATTGAAACTAATAAGAGTGCTGGCATTGATTTCTCATCTATTTTTTGCGTTTTTATTGTAATGTTAGTGTTTTAATTTCATGAAGGCAACATAGATATTAAATATACTAGAATAAACCTCGGCCTATCATTTTTCATTTTAATTTTTTTCCTCTTTCCTAACTATATTTTGAAATAAGCATATATAAATAGACCAATTTAGACCATATAATTAAACATGTATTATAGTGTTAGTAAGTAAATTTTATAACAAAGTAATATAAGTGTTAAATTTACTAGAATAAAACCCGCCTATCATTTTTCATTTTAACTTTTTTTTCCTTTGTTAACTATAGTTTTTAAAGAAACATATAAATATATCCATGTATGGCATATAAATAAACATGTATTATATCTTCAATAAACAAATTTTATAACAAGGAAAAATAAGTGTTAAATTTCCAAGACTGACAATAAAAATAAATTAATAAATACTTTCAAATGAACATAAAAATAAATTAGTAATTACTTTCAACCTTCAATTGAATTGAAGCTAAGTTGAATGAATTAGATAATTTTAGTTGAGTTGAATTAGAGATCTCTAATTGTCTTCTTGTTGCAATTCTCTAACCATCCAACCAAGTAGAAACAACCTTAATTGCTACCTATACTTCTGACAAATTTTTCTAAACAATTATCTTTTGTAAAACCTAACAAAACATGTATGAATATATTAAATTCATTTTATTTAATTTATTTTTACAGAGATAAAATAACTCATTAAACATGGTTAAAAAATGGACATCATACATAGAAGTTTCTTGTTATCCCTATCGAGGGCAAGGGGTGATTACTTATGTTCTATTAAATATTGTGACAAACTAATTCCTCCAAAAGAAAAGGAATATACCTAGAAGAACAACATAAAATGGAGCATATTATATTGCATTTATAGAAGGCTTAGGAACAACTAGGGGGTATGGATCCAATGGAATTGTAGCCTTCACCAACTTCGAACATGTGTGCAACCAGATGAAAGGTGTGTACCAATTTAAAAAAGAGAGATTAAAACAATTGAATGGAGAAGAAAAAATATTGTTAGTCAATTTCAATCATTTAGCATAAGATATTGTGAAAATTTTAATAAGATGTCTAGTGATGTATTCTATGGGGCAATGCCAATTCAAGATTTGTGTGTGAAAGATGAATTAGTGTTAAGAAGTTCTCTACAAATATTTACTGATGGACATTGTAAGATATCATTGATATGTGTGTACTTTTCAGTTATAAAGGTGTCATTTTTAATGACCATGTGTTTTTTCAATTCTATACCAAGTGTTCCCCCATTATGTAAGGACAACTCGGTGAACTTGACATGTTTTAGAAATTTTTGTATTTAATTTTCAAAACGTGTGTGCTTTAACATTTGTGTTTTTAGTCTTGAGTATATTTTAAATGAAGAGCTTTGGATTGTTACATTAATTTTCTCGATTCTTTCAATGTTTTTAAATAGCAATTTTAAGATCTTAAAATGCATGATGTAATTTCAAGGGTTACATCAATTAAATGCATGAGGTCACTTCAAGAGTTATATGAATTTTCTGAATTCTCTTAATATTTTTAAATAAAAATATCAAGATTTTTAGATGCTTAAGGTAACTTCAAGAGTTACAATAATTTTTTGAATTTTTTGAATTTTTTTAAATAACAATTTTAAAAAGAATTGTAAATGCATGAGGTAGATTTTTAAATATCATGCATCTATACATCTATAGATATCCATATCATGGGTGAGCATTTGTCACATGATTCTTTGAGGCGAGCATTAATAGAGCCTCGTGCATCTACTAGAAGGGGAGGTCCATCGTTCACATCCGGTTGTATATATATGCATGTACTTAAATGAAAAATAAGTACAATCATATTTATGTACACATATATTGAAATGATTTTCTATTTTTTAAATGCTTTGCTCACTACTTCCTCGTGGTCAACATTCTCCAAGTGCTCATCAATCTCAGGGTGGTTAGCATTCTCCGAGTGGTCATCAATATTCGGTGTGGTCATCAATCTCAATCGGATCATCATGATCAACATAATTTTGCTAAATTATATAAAAAAAATTATGTTAAAACAAATTTGTACATGTAAATGCATGTACATGTCTATCTTGCATGCGTGTATGAATATATTTGTTCACATGTTTTTATATTTATTTAATTTTATATATTGATCCAGAGGGTGAAAATGTTGGTCCAAGTAGATGTAAGCGACTCCAGATAGTTCAAAAGAAATCCAGACACCAACTACCACTTATCCATCTGATATTCCAGATGAGCTTCCTTGGGAGACAAACCTTCACCAATGCACATTTCAAAGGTGCAAAACATACCTATAGAACCGAGATTAACATAAACATACATATAAAACTAAGATTAACATAAACTTATACTAGTAAGTAATTCAATTAAAATTTTGAAAGCTCTAAACATGTTTATCCACATAATTAATATTTCTTTTAACCATTTTAACTACTCTTAATATATTTAAATTAAGTTCTGTCCCATACATTCTATACATTAATATCAATATTTTCTTAAAATTAAAATTGTAAAATACTTTAAAAAAATAATATAAAGGTTAATTTTATTAGACAAGGTATTTTAAAAATGATTTAGATATAACATTTTATATTATTTATTAATGTTTGTATTTCTTTTTATTGGGTTAACCACCAAATTTTTAATTCAAAGATGAACTCTTATCTTTTAAAAATGAGAAGTTTATTTGAAAGATTTAAAGAGACAACACATATAGACATTTGAAATGGATATTCTAAGTATGTGGATGGGAAAACATCATTCTTTTATATCGATACTTATTCTAAGTATGTGGATGGGAATGCTTTTGTTCACGACTATCGAAAAGATAAATATATTAATATTTGACTTAAAATGATATATTATAAAAATCAGCAATTAATTATAATTGCAAGTTGATTAATTATAATTGCTCCGATCGTTTGGGGAGCGTTTTGTGAATATGTTGTCAGTTTTCATTACAGGAATTCGAAACGCAGCTTTTTGTGAATATGTTGTCAATTTTCATGAGAGGAAATTGAGGTGAAGCGTTTCAGAATATATTGTCAGTTTTCAGCAGAGGACTGGTAAGCGAACCGCTTTATCATTTGATTCATCTCTATATAATCCCTAGGAATACAGGCAAATCTCTGTGAACTGGGAAGGGAAAAGGTTGCAGATATTGATTCATCCAATTGCTCCAATCATGTCGACTCCACCAGTTTAGATCCCCGAGATTTGCGTTTCACACATGACAGTATCAAAATTCCTTCAGCGAATACCACGACGGCAGGATGTTGAGCGAAGCGGTGAGGGCCATTAAGGATGGAAAGTTCGAATTGGGCCCTTTTAACGTCCATAAAGGAGACGATGGCCACCTCTTATTGCGACAACAATAGAAGTCTCTATGTGGCTTGTTGGAAGAATCATCTCACTTTATGGAATTTGTAATTTCTACTCTAGGGATCTAGTTACTGGTTTGAAACGTTTACCAAAATCTATGGGTTTTGGTGTAACTGAAAACCTCTCCCTAGTATCAGACCCCTGGACCAAGATTTGATTCCTCCGAGTTTTGTTTGGGGGGGTGTTGGAAGAATCTCCGTATCTCTATGGAATCCGTAATTTCCACCCTCAGGATCCTAGTTACTAGTTTGGAATGTTTACCAACTTCTGCGGGATTGGTTTAACGGCAAACCTCCACGTCGCTACACATAAGTGTTGGTAAACGTTCCAAACAAGTAACTAGGATCCCCGGGGTGGAAATTACAGATTCCATAGAGGTGCGGTGATTCTTCTAACCCCCCGCCCTCGCCCCCCCGATCAAACGCAACTCGGGGGAATCGAACCTGGGTCCAAGCTCTGATACCATGAAGAGGTTTTCCGTTACACCAAAACCCGCAAGTTTTGGTAAACTTTTCAAACCAGTAGCTAGGATCCCCATGGTGGAAATTACGAATTTCATAAAGGTGCGGTGATTCTTCCAACACGGCCCGGGAAGTCGGCGTTGAGTCAGTTGAGGTGAAGATAATGTCAGACGATTCCAAAATCTCGCCATTTTGGAAGAGAAATGAGGGAGAAGCTGAGTGACCCCAATTTTGTTTCCAAAGTACAGGGCGCTAGACCATGACACCCCGGGCCTTACAAAGGTTTGGCGGTATGGATGCATCTAGCTGCTTTGTAGACGGCCTTTTGTTTTCAATTCAAGTGATTAACTCTCCCTCTTTTTGCAATGTGTTTTTAGTTTTATGACTATTAATAGATATTAGAAAGTTTGTTTGTGTGTCATTCTATGGTAAATTATCTATCTGGACTCCGTGATATTTTAATTTTATTGGTAAAAGATTTATTTTTGTTTTTTTAAGAATTTTTTGAGAGGAGGAGGAGCTTATTCTGTAGTTGAGTGAAGGCACTGTGTAAGTATGTTAGTGCTCAATTTGGAGTTAACCAGTGTCCCTCTTGAGTACAAATAAAATGTTCTCTAAATTGAAAAGCAACTAAATACAAATAAAATATTCTCTAAATTAAAAAGCAAATGTTGGATATAATAAGAAAGAATATACTATGCATGTTAATTAGTGGTTCATATAACTTAATATAATTTCATCTAAAGTAATTAGAAGTGAAAGAAAGAAAAAATGTTTAAACGTGGTACTTTTCAAAAATATTTTAACACTTTATTTAAATAAATTATTTGAATATCTATGTTAACCCATTTAAGTGAATATTAAGTTCATGTATATTTATATATAATAAAAAAAAATGTTAAAAAAAATATTTTAATATTGTGTATAATAAAATGTGCTATATAAATTATGAATAAAATATTTCAATATGAATTAATATTATTATATACTTAAAATTATAAAAATATATATCATTCAAGAATATAATTTATACAATAAAAAAAATACACATGTTTTTTTTTTACTTTAAATTTGTATCCTAAAAAATTTAAACTTAATTTACACTTCAAACCATTCAAATTCTCTCCACTCATATTATATTTGTACTTAAAATAAATCTATAATAATAAAATTACATAAATAACTTAAAACTTAAATCATATAAAATTACATAAATAACTTAAAGCTTAAATCATATAAGCATATATGCAAATACATCTTCCAAATCATTATTGTTGCAAAAAGGTTTCCGAATTTAAGTCTTAAAAAATGCATTTTTGATATTCTCTCTCATGATTTTCCCTTTTTTTGCATGAGTACTTACACTGACATCTTCTTTCACCCTTACAATCTATACAAAAATCCATATAAAATCTGGCTACTTATTCACGCTGCTATTAACTTTTATTCTTCTACCATATTATACAACTAATGAATTTAATGATCTTTTTATAATGAATTTAAAACAAAAGGAGGTTTGTTTAATAGAATTTTAACGAATCAGTACGGCATGCATTTTAACATTATAATCAATGAATATCAATATGATTTTGATGCGAAAATTCGTACTTCAATCGTAATTTTATTTATTAAATGATAATATATCCATTCTCTAACTTGGGGAAGAATATAATTTAATAATATATCCATTCTCTAACTTGGGGAAGAATATAATTTAAAGCATACAATACGTATTGACTGACTTGTCAACATTAGTGACTGACTTGTCAACATTATTGTTTATTTTTGCTGATTCATGGTGACTATTGCAAGTTTTGTGTGCATGCTTATTATTCTTGTTAGGACTCTGGACACCACATATCTCCACAATGGTATGATATTGTCCACTTTGGGCCTAAGCCCTCATGGATTTGTTTTTGGGCTTTACCCCAAAAGGCCTCATACCAATGGAGATATTTGTCCATCCTTATATACCCATGATCCTTCCTACTTCTAGTCAATGTGGGACTTTGGTCGTATACCAACAATCCTCCCCTCGAACAAAGGACCATTGAGCCTCCCCTCAAACGATTATCCATCCGTCCACTCTCTACCAACCAGGATTCACCGCAGGATTCTCCGCTCCAATGCGTTGGAAGCACACGCCTTACATGGAAGCACCACCTACCTCGAGAGCTTGCTCTACCCAGGTCAACTCCTCTTCACCATGTTGGGACCAGGACACGTCCATGAAGAATCCGGAGCACACTGCCTATATAACCGAGGTCATCCACGGATCCCATCGTGATATTACCGGGGCCCACCACCTTTGTTCGGCATTCCGAGGATTCATCCACTTGGCTAACTTCGGGGCATGGCTCTGATACCACTTGTTATGACTCTGGACACCACATATCTCCACAATGGTATGATATTGTCCACTTTGGGCCTAAGCCCTCATGGATTTGTTTTTGGGCTTTACCCCAAAAGGCCTCATACCAATGGAGATATTTGTCCATCCTTATATACCCATGATCCTTCCCACTTCTAGTCAATGTGGGACTTTGGTCGTATACCAACAATTCTTGTTCATGGCAATGCATGTTGCTGTGTTTACCTCGGCATTCAATCTTGTCTATGGGACTGCTCCAAAGCTGTATAGTGAAAATTGAGATTTATATGGTTTTGAAAGTCTATTCGTATCCCATTACGACCGGCTGGTTTTCAGTTTTTTTATTAGGTTAATTAAATTAATTAATTAAAAAAAACTATATTAATAAGTGTCAATTTTATTTTTAGGAAATGTAATATTAATAGGCAATAGTAAAATAGAGTAAATCTTTCTTGTTAAGAATTATGTATGTTTTTTTGTTTTATAATTTTCTGGCAAGAAATTTATTTTAATGCTTATTATAGATTGATGTCTATACACATTCACTAGTCATTTAATTCATACAACTCAGCTTATAAGTAATTAAATGGTATGCTTATAAGTAATTAAATGGTATGTTTTACCACCTTATATTATGATCGCTTCTAGAGGCCAACTATGTGCCATTTTGTCCATGTTCAATGTGGAGTTGACATGTGTACCCTTTCAAATAAAAGTAAAATATATTCTAAATACAAAAACAATGTGATTGGTTTTCAATGAATAAACATATTTTGTTAGTTTTAATTGAAATCATAGTAAAACATCAATATTCCACTTTCATTGTAGCTTAGTGAGCTTGGTGGTGTGTTCATATTACAATGCAGTATGAAAGAGATGCTGTGAAAAAATTCACTATAACTTTCAAAGCCATAAATACTAGCAATTGCACCACATGTTGCAATGGAGTGTATGAAAGAGTAGCATAGAAGATGGAAGTCAAAAATTTATGCAATTTTATTTATTTATCACCGTTTATGTGAGAAAAGCTTTGAAATTTAAATTTTACAGAATTTAGTTATATCATGGATTATAATTGCAAGATGGGTTCATTACTAATTAATAGACTATTTTATTGAATGTTTCATCATTTCAATATACATGATTTACTTCAAATTTGTATGGATAATCTTAATAGATTATGTGGAAAGTTTTAATGATTGAATAATGAAATTGATATAGTGTTTGCAAGGAGAAAATTGCAAGCTTGCCTCATGTTTACAAGTAGAGCTCAGTATAATATTAGCAACACCATCTAAATAATCCGAAATATAATTCTATGGATAAGGTGTTCTATGTTGTACAAGTGGACTTCAACATAGTATTAGATACAACATAAGATGATTTCCATGTTAGCTAACATGAATTCCTCTTCCACATTTTGCTTTCTTTATCCTAACAACGGGAAGGCATAAATATTTAAAAGCATATGAGAAGCTTTTTTATTGGACATGACCAATCCCACCCATTCTAAGAAGCACATTGTTGATTTTGTAATGAAACTTGACATTCATTCACTTCACATATGATTCATAATGAGATTCATAAACATAAAACAGGTTATCAAGCACTATAAATGGCAATTTATCAATGCAATTAAAAAGCCCTTTTAAGTTCTCTCTACCAAATGTTTTCATGTCAACAACTTCTTCACTACTTGTAAAAATCCACAAGTTTGTGTTTTTGTATCAAAAGTGGCTTAGGTTGTGGCTTCTAAGAACCAAATCTCTCTAGAGCATACATTAGGAGTTTTGTTAAACAACTAGCCTCATCTAGAAATCATGTAATTCGTGGGTGTTTGTACCCCACTTCCAAAACTCTGGTAAAAGAGGATTCTATGATTGACACGTGCTCAAGCTCCAACACATATTGATCAAGGAAATGGCAATATGATGAAGTTGTCATCCAACTTAGGTGAATAGGCTATGATCAAGGAAATGGCAAGATGATGAAGTTGTCATCCAACTTAGGCTAAGGCAGCAAAGAAAATTATTCATTCCAAGCAGAAGCGCGAAGAGCTTAATTCGTCTATGTTGTTTTATTTCTATTTCTTACCAATTGGATGTGGTTGTTTAAATGCTTTCTTTACTTCTAACCATCACTTTTTGTCTAGTCATTTTATCATCATCATATATTCGGATTCCATTCACTTTCTGATATTTTCAAAACTTATTCAGCAACAGTTCAGTTTCTACATAGATATTCTGAATAAAAAATAAGCCTTATATTTCTTGTTGCCACTATTTCAAAAGGAATGCCTCCGCAATCCTGTTTTTGCTAAAGTGAAAATTTCCCATCATATCATGATGTGGCTAGATCGCTACAGATTTCCTTTGTCGAATGCCCGGTAATGAATTCGCCCCTGGCTGCGCTGCAAGTAATATTATCTTGAAATTTTGACTTTTAGTTATATTATTTCTATTAATATAATTTCTAGCAATTTTAAAAGATGTAATGATATTATTATAGATAGAGAAAATTTAGACATTTAAAATATTATACTTTAATAATATTTGTTTATCGTATAATTTTATATTTTAAAAATTATTTAAAATTACATTTACGAATATTTTTAAAAATAGTGGTTACCTGTGTCATTTTAAAAAATACAGTTATAACGTGGGCAATTGATTTGTCAAGTTTTGTCTTATTTTCACTGCACCAAACTCCATATGGTTTTTGTCATGAACCCCTTGTCCCACTCTCGCTCACTATACTATACACCAGAGTTATTGGTTTCACCAATTTCTCTGTATTTTTTTATAAACTCTAGAATGTCCTATCTTCGTTCCCACGAAGACTCTCACAAATCTTAACCTTTTCCCCTTATTAACTAGGATTTTGGCTTCGATATACATATCTGCACTATAAATAGTACTCCCCCTTAAAGAGGTGATTTGTTCTACATATAATTCCCTGAATGGTATATCGTTATACGCGTGAATGGTAAATCGTTATATGCTTCCTTCGATACTTCTGCTCAAACTGCACGATATGGCATACTCTTTATATATATATATATATATATATATATATATATATATATATATATATATATATATATATATATATATATATATATATATATGGGCATATTATTTCTTTATTCACTTAGGACCTGTATTGCTCTTTTCTTAAACATAGTAATGATACAATGATCCTTGAATACTTTTATGTGCCTTGCTATAAAGTATCTCACCCTCTTAATCTTATGTATGGCTTTGCATGGGGTTTGGTGGTGTAACTAGGTGAATGAATCCAAACCTATTTCTTATCCTTGTAACGAGGATTACACTAATACAAACCCATGTGGTATACCATTTCTATGCTCAATGTGATATGTGGGTGATGCCTTATCGTTTTCGTTCTATCCTTAAATTATCTTTAGTTTGCAACCTATTAGCTTGCATAAAGTTTTAAATACACCGAGTTGATTAGATGCATTATCGGCTCAAGGTTATTCATGGATACTTAATGCTATAAGTTGTGTTAACTGATGGAGATTTTATTTATGAGCATAGCCACCATTCCTTACTTTTAATGTCTCCATGCTTTAATTAGATGTTCACCTTCTCCACTGTAGACTGGTAAGGAAGATTCTACAATTGGAGAATGACGTGTTCAACATTGCAAGGCTCATGCAGGGGCAACAAATCACACCCCATATGCCGGTCACATGGGCAACGTCATAATTTTTGTTTTCGTGTATAGCTCAAGTGGCGTGAAGTGTTCCTATAGTTGGCAATACCTCTCGTCCATGCCCAAGCCTTTCCAATTCTCTTTACTTATGTCCTCTACCAGTTAAATTATACCCTATTCTCTACCACAATGATAATTGGGAGGTTTGAACAGGCGCCTTGGTTACCCTACTATGCCTATGCACATAATCTGTTCCTTTTTCCACAAGTGCAAGACTAGGAGACTAAGGTTATCAATGGCCTACAACTTTAGTTTTGTGTTCTTATGGCTCTACCATTCTTTGCGAATCTAGTATGCGATGTATTAAACCTCTAATTGATGATAATTTTGGCTATGTATTGGATGTTAGGACTGAGAAGATCTGTAGCTATCACCCTGTAGCTGAAGTATTTTTGGGCCCTAAAATTGTTCTATCAACGGATCCAAGATGCCGAGACAGCAATCTATAGGTTTGCTTTCCCATGTTTCGATACCCTTCCCCACAGATGCATATTGCAGTAAGATCTATCCATGGATCAGACTCATACATGAAAGGCAAGGGAACAGATAGAATAAGGCATTCTTGGTTCTACACACTCGAAAGGCAACTATCTGTAACGGGATATGGTATCTGAAGTTGTATAATGGCTACCATGGAGCCAAGCTCTTCATATTCGTATATGGGTAACAGAAGCCCCAAAAATTTGGCGACATCATTAGAGGTGAACTCAAGCATTACCATCTTCATCGAAGGGATGACGAGTGTTTCTGTACTTAGTGCCTACTTTGGGGCTTTTATTCTTCCTAGATATCTCGCACACAATAAAGGTAGAAGGGAGGAATTTCGTAGCAGCCACAACAGTCTGGAAGAGGGAGTTGCCTCTAATCACGAACTGGAAACCTGTCGAAAATATTGTTTTAGGGCAGAGAGGCATATAAAGCCATGGGATATGGCTTACCATTGGCATGCATATCGTGAATACTGGTTGGTACCATGAGCCTACAAACAAATCGGTCCAGATCCACATCAAGCATTGGCGATTGAACATGAACCACAGGAAGTGGCGATCAACTCTCCACTAGATCTGGAAGCTTAGGTAGCAAAGCCGCTTGAAGGTAAACAAATTACCCTTTTCATTAGATCCATAGAAGGAAACACAATATGCTTAAAAATATGGAGCTCGGAGAAGATCAAAACCCTTAAACAAAGGATACAAGAAAGGATGGGCATTCCACTTTGCAAACAACTCTTGACCCATGCAGGAAAAGTATTGCAGGAGGAATACAAGCTAAAAGAATACGACATAGGCAGAGACTCAACTATCTACCTCAATACAAGACTCTATGGTGGCTGCTTTGATACAAGCTCCAAAGGACCTGTTTCTTTCAAAGATGCAGTAAAAGGGAAAATGGTGCCTAAAATGCAATAAGAACAGCAAGCCACAACTCGCCGTGCCTACATCATCGAGAAGACAACTCAGAATCTTACTCTATCGATTGTTATACCTGAGGTAAATGAAATGCATGATGATTATTTATCAAAAGCAGTGATATGCAGATTTAACGGGTTTTGGCCCAAACCAAAAGCCCTAAGTCAATGGATTTACTCCATATGGATAGAAAACTGTAATATACACCTATGCTTAAAAGGTTTCTTCATTGTCAAATTCTACGCAGTCAATGACAAGGAATACGCATTGACTGAGGGACCATGGTTCTGGGGCAATGCTGGCCTTTTCTTGAAATCATGGTTTCTAGAATTTGATCCAAACACCATGGTAGTCTCCAAAATTCTTGTGTGGGTAAATCTATATAACCTACCTCTCCATTTTTGGCACATCAAAGTATTAGTAGGCATTGGCAATGCTCTTGGGAAATTTTTAAAAGTAGACAGTGAGCATCTTACCAAGGATATATACACTTTCACCAGAATCTGCGAGGAGGTTGATCTCAGTTAACGAATTCGGTGGCAACAAGCAAATACACTCAATAGAAAGTTCAGATTCCTATAGAGAAATCCCAACTACTACCAAAGAGGCAGAAATGCCCATTGTAACATCCACTCCCAACACTGAAGGTTGGTGAAAAGTGGAAAAAAGGAAAGGTACGAAAGCATATATATTTCATAAATTATTGTCTTTTTTAGATCCCGTGCATTAGGACAAGTTTATACAACATATGCTAATGTAGCTTCTACATAATGTAATTTTGCTCAATATGAATAAAATTACGATTTTTCTTTTGGGGAAAAAAGATCATTATAATACTAGACTTCCAGATCCTTTGTATTGTTCTAAAGAAAATACCAGAGTTTGCATGTATCTTGGTGATACCATATTCTGTTTATAAAAGCTTTCCTAGTATTTCTAAAATGCTCAACTTCTATTTTACCAATTGTTCTATGTGTTGCTATTCGTAATTTTACTACTTTTTTGAAAAACACAATATAGGTATTGTTGAATTGGCTTGATTATACTAGACTCCATTATATTCTTTAGTCGTATCTAAATTCCACTATTTCTAAGTGTCATTCTTGTCTTCTATTATATGTATGTGCATGTATACAAGGTAATGTTTATTTCTCATACCTTTTTATTTATTCTTAATGAATTGTTATCATCTAGTGCTCAAACATGTATACTTCATTTAGACCAATACCCATTTTTTTTTTCGTTCTTTTGGATTAAGTTCTTCCCGACCATCCTAAGTTAAATACTCGGGTCTAACTATCTTCCTCATGAACATCCTAGTTATGAAATCAAATCAGATAGTTCCCATTTAATGGAGAATCATATGCACACAATTTACATTTCAATGGTATTTTCTTAGGGATTTCTATCAAAAGTGTACCAATTCTATCTACAATAAATAAGGCTTATAACCTCCCAAGTTTTCTCTAATTGAACTCCTATTCAATAGTAATTCATGTAAAACGATTGTTTCGCCACAGTATCCACATCGTTTTTGCATGCATATAAAACAAAACAACATTCTACTAAATACAACCATGGAGGCCACATATTTTTTGCATGTAGATAAAGTAAAACAACATTCTACTAAATGTAGAAAATTTGTGATATCTTAACCCGATAATGTAATATAAATCAAAGCAGAATACTATAACCTACTTCTACTATCAATTTTTGGAAGCTTAAAGATTGAGCTGAACAATATAAGCAGAAGAAGAAGAATCAATGGCACAATACACATGTAAATACTTTGGGGAAATCCTCAGCTAAAATCCCCACACTATTGTATTATCATACATGGTGGAAATACATAGGAATTATACAAAGCCTTAGCTCTTACAGCTAGCCAGCTCTCAGTACAATCCTCATAGATGCTCGAAGGCAATCTTGGCTTCTCTTCAACCTTCCTCTCTACCATTGAAGCTCCTATTTCCTTGTGTTGTTCCTTGTGTATGATTAGCCTATCACCAAGTGGAAAACCAACCTTCAAAACTGCACAATCCTTGAGGATGAATCCGTGAATGCATGCATGAGTTTTCTCCATAAACAAACACATGCAACTAATAGTACATTGTCCTTGAACTTTAATCTCAACTAGGTTTTCTCATAATAGAAATGCATGAATTTCTGATGAGGGAATCTTCAGTCAACTAGAGTAGCACTAGTTGAGTGCATTAATGCATAAACTAACTGTTAACTCACTATTAGTTCCTAAAAAAGTTTGGAACTAATTTAACTGGACTTAACTTAGTAAACTGAGTTAACTAATTACAACTCAACTATAACTCAATATTATCTCCTTAATTTAAGGGATAACTCTTGCACGACTTTAGAAAGACTTCTAACTTGAATTTCTCCAACTAATTAATTTAAAATAAATTAATTAATTATTTCCAAGTAGCTGTTAAGACAAAATTCGAGTTTAATTCACAATTTAATTAAGGGCCAAATATCAATGGAATATTCTTGTTGTCATATTTCAACACTAAATACTATTGTTGTCATTACTTCGAACAACTAACATACCTCTTACACCATACAACATAATTTCCACACAAAATATTAAGTATTCTAGTTCAATGCAACAGGTACCTAACTAGTTGAAATAAAATCATAGAGAAAATAATAAAATGGAAAATTAATCAGCAGAGGAGTACTTGGATGAAGAGGAATCTCAAAGCCATATAACCATATGCACAACAAATTAACACACAAAAATTAAACTGGCGGAAAAGGAAAAGAGCCATCATGTGGTCTCTCATGTTCATGTAATTCACATTATTCAGAAAATTTAATAATACATTTAAATACACGAGTAAGTGGTCTTAATATAGTGTGTCTATCTTAGACTCACTTGGTTGAGACAATTTCTCAAGTTACAAACTAATTTAGGAGAGCTAGTTAGATTAAATCTCTCATCCAAACTAGACTCCTTAGTTTGAGGAATTCTCATGATTTTATTTATTTAGTTTAATAATTGGATTTATTATTGATTTTTAAGAGATTGAGGCTAACATCCCCCCTTCAATGATAAATCCAAAATGAACAAGGAACCATCTTCCAAGTTCTCAAGTTGATCCTCAAAAAACATTTCCGTGAAAAACCGCCAAAGCTGGATGTTGAAGAAACTACAATATGAAGAGACCATGAGTCAGCTGCATCATTGATTCATCTTTGAAATATCACTTGACAATTCCATCATGTGCCAAGCCACAAAAGGATCCAACAATCCTTTACTTGAAAACAACATATGGTGTCCACTGACACAAATTGATGAACGCCCACTGGTGTACTTGGTAATGATGATCACCCACTGGCTGCTTCATTGATGTTGTCGAGAATTTCAGTCTGACAACCACTTTTCAATTTCATTGACATTTTCCCCCCTTTGTCAGCTAAAAGGAGAGGCAATCTACTCCAAAAAATATTTGAACTCACCACCTATAGGTGGAGGAGTATTTCACTAGTGTACTCCCCCATTCAACTGCACGAGAGTACCATCTTCATTTGACTATTGGTTGCAATATGTGTGAATGAATTCGATTGTAAAACTTATACAATCTTCTAACCGTGAAGGGCCATTCTCAGGGATCAATCCATGGATAATTTATCTTCAATCTGGCTGGTTGTCATTGGTTGCAGCATTTCTCTTATGTATGATTTTACTTGCCACAATGGCTACAAGGATGGAGATCAAAACATTGATTTTCCAGATGATCAGTGCTTTGACAATGATAACATTTCGGTTTGTCTGCAACTTGATTTTGTGTGCATTTATGTTTGTTTGAAACTTCAGTTTGTGTGCATTGACGTCAGTTTGCAAGTTGCTCAGAACTTTCTGAGGTGATTTTTTCAAGTAATCTAGCACTAACGAACTGAATGGGCTTTGAATAATCAGGGATATGTATGTTGTTGTTATCTTTGACATATCATAAACCTTGTCTATTTCGATTAATTTGAATTTCTTCCTATGGATTGATTATGGGTTTGGAAGAAAGTTGAACTGGAACAAATTCAACACTTGAAGCTGGTTGGATGAAAGAAGTCGATTAATCTGTTGTCTATGGATTGGTCAAATACTTGGAAGCAACATGCTTCTCTTGCAACTCATTTCTCTGCAGTTGTGACTCTAGTTGAAGGAACTCAATTGTTTCATGTGCATGTTGAATATGCACTTGAATGTCAGCAAGAGTTGTTTTACTGATGTTCACCATGTCGCCAGTTGATGATAAAATCAAATTGGTAAGAATTTGGGATAGTTGAATGTGTGTCACCATGTTAGCTTGCTCACTTTGAATTCAGACTTGCTTGCACTGTTGCTTGTTGTTGATGCTTTACTTGCTAGAGTTTTATAACTTGTTTTCTTGAACTCTTGATTTCACGCTTGCTTGGTGATGATTGATTTGCTTGAAAGCTTCACTGACGCTTTGTGAATGCCTCAATCAACTTCACACTGTCTCGTTTGTTGTAGATGTCGTGCTTTAAAATTTCACACTTGATTTTGACACGCTTGCTTGCTTGGTTGTTTGAATGACACACTCGCTTGCTTTGTTGTTTGAATGACACACTCGCTTTAAACACTGGCTTGATTTGGTTCTTACTTGAACTTTCTTGATTGGTTACTGACACTTGTGTTTTCTTGAATGTACTAACTGAATGTGATGATTTCTAAAAAAAGGAAAGGGTGTCGAACACTGTCGAAAATGAACCCAAGATGCAAATGACAAGTTCAATCTTGATGACTCGGTTGAAGACTTACTTTGACTTAATGTATTCCTCTTAACAATTCAAAGCTTGGGTGTCGGTTTCAAAAGAGAATGCACCCTTACCATTTTTCAACCATGTTTAATGAGTTTTTTGATCTCTGTAAAAATAACTTCAATAAAATGAATTTAATATATTCATACATGTATTGCTAGGTTTTACAAAAGATAATTGTTTAGAAAAATTTGTCAGAAGGATAGGTAGCAATTAAGGTTGTTTCTACTTGGTTGGATGGTTAGAGAATTGCAACAAGAAGACAATTAGAGATCTCTAATTCAACTCAAATAAAATTATCTAATTCATTCAACTTAGCTTCAATTCAATTGAAGGTTCAAAGTAATTACTAATTTATTTTTATGTTCATTCGAGAGAATGCACCCTTACAATTAGTAATTAGCTTGCTCATTTTGAATTCAGACTTGCTTGCACTATTGCTTATTGTTGATGCTTTACTTGCTAGAATTTCATAACTTGTTTGCTTGAACTCTTGATTTCATGCTTGCTTGGTGACGATTGATTTGCTTGAAAGCTTCACTGGCACTTTGTGAATGCGTCAATCAACTTCAAACTGGCTCGTTTGTTGTAGATGTCGTGCTTTGAACTTTCGCACTTGATTTTGACATGCTTGCTTGCTTTGTTGTTTGAATTACACACTCGCTTTAAACACTGGCTTGATTTGATTCTTACTTGAACTTTTTTGATTGGTTACTGACACTTGTGATTTCTTGAATGTACTAACTGAATGTGATGATTTGTAAAAAAAGGAAAGGGTGTCGAACACTATCGAAAATGCACCCAAGATGCAAATGACAAGTTCAATCTTGATGACTCGGTTGAAGACTTACTATGACTTAATGTATTCCCCTTGACAATTCAAAGCTTGGGTGTCAGATTCAAAAGAGAATGCACCCTTACAATTCAACTGAATTTGACATTAATTACAATGAAACTTACTAATTATGACTTGCAAGTTGTAGTTTTTGTATTGAGCTTATTAAAAAATAATGGTGCAAGTGCAATTTCCAAAAAATTGTTGTTGGATGGATGCAAAGATTGTTGATGTAGATGATAGCTTGATTGGATGTTGATGCAGAAATGTCTTGACTTGAAATGCTTGATTTTTTAGCGTCCTTAACTTGATTGATTTTATTATGTGATGTGAAATGTGCTTGCTTGGAATATCATCTTATCAAGTTGATTATGTGACACTTTGTGCTTGTGTGCTTAAGCTTGGTTACAAGAGCTTGATTAAGTGTTCTTTTACTTAAGCTTGCATATGTGCATGTAGTTGTTTAAGCATAATCCAAAGAGATAATTTGAACACAAGTCATGCACATGCATACATTACACATGGTGTACCTAAGATCCCCTTATTCAATTTCGAACGAATCTAGGACACAAGCACCACAAAAAATTATGATTTTATTAATTAATGGAGTACATCATTCTTCAATGTCACAACATTGTCGTGGAAACTTCTCAATGAGAATGTCACACTTGCAAACTTTGGAAGTAAATTATCTTCAAAAAACATTGTGCACTGACTCAATCACTCTCAAAGTAAATAATTACTTTGGATTAAAACAATGACTTTCACTTATCACTCCAAATACAAAACTTCACTTATGACTCCCAAAAACCACTTCAATGAGATTGACATGTATATCTTGGCCAAAGTTTGTGCAAAAACATACTACAAAATCCACTGTGATATCACCTTTTTTCTCCACAAATATTACAACTTATTACTCCAAAATACAAATGATAAATTATCACTCAAGAAAGCAATTCACTTTGTAAAGTGATTTTATTTTGTAAAACTCAAATTTTGTTTACATTAAAAACACACCTTATCTTTCCAATAAAAAAATCCTTAATGCACTTTATTTCTCTAAATCATTTAATGCACTTTATCTTTTGTGGAGAACAAAATCAACTTTCCCAGAAATATTAGTTTAGACTTTTTGCCCATGAAGTAATTGATTTAATAAAAATAAAAAAAATGCCCATGTTAAAAGCTTTAAACGTAAACTTCATGTGTTGACTTACTAATGTGTTAGATGATGATCTGCGCTAGTTCAATAGAAAGTGTAAACCGCTGACAGGAAATGTTTAGCAAAATTCTCAGGAAAGGATTAAGAGTGAAGTTCAACTGGATGTTTCAGGAAATCAAAGCCTGTATCACATTTATGCCACAAATGAATAAAAACAAGATAGGAGATGCGGATGGCCAGAAATAAAGATGCAAAATTACCCATTCAATCTGAAATTTAAATAAACTAAAAACTGAAGACGTGTAGGATTATGCAAATATTTATGAGGTGATACCTGTAGCTTGTTGAAATCTCAAATACTGTCAGAAACTTGAGACACTGTCCCTCAAATTTAGGCACGGGTATTTGGGGGAATTATCATGGTGTTGTTCTGTCATTCACCCCTTGGGGACTCTGCTACTTTAACCATCATGCATAATTGTTCAGATTTGTAATGCCTCTATTTCCATAGTAGTGGTTGATCACTCAGTGTTCTTGCCCAATCAAGTATCCAATTTAAGGAGATTAATGTGATATTTGGTTAGGGGTTTAAGAAGAAATATATTAGAAGCAAGGGAGATACAGATAAGAAGTTGGACACCATGAATCCACCACCACATTCTGACAAGAACAAAAGAATTATTACTAAAGATGATGATGATGCAACATTGAAAAACTAATTCAAACAGACGGGTTGTGCATTTTAGCCCAAAACTACCAGATAGAGCTGAACCTTCTCAGTTTCAGAGTAAATCCAAAGCTTCGAAGATGAAGATGGGCATGTGAAAAAAGGAATGACAAGCATGTTGGTCTATCTTCCCTTCAAAATAGTGATTGAGAACATATCTGCGATCTCACCTTACTAGGATCGCGTTTTAACTGGAGTGATTTCCCTTATTCTTTGCGATGTCCACCAGCTTAAATAATACCTCTTCAAAACTCACCCAAACCATGATCATGCTCCTTTGGCAGAAATTAAGCAAGGAAAACAGAATATGAATCATGTTCCTATAATAAAACTGCTTCAATGTCTTACAATGCTCTACCCAGATCAATTTCACGCCATTAAATTCACCTGCGTAATCCATGTGCTCCACTACTAACCATACTCACACAGATGACCTTTGATCCAATAAAAAATAGAACACAAAGAAGACTCAATTTTTCATCAATGCCTTTCTTCAGCACAAGCCTTCTCAAGCCTTCTAAAGTTCGACTACAAAGTAGGATCGTCTGCAGATATTTCTAGAGACATAATCGAGCAATTACAATACATATACTTTAGATCTCCAAGAAGATCTTCAATCACAAAGCATTGGTTCATTTTCCCATAAATGACGATTTGTTCAAACCTTGGTGACGATTTTTTTTTGGGCATAAACAATGGTGTTGTCTCTCTCAGATATCTCGTCCTTCATCTTTCATTAATCCATACTTCATACTTCATACATAGGATAACAATCTAATTACACAATGTGAACATACTTTTCCCCTATTTTGACCTCTGTTTGATTGACTGAGATCCCTTGGTGTTTGTCTTCATCCACGACAATTCGTCTTTACACCATTGAACTTATTATGGCATCGCTACAACAACGACGAATGGTGTGGTTCCAAGTACCATGCAATGAGTGTGGAATCTATTGCCAAATCGAATGCAGGGAAAACCAACACAGATATTGGATAGGTTAACTCTCTTATCACTCAAAATTTTAATGTAGTGACACAACAAAATATAGGGTCCAATACCACATGAAGAAGAATCACACAGCGATATAACCATATGCACAACAAATCAACACACAAAATTTAAACTGGCAGAAAAGGTAGAGAGCCATCATGTGGTCTCTCATGCTCATGTAATTCACTTTATTCAAAAAATTTAATAATACATTTAAATACATGAGTAAGTGGTCTTAAGATAGTGCGTCTATCTTAGACTCACTTGGTTGAGACAATTTATCAACTTACACACTAATTTAGGAGAGCTAGTTGGAGAGAATATCTCAACCAAACTAGACTCCTTAGTTTGAAGAATTCTCATGATTTTATTTATTTATTTTAATAATTTGATTTATTATTTATTTTTAAGAGAGTGAGGCTAACATTGGAAGTTCACACCTTCTCACCACCCAACCTAGAATTGTTCTCCTCAATTCACCTCCAAGCCAAATTCTCCTTGTCAGCAATCAACAACGCCATGTTGATTGCTTCATCAAGTATTTAATACTTTTCTTTCATAATAAAATTTCCTTTTGGTGGCGTCCCGCATTTGTGGATCTTTTTTATCCATTTTCCTAGGCTTTTCAATAAAAGCCTGCCTTTCTCTCACACAATGCTTTTATGTTTTTTCCAAGCTTAACATATTTCTCCAACTAAGAAATTTAATGGATCTTTCTCTCCCATCCATTAAGCTTATCTAGAATTTTAACTAGATTCCTTATCATGAAAGAATTACCCAATCTCATTTACGTATGAGATTATATTCTTTTGTTTTGGAAAGATTCCTGTTTATAGGTGTCTCATTCCAAGTAACTATGCTTTATTTATTTATTTATTATCAATGATTCATTTATATCATTGTTCCCATATTTTTCATGGATTTTCCACAATTCTAGTTAAAACAAGATTACAGTGTTAGAGGGATATTACATTCTCCTCCCCTTTTATTAACATTGTCCTTGGTGTTTGCTATCTGATTCCATATTTCCCTGAACTCTTGTTGGATAACATTCTGCAACTTCCCTTCACATGTCCATGTAGTTCCTCAGAAATACAATATTTTGTTTGTAATTCAGCCTAGATTTGTTCTCTTCCAGAACCTGGTATGAAGGAGTTCGGTCCACCTATCTGCATCAAGTGCTAACCACAACATTTGTTCAAGCACCGTTGTGAGAGTAATCACGAACACCTTTTTAAATTACTGCTACCCAAACTAAAATATGATGAGCTTTATTTTAACTAATAAAAAGGTTTTGCAATTTTCTCAATATTTCTTATTTTGACTTCCCTTGAGTTTCTAATAGCAGGAAAGTTCCCATTTTTATAATATGTGTGTACTCATGATCTACGCTTACTTCTTGCAGTTCTTATGTAGTCATCATCTCAATTCACATGCATGCCAAGCACTGTGATATTAGTAACTTTAATATATTATCATAATGCTACCATAATTTCCTTTTCATTCTTCTTATTCACACTATATCCAATGTCATGCATATGATCTATCGTAAAACTCAAAATAGAACTGTTCGTATTACTTCCCCGAAAGTCGTAGTAATCAATCGACTATTCGTTTTAGTTCATTTGTCAATATGAATCTAGTATGCATGTTTTTAGTGAATGATAGTTTATTTCTACTAGTGTTATGCTTCACATGTACTTAATTAATCCCGATCAACTTATTTTGTTACGTATTTTCATGCCCTTCCAGAAATAAGTGAAAGTATATGGCTATCTATAATCTAGATACTTAAGGAGTATATTGATACATTTGATATTCATGGTTAGGGTCTAATTTCCTTATTCATACCACAAAACCTTTCGTACTTCGTCATTCTTACGTGCTTCTGTTTCTAACTTAGTTCAATGATTTTCTTCCTTTATCTAGATTGTACCCTTTTACTTATTGTTATTTAACTATTTTTGCATTTGATTTGGCTATTTAGTTGATCTAAATGTATCGGTATTTCTATTTCCAGTGGTTTGTAGTCATCATTTTTTTTTAATCACACAGTAACAATGTCGTTATCCACATTTCTCTACTTCATCTTTTAGTCTATCCATTTTGTTTTCCAAATTGACAATACATATCCATAGTTGTGCATGTTGCAACATTTCTGAAACAAATATACTTTAGACATTGTTCATAAATTTAAATTCGGCGTGACTCAACCCTACTTGTTACCGAGTTATGTATCCACCACTGGCTACCTGTTGTGATTATTGTTTTTAAAAATGAATATGATGGTATACTACATACTATGTGTATTTCATCCATACCCAACAACTCTTAATGCAGAGTTGAACAAGATCAGTAACAACATCATTGTACCATATATGATGTTCATATAATCACTCACCTAGTTGTATGACCACTGTTATATGTGACACAAAAAATAACGAATTACATTTCCACCTTGCTCATATCAAGGTAGTATCTTTAGTAGTCTATTGGGTTCATATGATGTCATTAGTTGTTCCTTTTTATATTTAAATAGATTCGATGGTTGCTATCTTATCATCAAAGCAACTTTTAATGGGACTTAGCTATGTCCACTTTTGATTTTTTTTATTTTTATTTTTTCCGATTTCAGAATACAAGTTGAAATCATTTCATTCATATTACTGCAATTTTGAAGTTTCTCATATTTTTATTAGGAGCTAATGGGTTGTAAAAATATGACTTGTGTACCTTTAGGTGTAGAGAACCTTACTCACCATTCTCATATCTGGTTGGTGGTATCCCAAGATAACTTAATCAACCGATTCCTATAGGCTGCCAATGTTTTCTTAGGAATACCCTTGTTTTCAACTTGATGGTTTATGTATCTTCTCGAATTATCATGCATTGTAGGCAATTTCCAGTCTTCATTTTCCTTACAGAAGTGTTTTTAACCCCCCTTTTCGTAGAATGTTAATTTTCCACAGAACATGTTACTAATTTTGGTGACTTTGTCCCTCGTTTAGCCTTATACATTTCTCACCACTTGTCCTAAGATGATATTCTTTGTACTACTTGGAATTACAAGTGATAATAACCCTGACATGTATACATGATTTTGGGTTAGTTTAGATGAAAAGTTTTGCAATATACTCCGGGGACACACAATTTTCTTAGTCATAGTGCCCAGAAATGACGTCTTATTCATTGCACCATTTAGCCTTTATTAACATAAAAATTGGATCACATCCTCCACTTGTACATACCCTTAGTTGGGTTGGAAAATAATGGTTATTAATTAGAGGTCTCATATTACAAGTACAAGAAGTTATTTTTGCATCATGGCCCAAGCCACTTCTATAATTTGAAACATGTGTGAATTCTTCTTTTGCCCAAATCCCTCATATATTCCTCTTTTATTGTATATTTCTTTTAATACTAAGGTGCAACAATCAAGTAGTGGAGAAGAGATCAATCTGTTGTAACCTTCTAACCAGCATTCTCAACTAAACTTTGGTGGCAAGGGTTTCCACCATATACTAATATCTGTTGGAGAGGAGCTTTGAAATGTAACCCCATCAGCATAAATACAATGCAAATGATATTGCACATATAGTAAATCATTTTGGGAAGTGGCATTAGTTAGGTTGATATTCCTCATTAATCATGAATACACATAATTACTATCAATTTGCATTATCAACTTCGACTTCCAAAGTGACCTTTAAGGTTGTACAATTAAGCTAACTAGCAAGCTGGTAGAGTAAATACCTCCATTTTTCCTGGCTTGAACACGCTGAGAAAGGTTGGTGATTCAATGGTAATACTTGGAAATTTTATATTCTTCTTCTATATCGTCCATTTCCCAAAATTCAGGTTATGATTATAGTAAATTTAATATCTTGATTCATCATGAATTTTATCCAAACAATCATTATATAACAATCTAAAATATTTGCATGACACACCTAATCATGAGAATTTCCATCGCTATTGGTATTTTTTGTTTTGTAGTTGCAGTTTGGCCATTGAGTTCATCATCGAGTGTATAGCCTTGTTATCCCAGTCAATGCTAGTTTTCGAACATTAAGTTGTTATGGAAACTTTTAGTTATATAGCGACATCTATGATATGTTGTTAAAGTGATGCACTCTACATATCTAGTTCAATGATTTGTAACCATGCTCTTTCCTTCCCATTAGGTTCGAGATTTCAATGTAGGCTCTAATACCACTTGTCATGAACCCCTTGTTCTACTCTAATAATCTGACATTTTTTTTCCACTCACTGTAGTATACAACAAGGTTAAACCAAGGTTACTGCTTTCAACAATTTCTTGTTATTCTGGTATAAACTCTAGAATTTCCTATCCTCCTTCCCATGAAGACTCCCTCACAAATATTAAGGGTGAAAGCTGAAATTGGGTTACGCTTTTGTGAGAAATGGCCCTGAAAATTTCACAATCTCAATTTTTTTGCCGAACAATTTCATTTTTTTGACCGAATTTTCCAAATTTATTCGATTGGACCATTATAATAATGTTCAACCAAAATTTTGGCTATTTAGACTGGCACCGATCGTTAAACGGAATGTTTTCCTTAGTTGAAAAAATCAATGAAAAAATATTTGGCCAAACTACTGTTTTGGCTGAATTATTTATTCGGCCAAAAAAAATTTTATACATACGATTGGCTAGACCCTCCTCTGAATTTTCTTGCTCTGTTGATTTTTGAGTGTGGTTTGTCGAGCATTGTGAGATCTGTTGATTTTCTAATGTGGTCTGTCGAGCGATGTGAGCTATGTGGATTTTTGAATTTGGTCTATCGAGCACTATGAGGTTCATTCATAATTTAAATTTACTACTTTGTTGAGCATTGTTGGTTTGAGCTGAAGCCCTGCCGAACGTTGTGAGGTTCATTCTTAATTTATATTTTCTGTTTATAGGAATTTTTTAATTGGAATTTTTTATAATATCTTTTTTTTTTTGTAGCTTGGCAGCAAAGGAATTTTGGTTGGTTGCACTCGCCACTAGCAGCTTTCTCAACCTCCTCATCCAGATCAAGCAAGTTGCCCAAGGCTCCTTTATCCCTATAAATTGGAAGCTCACCTATTGGAATCTCATTTAAATATAAGAGAAAAAATTCTACCATGCCTCATATTTATATATTTGGAATATGGAATTTTGTTTAATCTCGATTAGTGAAACTTAAAAATGTACTGTATCATGTAGTATTTCCTAAAGTGCTAGATTAACTTCATACTAGAAATTACCTACAAACTTTTGGTTCAATCCTCCACATTATCAATTTGTTCTAGGTCACCTTTGCTTCCCTTTACAACATGACTTCCTTTACGGGAACTCCTAGTGGCATTACAAATAGGATCTTTCATCCCTCTATCTATACCAATTTTGCCATGTATTTATTGGTGGATCCAACGATCTAATGTCGTCCACATGTCAAATACTGTAATTGTAAGAATGTACTTCATTTTCCAGTTTTATGTTATTTTCTACTCATTTTACCATATAGACAATGTAAACTTTTAAACGGGAACTGATACCATTACTCTTTTTTTGAGGTAGCAAAAAAATCAACCAATTTTTAAAATCATTGATTCAGAATATATATATATATATATCATACTTTGACACTTTAAGGTTTTTTATGTACATTATTTTTTAGAATGTTAGTGATTTGCGCGTTGATTTTAAAAAGTGTTTATGCTGCATCAGGCTCTTTTTTTAAAAGAATTATATTTTGACTTTAAATTTTCTAATGTATTAAATGTGAATAATTATTTTCTAAATTTAACAATTTTTTAAGTAGTCTTCTTCTTCATAATTTTTTGTTTTTGTTTTAATTATTTTTTTATAATGAGATCTTTATTTTTTTGCATAGGTTAAAGAAAAAGGTCGATATATTAAAGTTTCGATATTCTACATATTTATATATAGTTAATTCATTTTCAATGTACATCCAATAATTGTCTCTAAAAAACAATAATTTTTAAAAATTGACATAAAAATAAACATTTTGAACATACATATAGAAAAACAATTACACATTCTAATAATTTTTTTGCTAGCAATGACAGGTCAAAATCATAATTTTTATAGGAAAAATTTAACAAAAAATGGTTAAAAAATAGTTTTTTTTATGAATTTCATGTCAAAAAATAATAATAGTCATGGTTTTTTCAAAAAAAATGATTTACATAAAAATTGAAGAGAAAATCACATAATACAAAAATTGAACATATAACAACATTAACTGAATACTTATTCTTCTCATAAAATGTCAAAGTCAAAACATTACAAGTATAAAGAATTAATAGTTACAAAAGATGTGCTTGATTTGCAATCATAACTTAAATTTAATCAATAATATCACGTAATCCAAACTCTTCATCTTCTAGAGTTTCATCATTGTCTTCTTCCACAATATTTTCTGCTTCAGTTTGCTCATTTTTCTCTTCCAATGGATCTTTGATGTCTGTGAATCTCCCAATGTATACCTTTCCAAGCATTCCATCTAATGGTGGATGAGGCTCCTTTTCCTTTTTTCTACACGTGATTCATTAAAATACCCGTTCCTCAACCCAATTTATTGCATTGCATGTGAAAGAAATTGAAGAGTATTAATTCTTTGCTAAATAAATTTGCATTGTACTGAGTCTTTTTAAATGACAATGAAATTTCTTCTTTTTTGTGGGCAACATGCTTGTGTTGTACCTAATTATCAAGCACAAAATAAATAATGAAGTAAATTAGTATAATCACATATAAGTTAAGAAAGAAGTTTTATAAATTCAATTTTTTTATAATAAAACTTACCTAAACTTAAGAATAAATCCAAAACCCAATCTCCTTCATTTGAACATAAGTCTATAAGATAGTTAATCAATGATTGTGGTTTTTATAAATGTTAACTATCTCTCATTTTGCTTCTTTATCTTCATATGTTAGTTTTTTTACAACGTCATCATAAACTAATACTTGTCTATGACTCTTTCCATCTACCACATTAAGAAGCATAGACTTATAGTTATCATCTTTTGTCCAGCTTTTAACATGGATGAACTCACAATCACTTATAATTGGTTGATCTTCACGATTAATAAGATTTGAATTTTTTTTGTAACATGAAATAGTAAAAGTTTAATTAACTTGTACATAAATGAATTTTTTAACATTAATCAAACATACAATTTGAACGTCTTACAATGTAAGCTACATCCTTGAGTTTTCTTTCCCCTTAAAGATTGTCAATAACATTGCTAATTCTATGTCTAAATGAAATGTCACAAATCTCCATAATCGTGATTACATGACTTCTACAAATTCCTCAACCACTTTAGTAAGATCTTGATAAGTATAAGGGTCACTATCGTAGTCAATGTTTGGGATATTGGAACCATGGGGAATATCTACAATAACTAGGGAATAATCCCTTTTAGGTATGTGTTTCGCAATGTCTTTGCAATCACCTTGTATTATTTGATATTGAAAAGCATCAATCCCATTCCAAATGAAATAAGAGTTGGATCATGTTCAACATTACTAAGACTTTGATTTCTCAATCTTTCGATCTTAATTTTTTCAATAAATCTTATGAAACTATTTAGTGATCCACTTCACTATTTTGATATTTAAATTGTCCTTCACTTGACTTATATATTTTTTCTGACATTAACCTGAAAAGTAGGACCACCGTCAATTAATTTTGTCTTTGTCAAGTGATTTCAAATGGAATTTTGTTTTGTTTTAATAATTCCATCGTCTAAATCAACTCCTACTATAGTGATTTCCCTTCTTTCTTTTAAATTTTCACCAGGATGTTCACAGATAGCCTTGAATTTTTTAAAATGATCAATTGTTATTTTCTTCCTCCTGCTTTCTTCTAGATAAGTAACATCCTCATCATCAAATAGAATAGAGACATTCTTGGGCATTTTTTCTTTTTGTCTTTTATGGCTCTTCTCCTTTCTAAAATAAGTTCTAATCTCATCCTTAGTAATGGAAACATATTCTTCAGCTTTAGTTTCAATTTCCTCCTCTTCAAAAGTAACATGACTATCTTTGCTAGATCTATCCACTATAGGCATTCATTGTTGATCCCTTGGATGCAGTTTTATAGCATCATGAATTACTTTTTTGTTTGTTTTTCTTCCATATCTTCTTCTAACCCTGAGTAGAAACTGCTGACAACATTCATAATATCTTGTTCAATAAAATAAATGTCTGCCAACATAATTAAAATATTTTCAATAAAATTTTGTCAAAAAAATATCATATGTCAATAAAAACTAAGTTATATAAGATATAATAATATGGTTACAGTAACGCAAAACACTTAAATATAAATAACAATACTTATGATATCTTGTGAAATCTCATTTATGATTTGTTTACACATCTTTGTAGATTCATCTGTCATGTCATACATTGATAATGCAAGCTAATATCTAATATTGTCATGTGACTTGGGCGGTTTTGTAAGTACATAAACAACTTCACTATCTGATATCAAACACATGGCTAGTTCTTTTCCTTGTATCTCATAACTTCCACTATCATTAGGGATATCAACATATAGATATATTTGTAGATGTTATTCGTCTTCTCTATCTTTCACAAACCATATATGTTATGTATGTTTCACTTCTTGTGATTTCTTCCTATAAGAAATCAACTTCTTATCCTTTGAGGCACATGAAAGATTTGTAGTTATTACCTCAGGTTTGGTTTTCTTAGTAGTTTTTTTTTTAGGATAAACCTCTAGTTTTAATAGCCTTTGGTCCAGAAAGTTTCATAAAAATATTCCTTGATGCCATTTTCTTCCAAAAATAATACACATATATATAAATAAATAAATTACAAAAAAACCAATAACTTAAGTGAAAAAAAAATCAAAACAATATCTAGAAACAAAAAAGACTAGAAATATGCACATCGACCCCCATGATAATTTAGATTTTAGGTTCATACAAGGAACAATAAAAATTTCATCCTTAGAAAAAGAATTATTATTTTTTCATTTGTCCCTAGTCCCTTGGCAGACACTTGCTAGGGGATCATTGTGCCTTAGTGTCGTGTCATGATTATGCCTATGAGTAGGCACTCCCGACTATGGGCATGGCCACCCAGGGAAAAAATGCCCTTTGGCCTACTAGGGGTCAAACCCTATAATAACCCCTGCCCTGCAGGGGGCCAATTTTGGGAATAGCCTTCGACAGGACAAGGGGTTGATTCCTAGAATCGATCCCTAGCAAGCCAAGGGGCAATTCTAGGAATCCTCCCCACTCGCCTGTCAAGGGTTATTTTGGGAATTGGACACTTGGCAGGGGGCGAATACGGGAATTTACCACATCTTCCGGAAGGGGCCAATTCCAAGAATCTCCCCCTAGCCTACCTGGGGCTGATTCTGGGAATCGGCCTTCGGTTAGGCCAGGGGACCATTTTTCATTTTTCCCAGGGTGGGCAGGCCCACGGCCTGATGTGCAGCACCCAACCATAGGCCTTCCCACCTACGACACGTTGGCATGTTGTGTGCTATTGTTCATGGGCAGGCACGTCCAAGGTCTTACATCCCCCCTTCACCCCCCACCCCTACGACACAACCTACCTAGGGGTGAGGGTCAATTATGAGAATCAACCCTTGCTCCTAGGTGGGCTGGGTCGTCGGGAGGGCGTGCCCCCAGCAAGCATGTCCACATCTGAGTGCACTCGCCCATAGTCAATGCCTGTGGATGGGTGTGCTTAGTCATGGGTGTGCCCGCCCGAGGCAGAGTTCCCCCTGGTAGGCCAGGGTGTCGATTTTGAGAATTAACCCCCAAGCCTACAAAGGCGCCGCTCTGCCCCGGGAAAGCACGACCACAACTGGGAAGCCCACAACCGAGCCCACCACGCCAACTACTGTCATAGTGGCCTCCTTCCTACTAGTGGGCTATTGGGTAAGCCTGCCTCCTCTGAATTTTTAATTTGTAAAAAGAATATAAATTTCATTAATAAAAAGTTATTTTCTTTTTAACTAGAATGTGTTTTTTGTCTTGTAGTTTGCGTGAACATAACAACCCAACTGACACATAACTACTAGTAAACCTATGGGAGTTTAATACTTGCACTAACAAAAAGGGAAACTAACCTTTCAAATGCGATAATCTCCGGTCGAATGTGTTGTCGATAACAATGTAGTTTCCCCACAAAATCACTCCAAGTCTTTAAACAAAACCTTGAAAAGTCTTGGTATGACGTGAGGAATAATGATAATGAAATTTATGATATAGTAGAAATTACAGAATTTTTTTACTGCATGGTGAATGTTGTATTAATTTTTTTTTAGAAAAACTTAACATATAAATCATGTTATGGGGATATAGTAATTTATTTTTAATGTGGGATAGAAGATATAATAAAAATTAAAATAATTATTCAATTGTCTAGTAAACGATATATAGTTTAAGTAAAAGATTCAGTTTAAAAGATTAATTTCATGAGAAAATTTTAGTTAAAATTTTTCAATAAATTGTAGAAGAAAACATTGGAGGGAAATACATGAAAAAAAAATGGAGGGAAACTTTTCAGCGAAAACTTTTGGAGGGAAATTTAATTATCATTAGGAGAGAGTTCATTTGTATCATTCAAGCTCTTTTTTTTTTAATCCATAGACTCTTCTGATACTAAAGTTTCACTTTGTGAAGCATAAACATCTTCATCGTGTACCAACTCTACTCATATTGATGAATATAACAAAAATTCCTTCACTATGATTAGAGAGTCAAATCTTCCATGTAGTCATAATCCTAAGAACTATGAGAGCAACATTGATGATGGGCAAGATGAAGAATTTCAAATAAATAAAGAGTCACGATTTCCACTTAGTCCTAATCCTATGGACTAGGAGAGAAACAGTGATGAAGAGCATGATGAAGAATTTAAAATAAATAGAGAGTCACGGTTTCCACTTAGTCATAACCTTATGGAGTATGAGAGAAATAGTGATGCAGAGCATGATGAAGAATTTCCAATAAATCGAGAGTCACAGTTTCCACTTAGTCCTAATCCTATGGACTACGAGAGGAGCAGTGATGAAGGCCAAGATGAAGAATTTCCAATAAATCGAGAGTCACGATTTCCACTTAGTCCTAATCCTATGGACTATGAGAGAAGTATTGATGAACTCCAGGATGAATAATTTCCAATAAATCAAGAGTCAAAGTTCCCAATTATTCCTAATCATATGACCTATGACACTAGTGATGAAGGCTAGAATGAAGAATTTCCAATAAATAGAGAGTCACATTTTCCACTTAATCCTAATCCTAAGGCCTATGAGAGCAACAATGAGGAAGGTCAGTATGAAGAATTTCCAATAAATTGAGTCACACTTTACACTTAGTCCTAATCATAACGACTATGAGAGTAGTAGTGAAAAAGGGAAAGATGATGAATTTTTAGTAAATACAGAGTCACATTTTCCACCTAGTCCTAATCCTAAGTTCTATCAGAGAATTAGTGATAAAGGGAAGGATGAAGAACTTAGTCCTAATCCTAGGGACTATGAGAGTAGTAGTGACGAATGGTAGGATGAAGAATTTGCAGTAAGTAAAGAGTCACATTTTCCACGTAGTCATAATCCTATGGACTATGAGAGCAACACTAATAATGCACATGATGAATAATAACCAATAAACATCAAATCAAATTTTCCATTTAGTCCTAATTATAAGGACTATGAGGGTAGCAATGACGAAGGGAAAGATGAATAATATCCTCCAAGTAAGTATTTCAAAACCACATATGATCATAGTGAGGATAATATTCCACCTAATGATGATGAAAATTATTATACAGATGATGATTCAATGATGGAGATGTTGCCAACAAATATTGTATCGAGGAGTAGGAGCAGTCCTTTTAATATCAATCCAATATGTTGTAGCTATACAAGGGGTAGAGAAGAATATCTCACGAGAATAAGTTCTATTAGTGCTCTCATTTCAAGTGAATGATGTCAAAAAGATTACTTGAAACATATGGATTTCAAGTTTGCATTAGAGAAAAGGAAGAGATATTTGTCAATGGATAAAATCATGGAAAAATCATATCTAGTGGGGTGCATGCAATATACATTTTCAAGTTATAATTATCATATTTGTTCTTTATTTATCTTTAGAAAGGCTTTCAAAATGTTCCATTCAATGGATAATTTTCATCTATCAAGAATCTAAAATAATTTAGAAATGTATCCCACATTTTATTCAAAAGTACGTCATAAACGATAGTCTGGGCCATTATCAAATACTGCAATGTCATGGATGAAATAATTATTTTCAAAGCATGGAGAGTGTATGCCAAATAGAGAGACAATACATATTCCATATAATTTCTCAAGACGAGAAATCTACAACTTATATAAAGAATATGCAGAAGGTGTTGAAGGAAATGGTCGATTTATTAAATCTCAATATTTTGTGAAGATATGGAAGAAAGAATTCAACAATGTGTGTATTCCTAAGACGACAAGGATGGGGATTTGCAATACATCTGCTGATCCGGATTTAAACAGGAACGCAACAAATTACAGAGATAACCATATACACAAAGATGCAGTGGAAATAATACTTCATTACATTAATGGAAAATACTGAAATATGCTTACAACCAGAAATGGAAATAAATGAGCTAGGGCGATGGTAGCTTATCTCTGAGAAGAGATGTGATGGCTACATGCCTCTGAACTGTATTACAATGAGGCTCGAAGGCCTATTTATTGTTGAGAAACAATGGAAAACCCTTCACATTCCAAAACCTAACCCTAGGAGATGAAACGCCAAACTGTGGGCCCCGTTTGGGGTAAGTTGGTACATCAACTTCCCGGGGTCGTAACTTTGGCATATGATCTCCGTTTGACGCGTACAATAGCTCATTAGAAAGATCTATCCGATCACTATCATTGTTGGAACGGGCAACATCGGTCCATTGCATGGACCCATGTTGCCCCCGGATTCCCCAAAAAACGTCGTTTAGGGCCTCAAAACGGCTCCGGAAGTTCAGGACCCGAAAAACTGCTAAAAATAGTAAGTTGTGCTACAATTAAGGAAACTGAAAATGCTGAGAAAGACAATGGTGGGGGTCCAGGTGGACTTGGCAGGTGGCCACCAATATCCACCTGGATCATTCCTCCCCCCTTAGGAAGCAATGGTCCCCATTGCGTTGAGCTCCTCCATGAGATGATGAAACTTCTGTTGAACTTGTTCCCTGGTGAGCCACTTGCCCTGCTGAAGGAGTTGGCCTGCTTTGACAACTCGATACAGTTGGATATTCTGTTGGCAAGTGTTCTTGATTTGTGTGTCCATGATCCGATCAGTTGCAGCTTGTTCCATGCAGTCGGGATTTAATTCTGTGGGTTTGAGCTGTTCTGCAATGTCGGATGTGTCTAGCAATGGTGGAAAGTATGGCCGGAGGCGGTCCACATTGAACACTGGGTGCAGGCCAAGGAATGGGGGAATGCTGAGCTCAAATGCATTGTCTCCCATAGCCTTAGTAATGGTGTAAGGACCATATCGGAGTGGTCTCAATTTCCGATAGGCTCTAGTAAGGCATTCCTTTTGCAAATGCAACCAGACTTTGTCGCCCACCTGAAACTTGTGTGGCACCCGGTGTTGATCATGTCGCTGCTTGTACTTGGCATTTGATCTCTCAAGAATGTCATGGACCTACTGGCGAATATGTTGGATGCACTCAATGAAGCTGGAGGCCTTATCTGTTTCGGACTGGACATGAGCTGAATTCATGTGAGTAGCTGCAAGTGGCATGGCCACATCAATGGGGCATAGTGGCTGGAATCCCAAACCCACCTGAAAAGGGCTATGGCCAGTGGAGCAGTGAAGAGCTTGGTTGTAGCTGTGCTGAACATAAGGGAGGCTTTCGTCCCATGTGCTGGATGCTTTGAGTTATACATGCGCAGAATGTGCACAATCATCCTGTTGACAACCTCTGTCTGGCCATCAGTTTGAGGATGGAAGGCTGTGGAATTCGTGAGTTTGGTGTCCAGCATTGACCAGAGACTGGACCAAAATGTGCTGAGAAAACGACTGTCCCGATCTGAGATGATAGACTGTGGGATCCCAAAGTGCACCCACACTCGTTCAAAGAAGAGTTTAGCAGTGGCTTCTGTTGTGATATTCTTCTTGCAGGCCACCATAATGGCCATCTTCGAGAACCTGTCGAAGACCATAAAAACACAGTCATTTCCATGCTTAGTGGAAGGAAGGCCTGACATGTAATCCATGGAGATGGATTCCCAAGGTCGACTAGGGGTAGGCAACGGGGTATAGAGGTCGTGCTTCTTAATGGTCGGTTTGGCAATGGCACAGGCAGTACATGATCGGATGTACTTCCCAACATCCTGTCGAAGATTCAGCCAATAGAAATAATTTTGCAGTACTGCCACTGTTTTCTCGACCCCGAAATGCCCAGCAGCCCGACTGTAGTGTGCTTCCCAAATCATCTTGGCACGCTCGCTTGAAGGAACTCAAAGGTGACCGAGGTGGCATAATAGGGCATCCTGGAGGTGAAAATCTGCAACATGGCGACCCTCCAAGAGTGTCTGGTATGTGTGGCCGAATTCTGGGTCGCTTTTGTAGAGAAGTGGCCAATCAGAAGTCTCGTGCCCACAAGAGTTGAGCACAGTGGTTAGTGCCATGATCAGTGGCCGACTGAGGCAATCTGCAACATTATTGGTACTGCCCTTTTTATACTTGATATTCAAGTGAAACTGTTGCAGGTATGTAGACCACTTCTGATGGCGATCATTCTGCAATTTCCCTTGGGTCTGTATGAACTGCAGAGGTCGGTGGTCTGTGTGGATGACCGTTTCCTTCCCCAAAATGTAATGCTTCCATTGTCGGCAGGCCTGTACAATGGAATACATCTCTTTATCATAAGTGGGGTACTTCCGGACTGTGTCTCAAAGTGTTTCACTGTGATATGCCACTGGATGTCCATGTTGAGTAAGGACTGCCCCAATAGCATAGTCAGAGGCATCTGTCTCGACCTCAAATGGTTGTTGTAAATCTGGTAACGCGAGCACTGGTGCCGTGCAGAGGCGATCCTTCAACTCCCTAAATGCCTTCTGTTGAGATTCAGACCAAAAGAACTTTGCTTTCGCCCCACCCTTGGTGACTTGACTCAAGGGCCAAGAAATATGAGAAAACCCCAACACAAACCTGCGGTAGAAGTTGGCAAGCCCTAGAAAGCTGCGGAGCTCTGTTAGAGTGGTTGGAGAGGGCCAATCCCGAATGACTTGGATCTTGGCTGGATCGACATGCACCCCCTGTTCATCAATGATGTATCCCAGATACTGAACCTGGGTCATGCCAAAAGTGCATTTCTCCAAATTGGCACATAGCTTGTGTTGCCGCAGTGTTTGGAGAACCTGTCGGATGTGGTGGAGGTGCTCTTCCCAACTCTGGCTGAAGATCAGAATGTCATCCAAGTATACTACTACAAAGGAGTTGTTGAATGGCCGCAAGATGTCATCCATTAGCCTCATAAAGGTTGCAGGAGCATTCGTCAATCCGAAAGGCATGACCAACCATTCGAAGAGGCCCTCCTTGGATTTGAAGGCAGTCTTCCACACATCGGAGGGTTCGATTGGTACCTGGTGATATCCCGACTTCAGATCAATCTTGCTGAAATATTTCGGCCCCTTTAGTTGGTCTAGGAGGTCATCAATCCGCGGGATCGGGTACCTATTACGGACAGTGATCTTGTTCAGCACCCGATAGTCAATACAGAGTCTCCACGTCCCATCCTTCTTCTGTACCAACACGATCGGGCTCCCACAGGGTGATGAACTCGGACGGATGTGACCTTTCTGCAGGAGTTCCTGAATCTGCCTCTTGATTTCATCGTTCTCCAAAACAGAGCACCGATAAATTGGTCCATTGGGTAGCGGCGCACCTAAGGTCAGATCGATGGAGTGCTTGACCTCACAGTGCAGAGGAACCCCTGCCGGGGAGGTGAAGATGTCCTCGTACTCCTCCACAACCTTGTCCATCTATAGTTGTCGTGCAGAGGGACCCTGTTTGGAGGCCGCGACCACTGTCTTCTTCTTTCCTTGAGGGCGTCTCATCAGGAAAACAAATTTCCTGGTTTTGGAAATGATCTTACTGCATTGTTTTGCAGTAATCAAAGAGATGGTGGCAGGTGGTGCCACCTCTGGTATCCTGAACAACTTATTTCCCAATGTAATAATAACAGCACGGGGCCTTGATTCATACACAGCATGTTGCTTCCACAAGTATGGTTGTCCTAGTAATACATCACAAACTTCAAGGGGAGCAATGTCACACAATACCTCATCCGTGAAGGGCTTGATGTTGTATGGAAGGCGACACTGCCGGCTCACGCGAAGATCTCGTCCTTGGTGGAGCCACCCGATGGTGTATGGTTGTGGATGTGCTGTGGTCGGTAAGCCCAACCGCTTCACGACCTCTGCTGAAATGAGGTTCTTTTGACTCCCGCTATCAACAATGAACTGTATCGGGGAGCCCTTTACCCACATCTTGGAGTGGAAGAGACGCTCCTCCTCCTCTGGATCTTCGGGTTCATTTTTCTGGATCTTCGCGGTAGCAACAGTGGCGCTAGGATCTGCATCAATGATCTGCTTCCCTTTTTCATACCCCTTATCGGGTTCTGACTCAGAGTCGGAACATGCATCTGATTCTGAAACATTTAGCTCAGCCACCAGTGACTGCTTGGCTCAACACTCACTTGTGTTGTGAGTGGAGCTCTTATGGAACTCGCACCATTTTCCAGTGTCCTTTCTTGGCTTCGCGGCGCTGTTCTTTGCTTGCAGCTTCGGCTGGTTGTCTTGGGCTGTCCCGCCTTGGCTTTGTCCTTTGTTCTATGGTTTACGGGCACCTTTCCCCTGCTTTGGATTCGCAGATCCAAAGTCTCACTTCTTTTGTTTAAACTTCTGCTCGACCTTGACGGCATATCGGTATGCTACGTCGAGCGAGGGGATGTTTAGGAATTGTATTTCTTCCTGGATGTACTTGTGCAGGCAGCCACGGTATTTGAGTATCAAATGTTGCTCCGAATCCTTGATACCCAACTTTGTGCGAAGGGTATGGAAAAGATTGGTGAACTCCGGCACGTCTTGGTCCCTTCCCTGCCGCAGCATGGTCCACTTTATGTATTCATCCTCATAGCTTCCGACAGGGTAGTACTGCTCCTTGATGGCATCCCAGAACGAATCCCAGGTGGGTGCGGCTGAAAATAGTGAGCCAGTACTTTCATCCTTCTGCTCGCAGTAGGTTTCCCACCAGTCCTTGACGTGGGGGGCTGCTTTGAGAAGAGCAAAAACAATCTTTTCCCGACTCGAAAATTCATGAACAGAAAAATAACCCTCTAGCAGATTTAACCATTTATCTACGGCATCTGCGTCTATCTGACCCTCGAATATGGGGATTTCAAAATTAACTTGTACCTTAAAGGGTGTGGCGTTTCCAGAGTAGCTGCTGGAAGCCGATGCGATGCTTCTGGGTAGCCGCTGAAGGATCTGGGCAAAGTTGTCCATCATCGCGTTCCGTTGTCGCTCGAGGGCTTCTTCGAGCAAGATTTTGATGGGATCTCCTGCCCCCTCGTCTTTCTTCTCGTCCGCCATGGGAGGCCGTCGGGATTTTCGAGGCTGGTCTTGCAAAGGTTCAACCAGTTCAAGCCCTAACTCCTTATATCCCGACCTTGTTGGGGACATGCAAAGAAAAACAGAGAAAAAGCAGACTGCTCTGATACTACTGATCTGGATTTAAACAAGAACGCAACAAATTACAGAGATAACCATATACACAAAGATGCAGTGGAAATAATACTTCATTACATTAATGGAAAATACTGAAATATGCTTACAACCAGAAATGGAAATAAACCAGCTAGGGCGATGGTAGCTTATCTCTGAGAAGAGATGTGATGGCTACATGCCTCTGAACTGTATTACAATGAGGCTCGAAGGCCTATTTATTGTTGAGAAACAATGGAAAACCCTTCACATTCCAAAACCTAACCCTAGGAGATGAAACGCCAAACTGTGGGCCCCGTTTGGGGTAAGTTGGTACATCAACTTCCCGGGGTCGTAACTTTGGCATATGATCTCCGTTTGATGCGTACAATAGCTCATTAGAAAGATCTATCTGAGCATTATCATTGTTGGAACAGGAAACATCGGTCCATTCCATGGACCCATGTTGCCCCCGGATTCCCCAAAAAACGTCGTTTAGGGCCTCAAAACGGCTCCGGAAGTTTAGGACTCGAAAAACTGCTAAAAATAGTAAGTTGTGCTACAATTAAAGAAACTGAAAATGCTGAGAAAGACAATGGTGGCGGTCCAGGTGGACTTGGCAGGTGGCCACCAATATCCACCTGGATCATCTGCGTTTCTTAAATCCAAAAGGGATAACTGTGAAGGGGCAAAAAGAGGTTAGCATGCATAACATTAAATTTTAAAATTGTATAGTCATCAGCTATGAAAATGTATTTATTAATGATTTTCTTTTATATTGTGTATATTCCATTGTTAAAGTGTTTCGAGAGAATCACAAACAACAAATAATTTCAAGGAAAAAGTTGTACAAGCATTGAAAGAAGTGTTATGATAATCCAAGTAAATATTTGGGTTTCATAATTGACGCTATGGACCAGAAGAATAGACTTCTACCACAATTTGTTTCAGACACCAAAAATTTATAGGGGGAGAATTTGATTCAGTATCACTTGGTCAGTTGTATGGTCTTCAAGGGGAAAATGTTTCCAAAGGTATACTTCACAACTCCAAATATTCATAATGATGCAAATATCACAATAACCATAATTCATTATGTGATTTCTCATTGGTGTGGTAATGTTCTTGAAGTTTTGTATCTACAATTGGACAACACTTGTCATGAAAACAAAAATTAGATTGTTTTCGGATATCTAAACATGCTTGTTGAATTGAAAATTTTCAGAAGGTAAAGGTTGGTTTCTTTCTTGTTGGGAACACTCATGACCATATTGATCAGATGTTCAATCGTTTTTTCAGTCACACTTAGGAGGAAGGATATTGGGAGCTTGCCATCATTAATTGAATGTATTAATAAGTCATACATGCTAGAGCCTATTTTTGATGTGTTGGAAGAAACTGTTGAAATGCGAAGGTTTATTCTGGGATCGCATGCTAAGAGAAATGCATTGAACAACTTGATGACATTAGCTTCCAAGATCAATTTCGTATAACAAAAAGATGATGGGAGAACACTAATGTGGGGTAAGAAGTATTCAACTACTATAGAATGGGCATCGTCATCAAGTTTGACATTATTGAAATTCATTAGATCATCCAATATTTTGGTCAAATATATTTTTATTACAAAACGTTTCTAAAGTTCATAATGCACCCAAGTAGAATAGAGATATTAATTATTCACAACTAAAGGAAAGGGAAATGCATATCGCTTCCAGAAGATCTCATGCATAATGTAAAGACATGGAAGACCTTTGCAGGGGTTCAATATAGGATACTAAGGAGGGTTACATGATCACAATGCTAGCAGATGGAGATGCCAATGGCCATCCATTCTAGGTTGGTAAGGTTATAAAGGTCATTACATAAATTGAAGATGTTGTAGATGTTGAGGTACATTGGTATGCCACAAATACACACCCACTCAATGGTGTGTACAAGCCAGAGATTTTAGTTGATAAAAAAATTGGTGGAAAAATAAAAATAAAGGGTATAAATATAAATCGTCGATGCACAGACCTATTAAAATTGGAGGATGTTGAAATACTTGTTTATTACTTCAATTTAACAAAGAGATGAACTCTTCACTTCAAGATGATATAGATTCTGAAGAGGTTGTTACGAGAAGAAATAGTGTTGAGATGGGGTCTGCTAAACCCAGTCATAAATCTAGAAGAATTTTGAAACTTGAAATGGTGGGCATGCATGTGAACTCAGATGGGGCACTAGTTTATGAAAGAGAAGAATATGGAACATCTTCATCTGAATTTATTCATTCAAATGAAAATGTGAATTTTGATGGTGTACATGAAGATATGAGTGATTTTGAATAATTGTCTAAGACAATTTATATAACTCATGTTTGCATCTTATCTTGAAATAAAAAATTTGATTTTCATATCATGTTAAATGAAGTTATGAGTCATTTTTATGTTTGTTGGATTATATGTTTTAATTATGATGAGTTTTATCGTTTAGAATATGCACAATGCAACAATAACTTAGAGATATAATTTATGTTTAATTCAATCTACAAGTATTAACATTTTGATTAATTTAGTCAAATAATTTGTTCGTAATGTCATGGCTTAAATGTTTTGAAAACTAGAGTTCTTTTATTCTATGGCTGAAATTTTTCCATTTGTTTTTATCTTCTTTTTTTTCTCAAATAAGACTAATTCTATTAAGAAAATACATATGGTACAAACAGAGCTTTCAGAGAAGCGAAGCTAAAGAGCAAGGGAGCCGGAAATGATATGATATCAACCTCGGTCCCAAAGAGCAACCACGACATAAGCAAAAGATGATAGAGAGGACAGAAATAAAGAGTTGGTCTAGGGAGTCTGCCCAGCCTCGGCAGAATCTTCCAATCTACATTTTTACCTTTCTTTTTACTGACTTTGACCCAACCATTTTGATCTGGCTGGACTGGAATTACTTGCAAACTGTTCTATGCTAAAGGAGGAGTCTCCTTGTCTGAATTAGAAGGCGAATACTCATGAGAACGTTTCTGCGAGAACAGAGGCGCAGAAGGAGCCTCGGCATGGGCTGAAGGCGAGTCCTTCGGATGCTCCAGATTCTCCTCTTCCACTTCAATGTCCTCCTCATCAGAGCTAGAGGGTTCTATGTCATCCATAGGGGGGATTTCACATGGTTTCCAAATCTTGGATTTGGATTTATGAGTGAAATTCTTCTTATTGTCGAAGAACGTTGCACATGTGTTCTGGAGATGCCCCGTCTGATGGCAATGGCGACACCTGAAGGCTGTGTTCTCATAGTCCAAAGTTTCCGTCCAATGGAAGTCCCCGACTTTGAGGATGATCTGATCTGGCAGCCCTTTACTAATGTCTATTTCTGCACAAATTTTGCCAAAGGTATATATTCCTTTCTCCCCCCTTGAGGTATCTGTTGCCAAGAAGCGGCCTAGGGTGTCCCCAGTTCCTTGAAAGACAGCAAAATTCCAAAGATGCGCAGGGAGATTTGGAAGCCTGACCCAGATAGGAAGCTTGGAGATGACCGCAGTGGAGGGGTCAAAGTCTGGGAACCAGGTGGAGAGGAAAAGTCCAGTTGATCCCCAGAACTAGGGGCCTCCCGTTAAGGCTTTCTAGTAGTCTTCGTTGAAGGCAAAGGCTACAATAAAGAAACCTTTCGAGCAGAAGAAAACTTTGTAGTTGTTTGTCCAATTGGAATGGATCCACTCGTATAGATCAGCAGTGCAGGGCCATAGGACATTAAATCTGCAAATGAGGGTTGTTTCTGCAACCGTCTGGTATTGTTCATCCAGAGATGGATGAGAGATTTCAATGGCAGGGGTTTCCTCCATTTTGTCCACCAAGAAAGGTTTGGGAGCCTCGGCATATTGGGCAGACTTCTTGGCAAGCTGTGCATGAACTGCATCTTTATAGGAAAAACCTTTGGAGGCAGAGGAGTGCACAACTGCACCTCCCCTTAGTCGAAGTGGTAGGATCACTGTGGCATTTCTTTCAATATTATAGAAGGAAAGAGTCAGATTGTTATCAAGGTGCTTACCTTGAAAGAGGAGCCGCAAAAGGGAGGAAGGGATCCCCAACATCTGTTCAAGTAACTTTGAGAGATGGCGCACTGTGAAAGACGGTTGGACCCCAAGGAGCAGGGTTTTTCCTGTCAGAAGAATTATTTGAATCTGAAAATTCGCTTGCTGACAACCAACATCCCACAGGCGCAAATGGCCTTCCTTGTCTCCACTCGCCACAATAACCCTCTCCTCGATACTGGAGAGACTTGTGCAGATTGAGACACACTCATCCTCACCATCTGGGCACTAAAGATGGACAGTCCTCCTATCTGGACGCTAAAGATGGGTTGTCCTGAAGTCATCCTGAAATAGATTCTTCATTACCAAATGGAACCCCTGCAATGTCATCAACACAGAGTTCCTTAGCTCATGTATCCACACAATCACGTCTTTACGGAGATAACTATACATTTCTGGATGGATCTCGCCTGACTCTGTTTTGGGTTGGGCCAGGGCAATAACAGCACGACTCCGCTTACATTTCTACTCCCAGATTTTACCATTTTTCTCCTTTTCATCCTCTCGTCGGTCTCTGCAACGTTTAGCTGGTGATAGCTGTTGCTGCCGCCACTTCTTCTCGCCTTCCTTTCGCTGGCTGTCTCTTGTGGAATGCGGGGAAGCCATGGCGGCCGAACAGAGTCCATTTGTTTTTATCTTTAATGTTATGGTTGAAAAAAAAACTAGAAATTTAGCGATATTTAGTGTCATGTTATTATCTATTTAACCACATGGATGAAAACTTATGGAATTTTAAAGTGTTTTGGACACCATTATTTTACCTTTATCGTCATTACTAAAAAATGTTGAAATTATACCTCAGAAAGAAAAATGTTATTCTACCAAAAACAATAGTGTGATTTTTTAATTTATTTTGCACAAAAAAATTGTTTTAATGCCATTTTCTAAATATGTTGAAAATTAAACCTCAAAAAACATCGTTCCAGAATACACACTTTTCATTTTTTGGACTGTTTTTCATGTTCTTTTTCGGGTTTTTTGGCTAGAATTTCCTATTTTGAGTTTATAGTTCCCGTTTCAAAGTTTACATTGTTTATCGTGTAGTATTTTCTAAAGTGCTAGATCAACCTTGTACTAGAAAAAGACCTGCAAACTTTTAGTTCAATCCTCCACATTATCAATTTGTTCCAGGTCACTTTTTCTTTCCTTTACAACATGACTGCCTTGACGGTGATGCCTGATGGCATTCCATGCAAAATATTTCCTCCCTCTATTTATACCGACTCTTCTTGGAACATGGATCTTATTGGCTTCCTAAGATGAGGTAGAATACACTTAATTGAAGGTTCTTCTACATTCTCTTGTCAAGTAGCAGTTTCTTTTTGAGATACATCTTTTTCATTTCTATTTTGTTGGGTGCATGAGATTGAAGCTAATTAGAGTGTTTGAATTTCTTTGTCATCTATATTTTCTATCTTAATTTTAATGCTACTGGGTTTCTAATCAGAGTGTTGGCATTCCCTTGTCATCTATTTTTGGTGTTTTAATTTTAATGTTATTGGGTTGACTTGTTCTACCTTGATTTATCTCGTAGAACAACCTTGATGTTTCTTGGTAACATACTTTTCTTGCTTACGTTGTTACATGTTCATTTATGTTTCCTTTTTCATTATGTGTAATTCACTTCAAGCTTCCCTATTCTGCTTGTAACATGGGGCTTATTAGCTTCCTAAGATGAGGCAAAATACACTTTTTTTTTTTTTCTAAGTAATACTAAACTATTATATTACAGCAAGAGCAGAGTTACATTGTGAAAATTACAACGGGGCCGCGGCCCTGTAAAATTTGTCCGTGGACAGACAGTAGACACTTGAGAATTCTTGCCAGAATTGCATAGGACACATGGACAGAGGACACATGGATAAAGACTTAGAGCCACATTCATGCAGCTGACACGTGGACATATACACTTGCAGAACATCGACACAGAACAGAGATAACATAAAACCGACACCATTACATAGAGACAGAGTGACAGACTCATATATAACCGCATAGGAAGCTGACTGAGAAAAATTCTTGCTGTAGAACCTGGAGTGCGAGCTGGGCATGTCAATCTTCGTCAGTGGTCTGCGGCTCATCTTCTGCCTTGCAGCGTGGAGGCTGAAGGATAGCTTTGCCAAGGTTGCGCGCTCCACGGTCGCTTGGGCCAGCGCCTGAGTCACCAACAGGCTCTCTCAGGCTCGCTCCCGGGTCATGTAAGGGCCGCATCATCTCAACAGCAGGGAATTCCATATCCACCATGGGAACAATCCCAGGAACACGCGAAGGGTTGGCCCGAGGGATGTCATCCTCATCTTCCCATGGATTGCTACAATGCTCAACAGAGACAGTCACAAAGAAAGTGGAATTAGCTAAGGTGCAGGGGAGGCGGTAACGCACCATTGGGTGTTCCGTGTGCCCACAATCCATGCGCGCAGGCTGTTCCCCCATTCTGCCTCTGCCCGGGGGCCTTCCCCTCGGCCTTCTGCATTCAGAGGATTCCTCAATTGAGGAGGAAGTCGAGGGGGCTCTGCCACTATACCCACCCCTGTCGCCGCTGCCTCTTCCCCTAGTACGCTGCATGCTGGTCTTATGAGCAGAGCGCTTAATTCCACAGTGAAACAGCGGAGTCGGCCTAGAAATGCTGCCAGACCAGGTTTGAGTTTCCCAATTGCCGAGAGCAGTGGCAGCAGAGCCTTGACCCTCTTTCTTAATGTTTGATTGGGGGCTGAGACTCTGAGCCTCCACACTTTCTAACGAAGCCAGAACAGGACTTAACAATGGACGCGGATACGAGCTGAAGCTCCGAGTGCCCTCACCTTCTAACGAAGCCAGAGCAGGAGCTAACGAAAGGCGCATACAGAGAGGCGTTACCAAATTCTCAGAGGCGCAATTGGCTTGCTTGTGAGCTTGCCAATTGCCCCACTCCTCCGCAGCATCACACTCACATTCACAATCAAAGTTCAGAACCTCCGTCACCTCCGGCGAGAACGAAACAGTTGCAGCGAGAAATGGCGTAAGAATGTCTGGGAGAAGGCTGTTATGAAGCGCCATGATGCGCTTCTCAAGAATCGCCTTGATGGTCGACAGGACTTCTCTGTCAACCTTCTTAATTCCCCTCCTTAAATGCTGAAGGGTGGTAGAATGTGTGCGTGTCCTTCTGTCATGCTTGGCTCGTCCGGGCGGACACATGCCCTTTGGACGAGCCTTGTGTGTCACATGGCTAGCGATCACCCGCATCCGGGGGAGAGAGATCTTGTTGCACCAGGGTGATGCATTCTTTTTTGAGTTGATCATCTTCAACCGTGTCCAGGGGACCTGAGAAGTGAGTTGAAGTCTGGGAAACGCCTTGGTTAGCCAGTCTATCGGCTACCTTGTTTGTTGTTCTTCGCACATGCTGAAAGGTGAGGCTATGTGGATTTGTAAGCTTTGTTTCCAGGGCTTCCAGCCTACTCAAGAGTCTCCAGCTGGTTGCTACCTTGTCTGCTGCTTTTCCTGCTTGGATTTTCTTGGCTGCATTGATGAGGATGAGGGAATCGCCTTCAACCTCCAGAGGGAGGAAGTGAAGTTGCTCTGCGAAGCAGATCCCATGCCAAAGTCCTTCCATTTCTGCAACATTATTGGTGTCTTTGCCTAGAGAGCCATAGTATATGTGCACGGGTTTACCTGTGTGACTTCTGATGATTCCTCCATAGCCTGCCGGACCAGGATTGCCCTTGGCCGCCGCATCAAAGTTGAGCTTGAAGGAGTTGAGAGCCGGAGGGGACCAAGAGGAAGGGTAGGTGGGGCCACGGGGGGGACGCGTGGTGACCTTTGCTAAGGCTGAGAGGTCCAGGTTCCATGCTTTTAAGATGTCCTTTTCTTGTTGCGTCGCTGGCATATCCGTGTCATACCAGGTTCGAATGGCAAGGGTTTCCTGGACATTTCTTTTGTATATGAGCCACAGGGCATCTATTGATCTGGAGGAGCTGTTGAAGATTCGTGAGTTGCGCTCTTTCCAGAGCAGCCAGTACATGAAACCTGGAGTGAGATCCCATAAGGAGTTGAGGATTTGGCATTGAAACGGATTCTTGGCCCAGTTCCTTATATTGTCCGTCACATCTTCGCTTCGCGGAGCTGCTCTTTTGTTGCATTGTTCCACCCGCTTCCAAAGTTGCTTTGCTAGTGGGCAGGACTCCATTAAATGGCCGATTGTTTCAGTGTGGAGGTTACAGTTCGGGCATCTGGAGGGCCCTACGAATCCTCTCTTTAGCAAGTTGTCCCAAGTGAGAATACGCCTCTTACTGAGCAGCCAAAGGAAAGTTGAGATTTTGGGCCAGAGCCCAGGATGCCAGACCCGTGCCCAGATTTGGTCATGAACCTCTTGGCTATTAGAGTAGCGCAGCTGATGCGCCTCTTGCGTGGTGAAAGTGCCCTTGTGCCTGTGACCCCATCTGAGCTTGTCCTGCTGGTCAGAGTGGCGAATTTTCCGCTGCATCAGTTCCTGGTCCAAGTCTGAGAATGTTTCCCCTGCCCAATCTCTTTGCCAGCTGTTAGCAGATCTCCAGGTTCGATATTCTTGATGGGGTATTTGCTGCCAGAAGTGATGCACGTGAATGAGGTTTTCGTGATGCATGTACAATTGCCAAAGTGGCATCTGGAATAGATTAGTCAGCTTGGGGAGTTGCTGCCATGAATCCTCCCAGAACCTGGCTGACGTTCCTGAATGTATTTCCCAAAAGCTATGATCCTGTATGAAGCTGCTGTGTATCTTCGCCGCATTCCAGATTGGAGAGCCTTTGGCACTGGGATTGATTCGGATTAGTTCTTGCCATTGACTGCCCAATGCATATTTTGCTTGCCATAAGCGTGCCCAGGGTGTGTGAGGCTTGGAGAGCCAATTCCACCACATGCGGGCTCCCATAGTATTGTTGCTTTGAAGAGGATCTCGAAGCCCAAGGCCTCCCTCTGTTTTGGGTTTACATACATCTTTCCAGTTCACGAGGGCCCATTTGCGGTTTTTGCCAGAGGAGCCCCAGAGGAAGTTGCGTTGAAGGTTGCGAATGGCTTTTAGGACCCATTTTGGAGCTGCTAGAGTGGAAAAGAGATACAGCGGCATAGCTTGCAGGACAGACTTGATGAGGACCAATCTGCCAGCCATATTGAGAGCACGAAAGGTCCATGAAGAGAGTTTTGAATCCAGCTTATCAAGGAGGGATTGCCAAGAGGTATTTTTAATAGCAGAGGACGAAAGAGGTGCACCAAGATATTTGGAAGGCAGGTGGGAGATGGTGAATCCCAGGATTCGGGCTATATTCCTTTGAGTGGAGGGGGGGGTATTGAAAAAGAAGAGCTGCGATTTGGATGCGTTAATGGAGGTGCCAGATGCTTCAGAGTAGAGGGAGAGGAGCGATTTAAACATGGAGGCTTCTTTTGAGGATGGGTGGCCAAATAACATGGTGTCATCCACGAATTGTTGATGGGTCTGCGGATTGAGGCCATGAATGGATATGCCCTTAAGCTTGCGAGAGGCTGTGGCAGCTTTGAGTAGTCTACTGAGCCCCTCCGCCATTAAAACAAATAGAAAAGGGGAGAGAGGATCCCCTTGTCTTATGCCCCGTGATGGTCGAAAAGGAGGAGAGGGGGATCCATTCAGAAGGACTGAGAAGCAAGGGGAAGTGATGAGGTTCATAATCCACCTGGTCCAAGTGGCATTGAATCCAAAGGCAAGAAGCATTTTTTGGATGAAATTCCAACTGAGCTTATCAAATGCTTTGGAGAGGTCGAGTTTTAAAATCATACCTGGCTTTTTGAGGATCTTTAGAGAATGTATGATCTCGTTGGAAAGAATGATTCCATCCATAATTTGCCGTCCTTCCACATAGCCTGTCTGCTCCTGAGATATGAGAAGAGGGAGGAGAGGCTTAAGCCTATTTGCAATGACCTTTGAGATGAGCTTATATATCACATTGCAGAGAGCTATGGGTCTGAAATTCTCCGGCCTGTTGGGTTCTTCACCTTTGGGGACCAGAGCTAGAAAAGTTGTATTGAGAGACGGAAGAATCCAATGCATGCTTCTGGATTCCTCAACCAAATTCCAGACTTCCTGCTTGATGAGGTCCCAGAATTCATGGAAGAAGTTAGCCGTGAAACCGTCAGGACCTGGCGCTTTTCCATCTTTGAGTTGAGCCATGGCTTCTTCGACTTCTTGCATGGTGGTGGGCTGTAGTAATCTGTTGTTATGATCCTCAGTAATTATGCTTGGAATGTGCTGTGTGATAGCGCTGATGGCTGCTTCTCTGTTTTCAATGGGCTCTGTTAATATTTCCTTGAAATACCCTGTGAATTCCTTTTCCATATCCTCATGCTTTTCAACTCTTTCACCTTGTTGGTTGTTGATGAATGCTATGTTATTGTGCATTCGCCGTTGAATGGTGGTCTTATGGAAGAATTTTGTGTTCTTCTCCCCTTCTTTGAGCCAGTTGATTCTGGATTTTTGGCGCCAGAGTATTTCTTCTTGCTTTCTGCATTCTTCAATTTGGTTCCATAATTCCTGTTCTTGTTGTGCTTGTTCTTCTGTTCTGCCTTGGAGGATGAGGGTTTGTTGGAGTTTATTCATTTGTTGTTCTAGTTGTAAGCGCTTCTCCTGTATGTTGCCAAAACTTGTGCGATTCCATATTTTAAGGACATGTTTCAGGTTCTTTAACTTTTGCTGAAATTGATACATCTTGGCACCCTCCGGTGGAGTGTAGGCTGCCCATGCATCTTGGACCACCTTTTTGAAAGTGGCGTTTGTGAACCAAAATGCCTCGAATCTGAAGGGTCTGTTACTTTGATTGCCTGGTCTGGTCCATTGTAGCAGAATTGGCCAGTGATCCGACCCTCCTTGAGGAAGAATGGAAGCATGAAAATCCCCTCCCAGATGGATTGCATTGTCAGAGAGGAAGAATCTGTCAAGGCGGGAGGCTATGTGTTGTATGCCTCGTCTCTTGTTTGTCCAGGTGAAAATTCCATTAGAGGTGGGGATGTCCATGAGATGGTTGGTTCGAATGAAATCTTTGAGGCTTTCGCTGTCGCTGTCGAGCCCGGTTCGGCCTCCCTGTTTCTCCGTTAATGAAGTGATTATGTTGAAGTCGCCACCCCCTATCCATAGTGGGAATTGTCTGCTTTCATTGAGGTGAGCAATTGTTTCCAGGAGTTCTATCTTTTGCTGAACGGATTGTGGGAAATAGACGTTTGTGAGGTGGCCATGTATGCCAGTGCCAATGAGATGGAATGATGCTTGAATGAAATGAAGTGTAGCATGAAAGTCGTATAATGTGACTATCTGGGGGTTCCAAAAGATGGCTAAGCCGCCTGAGGCTCCAGAGGCATCAACAGAGATGGCTCTGCTTCCTGCCCAGACTTTGCCTCGGATTCGTTCAATAGCATCCGTGGTGCTTTTGGTTTCTTGCAAAAAAACTATGGTAGGTTTTTCTTGCTGAATCAGGTGTTTGATCATTCTGTGTTTTGAGGGACTATTGAATCCTCTTACATTCCATGATATTAACTTCATGGAGACTATTGTTTGGGTTTGTAGAATTTGGTCAACTTAGGGAATCGCCCCGATTCCATAAGTATTTCCCCCAAGGCTATTGTGCGCTGGAGTTCTGTCTTCCGTCCTCTTTTCTTGAGGTCTTTGAGAAGCTTTTTTCCATCCCATGGGCTACCTCCCTGGATACCCAGGCTTTTGCTATGCTGCGCCTTGGCTAGAACTCCTTCCAGCTTGTCGATCTGCCAGGGTTGAATAGAGTTATATTCCTTTTGTTTGCATGCCGTTTCAAGTGTGAAGATGTCTAATCCATCAATATTGACTTCCGCTTGATCTTCTACCATATCAATGTTGTCATCTAGAGCTTCCTCATCCTCTTCTTGCTGGAGCCTGAGAGCAAGAGAGATATCGGTTTCCATGTCGGTGTCCTGCTGCTGGCTAGCTTCAGGGGAATGTTCTTTGGAGAATGAGGAGGGACTGAAATTGGAAATGGATTTGCCTTTCTCCATGGCAGGACTGGGTGTGGGTTTCAGTGGATCGGGGTCGGATTCTTGCATAGGATCTGGGCGCGAGGGAGGTAGAGAGGGCGGGGAGGAAGAGTGAGGGGGATCAGAACTGGGTTGGCCTATAATTTCTTGCGTTGCAAGAACGGAGAATTTGTTTTGGTTGTCCACTTTCGGGGTGCTTTCAATGACTGGCTGGCTCTTTTTGGCATGCCTACGGCGGTTAGGTATTTTAATGAAGCCTTCTGAGTCCATTTCAGAACCAGCTGCGGCTGCTTTGGACTGTGCATTTAAGGGGCAGTCACGAAAGAGGTGACCGTGCTCATGACACTTGCGGCAACGAAAGGGAATGTGTTCATAATCTAAAGATTGAGTCCATTCATAATCATCATGGTAGAGCTTTACCGTATCCGCGAGAACATTGGTGAGGTGCATCAGAACGCAGATCCTGGCGTAAGAGGTGTACTTGCGAGTCTTTGTCTCAGCTGCCACTCTGATGAAGGTGCCAAGTTTGTTGCCTATGTCTGCAAGGGTTTCTTCTTTCCAGTATTCTGCAGGGAGAGAGTACATCCTGATCCAGACAGGCGCCCAGCTGAAGTCCTCCGTATCAGGATTGAATCTGGGTTTCCATTCAGTGAGATAGAGGCCTGAAGAGTTAAAGAAGTACGGCCCTCCTTCGAATATTCTCACTCTGTCCTCCACACAGTGGAATATAGCAGTGAAGAAGCCCTTTGGTCCTAGTTGCAGAGTTATTTGACCTTTGGGTTTCCACTTGGAGGCTATCCAGCCTTGTAAAGCCCTTTCCGTTGGCCAGAAGCCTAAAAATTTTCCGATGAGTGCATGGTCTTGCATGTACTGGATTTCACCATTGATGCGATGGCTGGGCAGCTCCACTTTGATAGGTTCAGCTGCTTTTGGTATGCAGGTGGCTGATGTAACCTTATGCTGATTCTTTTTGGCTTTAGCAGGCTTCTCTTTGTCATCTTCTGCTTCATCTGTAGGGGCCGTATGGGTCCTTTCTTCCTCTCTCTGATTTACACCTTTTCCTGATTCTGGATCGGCGTCAGAAGGGGGCGTATGCTGAATGTTCCTGGCAGCGTCAGAGTGCTCAGAATGTTTTGGAGGGGGAGCAGAGCTCTCCCCTCCTCCCGCCATATCCATTGCTAACGACCAGCAAGGATTCGACGGCGGTAGCAGGGCGCAAAAACTAGGGCGGCGGCTGGTTAGGGTTTGGATGCAGTAGCAGAGCAGAGCTTCTCATCGATTTTTCTCTCAGGGGCTTTAGGCAAAATACACTTAATTGAAGGTTCTTGTTCTTTTTATTTTCAAGTATTAGTTTCTTTTTGAGATGCACCTTTTTCATTTTTATTTTGTTCGGTGCATGAGATTGAATCTAATTAGAGTGCTGGAATTGCTTTGTCAGTGTTTTAATTTTAATGTTATTGGGTTTCTAATTAGAGTGTTGGCATTGCTTTGTCATCAATTTTTTGAATTTTAATTTCAATGTTATTGGGTTGACTTGTTATACCTAGATTTATCTCATAGAACTATGGTCCAAATGTAGTAAAACACTCTAAAGAGAAGCCCTACGATTATCATGAGCCACTACTTGATCAAATTGTGCTATCCTGAGAATATGGGCATATGATGCAATGCCAAAGAACTACAAATGATGCACCTATCATTAATTCTAGTTGCATATCCGCATCTTCTCAGCACATAACATTTTAATTGAAAAAATGAAAAAATTGATCAACGAAGAGGACATCAATGAAAAAGATAAAAGCATGGCCATTGAAAAACCTTGATTGCTTTGTCATCTATTTTTGGTGTTTTAATTTTAATATTATTGGGTTGCTAATTAGAGTGTTGGCATTTCTTTGTCATCTAATTTTGGTATTTTAATTTTAATTTTATTGGGTTGACTTGTTCTACCTTGATTTATCTCGTAGAACAACCTTGATGTTTCTTGGTAACATACTTTCCTTGCTTTTGTTTTTATATGTTCATTTATGTGTCATTTTTCATTATCTGTAATTCACTTTTCTTCCCCATTTTCTTGGAAAATGGGTCTTATTAGCTTCCTAAGATGAGGAAAAATACATTTAATTGAAGTTTCTTGTAATTTCTCTTTTCAAGTAGTAGTTTCTTTTTTATATACATCTTTTTCATTTCTATTTTGTTGGGTGCATGAGATTGAAGCTAATTAGAGTGTTGGCATTGCTTTCTCATCTATTTTTGGTGTTTTAATTTTATTTTTTGTGGGTTTCTAATTAGAGTGTTGGAATTTCTTTGTCATCTATTTTTGGTGTTTTAATTTAATCTTATTGGGTTGACATTTTCTACCTTGATTTATCTCGTAGAACAACGTTGATACTTCTTCGTAACATACTTTCCTTGCTTTTGTTGTTATATGTTCATTTATGTTTCCTTTTTCATTATATGTAATTAACTTCAAGCTTCTCTATTTTCTTGGAACATAGATCTTATTAGCTTCCTAAGATGAGATTGAATACTCTTAATTGAAGAACTTTGTACTTGCTCTTTTCAAGTAGTAGTTTCTTTTTGAGATACATCTTTTTCATTTCTATTTTTTTTGGTGCATGAGATTGAAACTAATAAGAGTGTTGGCATTGATTTCTCATTTATTTTTGGTATTTTGATTGTAATGTTAGTGTTTTAATTTTAATAAGGCAACATAGATATTAAATATACTATAATAAACCTCGACCTATCATTTTTCATTTTATTTTTTTTCCTCTTTCTTAAGTGTATTTTGAAATAAGCATATATAAATAGACCAATTTAGACCATATAATTAAACATGTATTATAGTGTTAGTAAGTAAATTTTATAACAAAGTAATATAAGTGTTAAATTTACTAGAACAAAACCGGTCTATCATTTTTCATTTTATTTATTTTTTCCTTTGTTAACTATAGTTTTTAAAGAAACATATAAATATATCCATATATGGAATATAAATAAACATGTATTATAGCTTCAGTAAACAAATTTTATAACAAGGCAAAATATGTGTTAAATTTCCAAGAATGAAAATAAAAATAAATGAATAAATACTTTCAAACTTGGGTGATTTCAAGCTAAGTCGAATTAGAAGTATTTGTATCTCTAGAATGAACATAAAAATAAATTAGTAATTACTTTAAACCTTCAATTGAATTGAAGCTAAGTTGAATGAATTAGATATTTTTAGTTGAGTTGAATTAGAGATCTCTAATTGTCTTCTTCTTGTAATTCTCCAACCGTCTAACCAAGTATAAACAACCTTAATTGCTACGTATGCTTCCAAAAAAAAATTCTAAACAATTATCTTTTGTAAAACCTAACAATACATGTATAAATATATTAAATCCATTTTATTGAATTTATTTTTTACAGAGATCAAAAGACCCATTAAACATGGTTGAAAAATGGACATCATACATAGAAGTTTCTTGTTATTCCTATCGAGGGAAAGGAGTGATTACTTCTGTGCTATGAAATATTGTGACGAACCAAGTCCTCCAAAGGAAAAGGAATATACCTGGAAGAACAACAGACAATGGAGCATATTATATTGCATCTATAGAAGGCTTAGGAGCAACTAGGGAGTATGGATCCAATGGAATTGTAGCCTTCACCAATTCCAAACATGTGTGCAACTAGATGAAAGGTGTGTACCAATCTAAAAAAGAGAGATTAAACCAATTGAATGGAGAAGCAAAAAATATTGTTAATCAATTTCAATCATTTAGCATAAGATATTGTGAAAATGTTAATAAGATGTCTAGTGATGTATTCTATAGGGCAATGCCAACTCAAGATTTGTGTGTGAGAGATGAATTAGTGTTAAGAAGTTCTCTACAAATATTTATTGATGTAGATTATAAGAAATCTTTGATATGTGTGTACTTTTTAGTTATAAATGTGTCATTTTTAATGACCATGTGTTTTTTTCAATTCTATACCAAGTGTTCCCCCACTATGTAAGCACAACTCGATGAACTTGGCATGTTTTAGAAAATTTTGTATTTAATTTTCAAAATGTGTGTGCTTTAACATTTATGTTTTTAGTCTTGAGTATATTTTAAATGAAGAGGTTCGGATTGTTACATTATTTTCTGGATTCTTTCAATGTTTTTAAATAGCAATTTTAAGATCTTAAAATGCACGATGTAATTTCAAGGGTTACATCAATTAAATGCATGGGGTAACTTCAAGGGATATATCAATTTTCTGAAATCTCTTAATATTTTTAAATAAAAATTTCAAGATTTTTAAATGCTTGAGGTAGCTTCAAGAGTTATAAATTTTTTTTGAATTCTTGATCTTTTTAAACAAAATTTTTAAAAGAATTGTAAATACATGAGGTAGCTTTTTAAATATCATGCATCTATACATCTATAGATATCCATATCATGGATGAGAATTTGTCACATGAGCCTTTGAGGCGAGCATTAATAGAGCCTCATGCATCTACTAGAAGGGGTCAACATTCTCCGAGTGGTCATCAATCTTTGGGTGGTCAACATTCTCTGGGTGGTCATCAATATTCTTGGTGGTCATCAATCTCAATATGATCATCATGATCAACATAATTTTGGTAAATTATATAAAAAGAAATATATGTTAAAAAAAATTTGTACATGTAAATGCATGTATATGTTTATCTTGCATACCTTTATGAATACATTTGTTCACATGTTTTTATATTTATGTAATTGTATATATTGATCCAGAGGGTGAAAATGTTGGTCCAAGTAGATGTAAGCGAAGCCAGATAGTTCAAGAAGAAAGCCAGACATCAACTACCACTTATCCATCTGATATTCCAGATGAGCTTCCTTGGGAGACAAAGCTCCAACAATGCACATTACAAATGTGCAAAACATACATATATAACGAAGATTAACATAAACATGCATATAAAACTGAGATTAACGTAAACCTATGCTAGTAAGTAATTCAATTAAAATTTTGAAAGATCTAAACATGTTTATCCACATAATTAATATTTCTTTTAACCATTTTAACTACTCTTAATATATTTAAATTAAATTGTGTCCCATACATTCTATACATTAATATAAATATTTTCCTAGAATTAAAATTGTAAGATACTTAAAAAAAAATATAAAGGTTAATTTTATTAGAAAAGGTATTTTAAAAATGATTTAGATATAACATTTTATATTATTTATTAATGTTTTCATTTCTTTTTATTAGGTTACACACCATATTTTTAATTCAAATATCAACTCTATCTTTTAAAAATGAGAAGTTTATTTGAAAGATTTAGAGAGACAACACATATAGACATTTTAAATGGATATTCTAAGTATGTGGATGGGAAAACATCATTCTTTTATATCACTACTTACATACTTACAGGGAATTCTTTGGCTCACAACTATTAAAAAGATAGATATATTAATATTTGATTTAAAATGATATATTATAAAAATAAGCAATTAATTATAATTGCAAGTTGATTAATTATAATTGCTCCAATAGTTTGGGGAGCGTTTTGTGAATATGTTGTCAGTTTTAATTATAGGAATTCGAAGTGCAGTTTTTTGTGAATATGTTGTCAGTTTTCAGAGAAATTTAGGTGAAGCATTTTGTGAATATATTGTTAGTTTTCAGCAGAGGAATTGTAAGCGAACTGCTTTATCATTTGATTCATCTCTATATAATCCCTAGGAATACAGGCAAATCTTTGTGAACTGGGAAGGGAAAAGGTTGTAGATATTGTTCATCCAACTGCTCCAATCATGTAGACTCCACCAGGTTCTCGAAAATACGTTGATGTAAATCCCCGAGATTTGCGTTTCACGCACGACAATATCAAGAATTCCTTCAGTGAATACCATGGCGGCAGGATGTTAAACGAAGTAGTGAGGGCCATTAAGGATGGAAAGTTCAAATTGGGCCCTCTTAATTTCCATAAAGGAGACGATTGCCACCTCTATTGCGACAACAATAGAAGTCTTTATTCGGCTTGTTGGAAGAATCACCGCACTTTATGGAATTTGTAATTTCCACTCTTCTTAGTTACTAGTTTGGAACGTTTACCAAAACCTGTGGGTTTTGGTGTAATGAAAACCTCTTCATAGTATTACAGCCTGGACCCAAGTTTGATTCCCCTGAGTTGCATTTGAAGGGGGTTGTTCGAAGAATCACCGTACCTCTATGGAATCTGTAATTTCCACCTACGAGATCCTAGTTACTGGTTTGGAATGTTTACCAACACCTCCACGTGGTTACACCAAAAATCGTAGGTGTTAGTAAATGTTCCAAACCAGTAAGTAGGATCCCCAGGGTACGTTCCAAACTAGTAACTAGGATCTCCAAGGTGGAAATTACAGATTCCATAGAGGTGTGGTGATTCTTCCAACACCCTCCCTCAAACGCAACTCGAGGGAATCGAACCTAGGTCGAGGCTCTAATATCGTTCTTCCAACACTCCCCTCAAACGCAACTCGAGGGAATCAAACCTGGGTCCAGGGTCTCATACCATGTGGAGGTTTGTCGTTACACCAAAACCCGCAAGTGTTGGTAAACATTCCAAACCCGTAACTAAGATCCCTAGGGTGGAAATTACGGATTCCATAGAGGTGCGGTGATTCTTCCAACACCCCCCCTCAAGGGCAACTCGGGGGAATCGAACTTGGGTCCAGTCTCTGATACCATGAAGAGGTTTTCCGTTACACCAAAACCCACAAGTTTTGCTAAACGTTCCAAACCAGTAACTAGGATCCCCAATGTCACGCCCCTACACATGTGGTAGTCTTTCAACCGCTTATAGTGAGGTGTGGCACTACAAACCATTTTCTTTTCACCAACACTTATGATCGTATACTATGCCTAACATTCCATACTTAGTTTATTTTTATTTACCAAGTATTATCTTTATCCTTTATACAAATGAAAACCCATACATATTCATCATCACCAGCAATTAACACATATACAATTGCAGAACAGTATAAGGGGAGGGGCAACTCCCTCTAATATGAGTCTTCCCGATATCAATATATATAATTTTCCACTTTTATAAAGTATAAGTTAAATCTTGGGAAACCCCAAATTTACACTTAGCCAATTTTACAACATCGGCAAACTTGGTTTCCCAGCTCATTGGTGCCTCCACATGGTCGCTGCATGACTCACCAACGCTTCGTTCACCTTGTCGCACGATCGTGTTGTTTTCCCAACTTGGGCATGCCTCGTCGTAACCAAGTCGCCACAACTTCATTCACAACTCCAACATTTCAGCGTTTCCACTTTTTCGTCGCACACGGGGCACCCTACCCAAGTCAGCCGTCCGCACGATTCTTCGTTTTGGCGTGCACGGCTCGCCCTCACCTGGCCACCCGTTCACACATCCACCCATTCACCCAAACTTGTTCACCCAAAAAACTTCACCCGAGTTGCCACATGACTTCACTCGGGTCGCCCGATGCCCTCACCCAGTTCGCCCAAATGACTTCACCTAGGTTGCCCGACGACCTCACCCGGGTCGCCCGAACGACCTCGCCCAGGTCTCCCGACGACCTCGCCCGGTTCGCGCGAAAGACCTCAGCCGAGTTTTCTGCACGAGTTTTTCGCCCGAGTTTATCGCCCAAGTTTATCGCCCGAGTTTCTCACCCGAGTTCCGCCTATCATTCGAGCTCATCCATGCACCGCAGAACTCCTTGTTCGAACATGTTTTGATCAAATGATGGTCATTTGCCTCCAAACACCCTCCAATATATACGGTCCGGACCAGATTATGTCACCCGGTTGACCCACACCCAACGCCAAAGCTAACTCATCCATAATGTGTTGTCTCGCCAAGGAGGAGGGTTGTCCCGCCCAACTCATGGGACCGCCCCCTCAACTCACCCAACACCTTATAAACTCATCCAAGGTTCATTTAGTTTCACATTTCACACATCCTTCACACGGTGGAGTCACCTTGCCCGTCGCGTGGACCGCAGGTCCTTACATCCTCCCTCACTTGAAGTCATTGTTGTCCTCAACAATATCTCATCCCAACAACCATCTGTCACCAAGATAACCATACCAAGGCATACACCCCATCGGTATGTCATATATCGAAAATCATCTGAATCCATGATCATCAACCACTCTGTCACAATCTCCACATGCTGCTCCCCATCGTGGAAGGCTGACCCCTCCATCTCAAGATACATGCTTCCTGCAACATATCATGTTGACCTCATCATGTGTCGTCCTTGTGTGAACTGCTGCCATGATACTTCAACACAATGCTGACACATCTCTGCACACCGCTATCCCTCATGGCTTGAACTAGTTGGGTAGCTAATCTAACTGTCATGCTTAACCCATGAGAATGCATATCCTCATGCCACCATCAGTTGTTTCACTGAACATCCTGTCACATCATCAACTTGATCAAGAATCCATCTCCATATAAGTAAGCCATGCTCAGGTCCATGAATTAGTCTCCATCTCATCTGCAAAAATGTTGTCTGTGATTTTTGGTACCAAAATGTTGCATGAAATCAGCTGCATCTATACCAACATCATCCATCTGCAAAATATCCATCTCCTCAAAGTGAAGACATCCTCCCCTCAAACTCCGACTCTCGATGTGCCACATCTAGGTCCATGAAGTAACCTTCATCATATCTGTATGTGCCACCCCTTAAGTCTGCCATAGAAATAAGTATATACCTGTCTCATCTATCCATGTGCTACCCATGATCATAGATCAATCAGGTCCTATGTGTCAAAGTGGTTAAGTCTCGGCTCAACCCATGCCCAAGTGTTGTCACAAAGACATCGTCATCGTCATAACTCCATCACTCCAAAGTGTCTCATATCGATTCTCCACATCAAGTCACTCTTCCAAGCCATTCCCATACATGTACTCGGAAGTATGCATTCCATTCTGCATCAAAGTCTCTGACCTCAGCTCCTCAATGAATCAGACCCTCTAAGTCCACCATATATGAAGTCCCCAAAAGTCACAACCTCATGTCATCATGAGCTCCATGAGTCATCTCAAACAAACATCTAGCAAGCATACAAGTCTCACCCCAAAGGTCTCTGCAAGATGCCTCAAATCTCTATGTAGTAGGAATGCTCCATAGTCTGCTCACAACTCCATCCAAGTCCATGGCCTTGTTGTACAAGAGTGCACAACCTCTCCATCACCTCATAACCAAAACATCTCCATGTCACACCATCAAATCCACCTGCACAACATCTCTGCCTTGGCACACCTCATTGGATGCCCATAGTAACACCTCTATAAGTGCTCCTGCATAATGTCCCTGCATAAGACTGCCATGCTCCATGTCTCCAACCTGATTTCCATGACTAAGTTTCCCATGTAGTCCAACCAAGTAGACCCATCACAACGATCGGTCAGCATCCAAGTCTGTAAATCCGGTCTAGCGAACTCGGTCACCCAACCATATCATCATCGTTACGAGTCCCTTTTATCATAGCTCCCTCACTAAAGGTTCCACCAAGAATTTCTGTTGGTCTCGGCCATGAGAAGTCCACCCAAGTATCATCATACCTCAAGTGTGTGCCCTCCTCCAATCTGTTCATGAGTCATGCGGGGCACTTAGCCAATCCTCCATGTGGCTAAAGCATGACCCAATCCTCCGCAACGATCATCATGTTCCTCCCTTGTCACGGGCCTTTGTACCTTTTAACTAAGGTCACAAACAACCCCAACAAGTCCTACAACAATCAACAATCCTTGCTTCTCCATAGAAGGTCTCATCATAGACATCCATGGTAAGATCTTTCCTATCATCGGCAAACTGATTTTGCTCTTCCATGCATACGGTTCATCTCCCAAATGCTTAAGTGAAACACAAGTATCAATATTACTTACATCATCATCATCATGAGGCTCCTCCATGTAATTATCCCCATCCATCCATGTCTGCAAACTACACGATTCTGGTCCAACTTGATCAATCTCAAGTTCATCCTCCATCATTTTCATATCTACAACATCCTCACTCATCACGGCTTCCTCCTCCTTGTTAGCACAATCTGCAACTTCATCCTGCTACATTGTCCAAACAAGTTGAATAAGTTTGTCTTCAACATTCCTTTCCAAGACTTCAAGTTTCTTTCAAATCCAGGGATTCTCTTCCTTCATCCGCTTCAACCTGTATAAGGTAAGTAAGAGTTTCCCTTTGCATTCTTCTCAACCTGCCATGCCTTGTCATTCATCTTGGTCTAAGCACTAATCTTCACCTCTGCTAAACTTGTTTCACCATTCACCAGCTTCACCAAGTTCCCTGCAACCATGAACTAGATCTTGTTCCACTTGTATGTGAAACCATCTTCCTTCACCTGTAAGTACCTACTTCCATTGTCATCAACCGTCAAGTGCTTACACACCTGCTTCACCTAGCTTCCTGCAAGACTTCTCCAAGTCTTTAGACTAGCTCTGATACTACCTGTCACACCCCTACACCTGCGGTAGTCTTTCAACCGCTTATAGTGAGGTGCAGCACTACCAACCATTTTCTTTTCACCAATACTTACGACTGTAGACTACACCTAACAATCCATACTTAGTTTTTTTTTATTTACCAAGTATTATCTCTATCCTTTATACATATGAAAACCCATACATATTCATCATCAAAATCAATTAACACATATACAATTGCACAATAGTATAAAGGGAGGGGCAACTCCCTACAATATGAGTCTGCCCGATATCAATATATATAATTTTCCACTTTTACAAAGTATAAGTTAAATCTTAGGAAACCCCAAATTTACACTTAGCCAGTTTTCCAACTTCAGCAAACTCAGTTTCCCAGCTCGTTGGTGGCTCCACACGGTCGCCGCGTGACTCACCAACCCTTCGTTCACCTCATCGTACGATCATGTTGTTTGCCCAACTTGGTCGCGCCTTGTCGTAACCAAGTCGCCAGAAACGAGCACCTCCGCACGAGTCACACCTCCATTCACAACTCCAACACTTCACTATTTCCACTTTTTCATCATGCACAATGCACCCTACACAAGTCGCCCATCCACACGATTCTTCATTTCGGCATGCACGGCATGCCCTCGCTCGGTCGCCTATCCACACGTCCACCCGTTCACCCAAACTCGTTCACCAGAACAAATTCACCCGAGTTGCCACACGACTTCACATGGGTTGCTCGACGCCCTCACCTGGTTCACCCAAATGACTTCACCGAGGTCACCTGACAACCCCACTGGGCTCGCCTGAACAACCTTGCCCAGGTCACCTAACGATCTTGACCGGTTTTCCTGAATGACCTCACTCGAGTTTTCTGCACGAATTTCCTGCACGATTTTTCTCACGAGTTTCTCACCCAACGTTTCTGAACGAGTTTTACACCCAAGTTCCGCTCGTCGTACGGGCTCATCAATGCACCATAGAACTCCTTGTTCAAACTCATGTTGATCAAATGATGGTCGTTTTCCTCCAAACGCCCTCTAATATATACGGGCGGGTGGTGGATTATGTCACCTAGCCGACCCATGCCCAATGCCCAAGCCGACTCGTTCACAATGTGTTGTCTCACCCAGGAGGAGGGTCGGCCTGCCCAACTCATGGGACCGCCCCCTCAACACGCCCAACACCTTATAAAATTGTCCAACGTTCATTTCGTTTCACATTTCGCACGTCCTTCACAAGGTGGAGTCGCCCTACCTGTTGCACGGACCACTGGTCCTTACACCCAGTGTAAGTACCTGCAGTCCTTCCATTCGTGCGACGAGCTGGTTCATCCCTCGGGCACATGGTTTGAATGAAGTACGAAGCTCAGACTTACATATGCGACAAGTAATGTGCATAATGGAGGAGGGCAAGTTGTTTTATATGCGTGGGAGCGTGATGGAACACCCACGGGTTGACCCATACTTGGAGACAAAGCCAATGAGGTATTGCGATGGGGTGTGGGTGCGTTAAGGCATGGCCAACGAGTCAGCCGGGTAGACCAACTTGCCCTGCCACCCATATAAACAAGTCATGCAATGCACTCATTTGGAATCATCATTCAAGAAACATATTTGGCCTACAACGAAGAGAAAAGGGCACAGATCAAGGATACACGTGCAAGTTGGACTGCAGGTATATAAGCCCAAACTTCGGCGAAGGCACATGGTGAATGCACGGAGTATTGGGTGAAGGCAATGGGCGTTGGCAGGGTCGCCCGCCGATCGAAGTCTAGGGTGTGCACGGGTGTGGCACCCTGGTTGTACGAAGGAGTTCCCGATGGTGAAACGAAGGCGTGGGTTCCCGATTTGTGCGACGACTTGGCACGAGTTCATGGGTGACTCGGGTGAGTGCCCGCACGTCGTGCAAGTGTGCATGGTGAGACATTTGGTGAAGCCGATTGTGTGAAGAGGGTCTCTTGGTGACTTGGTGGAGTCACTCGCTTGTCGTGCAAGAAGAGACAAGGTTCGGTTCTGAAGTGTAGAAGGTAGCTCGTGTGAGGGCGCGCCTGCCTACCTTGGGCAAGGAAATCTTGGCTATCACACGAAGGTGTGATGATGATGTAAATTTGGCTAAGTATGAAACTTGGTGTTTCCCAATTATACTTCTAAAGCTTTGTAACATTGAAGATTTTAAAATATATTATTCGGGAAGACTCATTGTTTAGGGATTTTCCCCTCCCTTTATACTGTGCAATTGTGTTCTTCATTTATAATTGCTGATGATAAGGAATGTGTATGGGTGTTCCTTGGTATCAAGGAAAACATAATAATACTTGGATGCGAAACACAAACTAAGTAGGATAAGTGGTTAGGCGTAGTCCAAAAACATAAGTATTGGTGAAAAGAAAGTGTTTGGTGGTGCCACACCTCGCCTAGTGCAGTTTAAAGACTACCGCCGGCTTGGGGGTGTGACAGGTGGTATCGGACGTGGCTGATGACCAGGTTGACGATGAATTGCTGATCCCACTGCGCTATCATGACAGGTGGTATCAGAGCTAGTCTGAAGACTTGGAAGAGTCTTGCAGGAAGATGGGTGAAGCAGGTGCACATACACTTGACAGTTGGTGACAGTGAAGCAAGAACTCGCAAGTGAAGGAAGTTGTTTCACATACAAGTGGAACAAGGGCTGGTTTAGGTTGCAGGCATCTTGGTGAAACTGTTGGATGGTCGAAACGAGATCGCAAAGAAGAAAGAAGCTGTTAGAAATGGCGGCAGAATCTCAGGCTGGGTCTAGTCACGGTGCAAAGGATTCTACTATGGCCTTCATGGAAAAAGTGTTGGAGAAGATGGAGGACTTAGAAGCTTTCTAGACTAAGAAGATGGACTTGATCGAGAGAGATCAAGAGGCCAATTTGAAGATGAAGGAAGAGTTTGATGAACTCCGAACTCAACATGAGTACACTGATTTTATGTGTACACAACTTGAAGTAAGGGTCAAGGAGGTTGAAGAGGCAAGAGACCGAGGTCTTGCAGAGATAGTGGACTTGCAAAAATCTCTTGACGAAGCCAAAGATGAATCGTGGTGTTGAAGAAGGTCGTGAGGCATAACTCAAGTGGGGGAGTGCCTCATGTGAAAGTCAAGGAATCGAAATCTTATGATGCTACGAGGAGTGCAAAGATTCTTGGCAACTTTCTATGGGACATGGAGCAATACTTGGAGCACTTCGGTCTATCCAATGATGAGACAAAGGTGAAGGTAGCTACTCAGTTCTTGACAAAAGATGCTAAGATGTGGTGGCAAAGAAGGATGTATAGAATTGCCAATGGCAGTGATGGTGACATTACTTTGTGGGATGAGGTGAAGAAAGATTTGTAGATCCATTTTAGTCCTTAGGATGAAATGTGGGAAGCAAGGGTGAAAATTAAGTTCATTAAGTAGACAGGGAACCTACAGACATATTAGCGGGAATTTGCAAGTGCGGTTCTGGAACTTCCTAACATGGCGGAGAGGGACAGGGTGTTCAATTTCATTATTGGGTTGAAGCCTCGGGCACGCAATGAAGTGAAGAGGTAGAGGATTAGAACACTTGAGGAAGCTTTTGCTGTTGTGGAGAGGTTGGTGGAGCATTATGATGAGACTTTTGATCATAGGAAGAAGAAGTCTGATAAGCCGAAAGAAAAGAAGAAGGATGATGCTTCAAAATTGGATGCTAAGTCAAAGACAAAGAAAGCCTTGAAGTGTTGGATATGTGCTGAACCACATACGGTGAAGAATTGTCCTTCTAGACCTAAAGTGGCTACGATTGCATAATCTAATGCGAAGAACGAAGAAGCTTCTGTGGGGATGATGCAAATACTTGGTGTTGCTGCTGCTACAGAGGTGATCTCTCGGAGGGATCCTGAGAGGAATAGTTTGGAGTATGTTCAGATGAGGATTGGGAGTGTTGATATACTCACTATGGTGGATAGTGGGGCCACTCACAACTTCATGTGTGAAGATACTACGAGAAGAATTGGGCTGAAATTTGTACCGGTGAAGGCACAGATGAAGACAGTCAATTCTCCTCCTGATAGTATTCTTGGTGTAGCTGAAATGGTGGACACAGCACTAGGTGAGTGGACAGGGAAGGTCGACTTCACTATAGTACGGATAGATGACTAGGAAGCTGTGCTCGGAATGGAATTCTTGAAACAATTTGATGCTATGATTGTTCCACATTTGAAGAAGCTATACATTTATGATGGAAGGGAAGATGTACCCATTGGTGTACCAACAATTGGAGTGACAAGTCGTGATTGTAAGCTGGCAATGATGTAAATGGGGGATGAGAAGCGAATGGAAGGTATGAGTAAGCGGTTGTCTATGGTTGAGACAAAGCTTATCGAGCAGTCATTGGTCATCGAGACTCTTTCAGATAGTATACTGCATTTGTCAAGAAGGCTAGAAGTGGTTGAGGATGATGATGATGGTGATGAGGCATATGTGAGGCAAAATGTCCGAGAGGAGGATCGGATCCCTTATCTATAGAGGATGGAGATAAAAAAATATTGATAGATGATTTGATTAGTGAGGGTGAGACTTTAGGCTCTACTCCCTCCACATCTTCATAGATGGAAAAGAAGATGGGGCTCATTGTTAGCTGCTCATGGCAGTGAGTCCTTAAAACAGGTTGAGCAGGTATGGCAGATGCTGCAGGGATGGCTTGGCATCAAGCATCATGACATGTTGCAGATGGGATGGATTTTCCGTGGACTTGAGCATGGGAGAGATTCTTGGTGAGTCTAGGATGTGGTAGAATCTGAGATAGACTGGTGAAGGCATAAGGATGGAAATTATTATGATTTGAGCATGGCAGTTGGATTGATCACCCAACTAGTTCAAGTCATTAGGGCTAGCAGTGTACGAGAGAGATGTTGACATCAGGCAGACAGGAAGGATGATAGTTCACAGGATGGGATGACACATGGTGGATATGGGAGTTCTACATATGTTGCAGGGATGTTTGCAGTATGTGGAGGAGTTGACATCATGGACCAAGGATGAGACAGATATTGATGATCTTGGTGGATGACTACCAAGATGGTATGTTTTCGAGGACGACAACGACTTCAGGTGGAGGAGGATGTAAGGACCTGCAATCCTTCCATTCACGCGACAAGCTAGTTCATCACTTAGGCACGCGATTTGAACAAAGTGCAAAGCTCAGACTTACATATGCCACGATTCATGCGCATAATGGAGGAGGGAAAGTTGTTTTATATGCGTGCGAGCATGATGGAACACCCACGAGCCGACCCATACTTGGAGATAAAGCCAACGGGGTATTGCAATGGAGTGTGGGTGTGTTAAGGCATGGAGGATGAGTTGGCTGGGTAGACCAACTCACCCTGCCACCCTATAAACAAGTCATGTGATGGACTCATTTGGCATCATTGCTCAAGCAACATCTTCAGCCTACAACGAAGAGAAAAGGGCACAGATCAAGGATACAGGTGGGAGTTGGGAGTCCAGGTCTATGCGCCCAAACTTGGGCGAAGGTGCACAGTGAATGCATGAAGTATCAAGTGAAGGCATTGGGCATGGGCAAGGTCGCCCACTGGTCAAAGTGTAGGGTGTGCACGGGTGTGGCACCCGGGTTGTGCGAAGGAGCGCCCGACGGTGAAATGAAGCCATTGGCACCCGATTTGTGCGACGACTTGGCACGGGTTCTTGGGTGACTCGAGTTAGCGCCCGCCCGTCGTACAAGTGTGCACGGTGAGACATTTTGTGAAGTCGGTTGTGTGAAGAGGGTGTCTCGGTGACTTGGTGGTGTTACTCACTTGTCGTGCACAAAGAGACAAGGTTCGGTTGTGAAGTGCGGAAGGCAACTTGTGTGAGAGCGTGCGTGCCCACCTTGGGCAAGGAAATCTTGGCTATCACACAGAGGTGTGATGATGATGTAAATTTGGCTAAGTATGAAACTTGGTGTTTCCCAAGTATACTTGTAAAGATTTGTAACATTGAAGATTGTATAATATATTATTCGGGCAGACTCATTGTTTAGGGACTTGCCCCTCCCTTTATACTGTTCAATTGTGTTCTTCATTTATAATTGCTAATGATAAGGAATGTGTATGGGTGTTCCTTGGTATAAAGGAAAACATAATAATACTTGGTTGCAAAACACAAACTAAGTAAGATAAGTGGTTAGGCGTAGTCCACGAACATAAGTATTGGTGAAAAGAAAGTGTTCGGTGGTGCAGCACATCGCCTAACGTGGTTGAAAGACTACCGCCGGCTTCGGGGCATGACACCCACGGTGGAAATTACAGATTCCATAGAGGTGCGATGATTCTTTCAACACGGCCCAGGAAGCCAGCATCGGGTCAGTTGAGGTGAATATAACGTTGGATGATTCCAAATCTTGCCATTTTGGAAGAGAAATGAGGGAGAAGTTGAGTGACCCCAATTTTGTTCCCAAAATACGGGTGCTAGCCCATGACAACCCGGACCTTACAAGGGTTAGGTGGTATGGACGCATCTAGCTACTTTGCAGACGGCTTTTTGTTTTAAATTCAAGTGATTGACTCTACCTATTTTTGCAATGTGTTTTTAGTTTTGTGACTATTAATAGATATTAGAAAGTTTGTTTGTGAGTCATTATATGGTAAATTATCTATCTAGACTCCGTGATATTTTAATTTTATTAGTAAAAGATTTATTTTTGTTTTTTTTTAGAACTTTTTGAGTGGAGGAGCTTATTTTGCAGTTGAGTGAAGGCACTGTGTAAGTATGTTAGTGCTCAATTTGGAGTTAACCCATGTCCCTCTTGAATACAAATAAAATATTCTCTAAATTAAAAATAAAATGTTAGATATAATATATGTTAGATATAATATATGTTAGATATAATATATGTTAGATATAATAAAAAATAATATACTATGCATGTTTAATTAGTGGTTCATATAACTTAATATAATTTCATCTAAAGTAATTAAAAGTAAAAGAAAGAAAAAATGTTTAAATGTTGTACTTTTCAAAAACAATTTAACACTTTATTAAAATAAATTATTTGGATATCTATGTTAACCAACTTAAGTGAATATCAAGTTCATATATATTTATATGTAATAATAAAAAAAATGTTAAAAGAAAATATTTTAGTATTGTGTGTAATAAAATATGGTATATAAATTATGAATAAAATATTTCAATATGATTTAATATTATTATATACTTAAAAATATAAAAATATATATCATTCAAGAATATAATTTATATATATATAAAATACACATTTTCTTTTACTTTAAATTTGTATTCTAAAAAATTTAAGCCTAATTTACACTTCAAAAAATTCAAATTCTCTCCTCTCATATTATATTTGTACTTAAAATAAACCTATATTAATAAAATTACATAAATAACTTAAAACTTAAATCATATAAAATTACATAAAAAACATAAATCTTAAATCACATAAGCATATATGCAAATACATCCTCCAAATCATTATGGTTGCAAAAGGTTTAGGATTACATTTACACCATACTGCTTCCAAATTTAAGACTTAAAAAATGCATTTTTGATATTCTCTCTCATGATTTTCCTTATATTAGGATTGCTTCTAGAGGCCGGCTATGTGCCATTTTGTCCATGCTCAATGTGGAGTTGACATGTGTACCCTTTCAAATAAAAATAAAATATATTCTAAATACAAAAACAATGTGATTGGTTTTGAATGAATACACATATTTGGTTATTTTTAATTGAAAGCATAATAAAACATCAATATTCCACTTTCATTGTAGCTTAGTGAGCTTGGTGGTTTGTTAATATTACAAAGCAGTATGAAAGAGATGTCGTGAAAAAATTCACTTTAAATTTCAGACCCATAAATACTAGCAATTGCACCACATGTTGTGGAGCGTATGAAAGAGTAGCATAGAAGATGGAAGTCAAAATTTTATGCAATTTTATTTATTTATTAGCTCTTATCTAAGAAAACCTTTGAAATTTAAATTTTACATAATTGAGCTATATCATGGATTATAATTACAAGATGGGTTCATTACTGATTAATAGACTATTTTATTGAATGTTTCATCATTTCAATATACATGATTTATTTTAAATTTGAATGGATAATCTCAATATAGATTTTGTGGAAAGTTTTAATGATTGAAGAATGAAATTGATATTGAGTGTTTGCAAGGAGAAAATCACAAGCTTGCCTCACCTTTACAAGTCGAGCTCAGTATAATATTAGCAACACCATCTAAATCATCCAAAATATAATTCTATGGATAAGATGTTCTATGTTGTACAAGTGGACTTCAACATAGTATTAGATACAACGCAAGATGATTTCCATGTTAGCTAACGTGAATTCGTCTTCCAAATTTTTCTTTCTTTATCCTAACTATGGGAAGACATAAATATCTAAAAGCATATGAGAAGCTTCTTTATTGGACATGACCAATCCTACCCATTCTAGGAAGCACGTTGTTGATTTTGTAGTGAAACTTGACATTAATTCACTCCATATATGATTCATAATGAGATTCATAAACATAAAACATGCTATCAGGCACTATAAGTGGAAATTTTTCAATGCAATTAGATAGCCTTTTTAAGTTCTCTTTACCAAAAGTTTTCATGTCAACAACTTCTTCACTACTTGTAAAAATCCACAAGTTTGTGTTTTTGTACCAAAAGTGGCTTAGGTTGTGGCTTCTAGGAACCAAATCTTTCTGGAGCATACATTAGGAGTTTGGTTAAACAACTAGCCTCATCTAGAAATCATGTAATTCGTGGGTGTTTGTACCCCACATTCAAAACTCTAGTAAAAGAGGCTTTTATGATTGACACATGCTCAAGCTCCAACACATATTGATCAAGGAAATGGCAAGATGATGAAGTTGTCATATAACCTAGATGAATAGGCTATGATCAAGGAAATGGAAAGATGATGAAGTTTCCATCCAACATAGGCTAAGGCAACAAAGAAAATTATTCATTCTAAGGAGAAGAGCCAAGAGCTTAATTTGTCTATGTTGTTTTATTTGTATTTCTTACCAATTGGATGTGGTTGTTTGAATGCTTTATTTACTTTTATTGCTTAACATTGGTAATTTTATCTAGCATAGTAATTTTAATAAGCACATAAATCGAGAGGGGTTTTCCCCCGTTGAGGATAACCTAAATTAATGTACAATTTTATAATTAACAAGTTCTAAGATCATCATATGATGATTTAAGGAACTACAATAACATGATATCTCTAGTGTCTTCGACATCATTTTATTCTTGCTTCTATAGTACCTTCCATCATGACTCAGGATCTTGAGGATGTAGAGGAATTGTTAAGGAATTTGTACAAGGTGTGCAACCCATCCATTTATTCTAGCAATTTAGGGGTTTGGATCCATCAGATTGCTTTCAAGCTCTTTTTTTGCAACTTGCTTCTAATCATAACAATGCCAAAAAACTGATCCAAGGAGAAATTATCTAATAACATCAAATAAAATAAAATAAATGAAATGATGTCTGGCAACTATGATAGTAATGAACAAAGTGAATGTTCAGGCCTAATATCTTCCATGTTGTATTCTTTTGTTTCCAAAAATAGGTCATATATTGACTGCATTTTGTACTTTTATTGACAGAGATTTGTACAGGGAAAGTATTGTTGCTTTAAGATATATTAATATATTTAACATTCCATACATATTTTGAATCATAGATTGAATTCAATCCTTATTTTTGACCTTGAATTCCATTTTTATTCTTTACCTTGAAACCTCCAGGCTAGCAAACCCCTAAGCTTTCTAGTGATCTTGTGATCGATGGCTCATCAATATCACTCACCTTCATCCAACCTGCACACACATTAGAATATCAATTACTTATAGATAGAGGGCAAGTTGTCTTAGGTAGTCGTGGAGGTTATAGTTAGGTGAATTGAAATTCTCTCTTTCCATGCATTTCCCTTCCTATTTAGAAAGAGTAGGTCACATTCAATTAATAAAGTAATTACATACCAATATTATTATTTTTTTCAATTTTTTAGTGTTGCAATTGTACATAATGGATTTCCATTGAAGGACATATAAAATGTAATCATATAACAAGAAAAAGAATTATGTTATCCTTTCCAAGACCATTTTTCTTTGGGGAGAGATTGCTATACACTTGGATTAATAAGAATTGAAATTTTCCCTTTCCTTGAATTTCCCTTTCTATTTAGAAAGAATAGATCATATTCAATTAATAAAGTAATTACATACCCATATTATTATTTTTTTCAATTTTTTAGTGTTGTAAATTTACATAATGGATTGCCATTGAAAGACATGTAAAATATAATCATATGATAAGGAAAAGAATTATGTTATTTTTTCCAAAACCATTTTTCTTTAGGGAGAGATTTCTATACACTTGGATTAATAAGATTGAGTTTCTATAAATTACGAAATTGAAAAAATAACCTTCATTAATGCTATAAATTAAATTCATTTGTTATTTTGGGTGAATGAATTTTCAGGTGATAGATAGTAATTGAATTTTTGGGTGAATGAATTTTTAGGTGATACATAGTAATTGAAGTTTTCATGAGAGGAGTTAAAGTTTAGGATGATTATAAATATATTTGAGAGAGAATATTCTAGCATAATATTAAATATTTACATGGAAGGTGTTCCTTTCGAAACAATTCATTTGCCAATATTGTCTACCTTTTACTTATTGGGTGACATTTGTCCGGATGTACACTATCGACTTTTGTCTCGTGGTATGCTCATACTTGCTAGAATCCTTGTTCCATTGGGGCCTCAGGAAACTATTGGGAATTTCTGATAATTCTAAACAACACTGAAAAATAGAACAATACTTTGTTTTTAACACAGCAGAAATAAAAATCGTTTGCGGAATACGGTGTTTCAGCAACACTAAAACTGGTGTTTCAGCAACGCAGTTGCATCAATTGTTGTTTGCAGTGTATCAACAACGGTGTTTCAGCAACGCTGAAACTCATGTATCAGCAACACTCTGTTTTGACGTCAAGACTATTTTTCTGGTTACGATGTAACAACAAAGCGCAAATATTCTGGTTACGGTGTAACAGCAACGCAGAAATAAAATTTATATTTATAAACAATAAACCAACTGATACAAATTCGTCTTCCTCACATAGAGGGATTTTCACAATTGCTATTACAAAACATATTCCTCTTAACAAAGGGATTCACCAATTTATGCTGAAGAGCATCTTCCTCTTAACAGAGGGATTCAGCAATGACTATGCTGAAAAACCTCTTCCTCTTGATAGAGGGATTTCACAACTGTCTATGTTGAAAAGCATCTTCCTCTTGACAGACGGATTCACTAGTCTATGCTGAAAAGAATCTTCCTCTTGATAGAGGGGTTACATCAGGAACGCTTCAGTTCCACAAACCGATTTTTCATTATCTGAAAATTACAGTTTCAGCACTGCTATGCGTTACAAAAAAGACTTTGTTTCATTCTTCTCCTTAAAAAAGAACTGTTGTTCATTACATTTATATGTTAAAATATATTTGTCTTTAAACAATAAAATAATACAAATATCTTCTAAAGCTTATCTGTGTATTGAATGCAGCAAGCAGTGATGCCTTTTCAAGAAATGAAGTCGGCTGTTGCAGGGGAATTTAATGCTGAGAATTTAATTCACATTAATGTGGAAAATATCAAGCACGACTTTGAGGCATCCAACAGTCTGGAATATCTGCAACAAATCATATTTCTGTCCAGCTGTTTATATTGCAGTTGGAATTAAATTCCAACACTCCCCCTTAATTTCAACTGCTGGGTTTTTCTGCATACCCAGGCATTTCCTGAAATGATCAAAACTTTTCATTCCCAATGGTTTTGTCAAGATGTCAGCAAACTGATCCTCTGTTCTGCAATGCTACAAAACAATCTCACCATTGTTAACCAATTCACGTATGAAGTGAAATTTGGTGTCTATGTGCTTTGTCCTTTTATGAAAGCAAAGTTTTTAGACGATATTATTGCCGAGCTATTGTCACAGTAAATGGATGTGCCCTTTTCTTGTTCATGACACAAATCTTTGAGAACTCTTTTCAGCCACACTACTTGGCATGCTGCTTCTGTTGCTGCCACATACTCTACCTCTACTGTTGACAAAGACACAACTGGTTGCTTCTTGGAAGCCCATGAGATGGCTCCCGAACCCATATGAAACACATACCCTGATGTGCTTTTCCTATCATCAACACTTCCAGCCCAATCACTGTCAGTGTAACCTGTCAACATGAAATTTTCAGAAGAGGAGTATAAAATACCAAACCCCTTCGTTCCATTCACATACCTTAGAATCCTCTTGGCTGGCTGCCAATGAGTCTCTTTCGGTTTTTCCATAGATCTGGAGATTAAACTCACAGCATGCATAATGTTCGGCCTAGTTGCAGTCAAGTACATAAGGCTGCCAACTATTCTCTTGTACAATTTTGGATAAAAATCCTTGCTGCTCTCTTCTTTGGTCAATTTCAACCCCATTACAGTTGGAGTCACAAATGCCTTGTTGTTCTGCATGTTAAATCTCTTCAACACTGCTTCTACATATTTAACTTGAGAAATGAAAACACCATTTTTACTTTGGTCTACTTCAATTCCAAGAAAATATCTTAAGAAGCCCAAGTCAGTCATTTCAAATTCACTTTTCATGACTGCTTTAAAATCAACAATGGGAGAAGCATCATTTCTAGTAAAAATCAAATCATCTACATATAAAACAATAGTAAGAATCTTACCGTCATTCTCCTTTATGTAGAGTGTGGGTTCACCATCACACTTATCAAACCCATTCTCAATTAGATAAGCATCTATTCTGCTGTACCATGCTCTTGGAGCTTGCTTCAGCCCATAAAAAGCCTTCTTCAGTTTGCAGACTTTATGCTCTTGGCCTTCAACTTCATATCCTGGAGGTTGTTCAACATAAACCTCTTCTTTTAACACTCCATTCAGGAATGTAGATTTAACATCCATTTGATAAATCTTCCATTTGTGTTGTGCTACAATAGACGACACTGTTATGACTGTTTCCATCCTTGCTACTGGTGCAAAGGTTTCATCATAGTCTTTGCCTTGTTGCTGCTTGTAGCCTTTCACAACAAGTCTTTCTTTCTGCCTGTCAATCTTGCCTTCAACATTGCTTTTGGTCTTATAGACCCACTTAACTTCAATGGCATTTTTGCCTTCAGGGAGGTCCACTAACTCCCATGTTTTACTCTTATAAATTGCACCAATTTCTTCATTCATTGCTTCAATCCATTTATCTTCATTTACAGCATCTTCAAAATGAACTCGGTCATCAACATGACAATACAAAGCGAATAATGAATTCAGACCAGTATTGTTACTTACCTCTCCTTGTTCATAAATCTCATTCATATTTCTGAATCTTGGTCTTCTTGGTGTGCTTGGAGTTCCATCCGAACTTGATGGTATTTTTGATCCCTGTGGTGTGCTTGGAGAAGCACTTCCTTGACTTCTCAAGGCTGTTCGAATTCCAACTTGTGGTGTGGTTTGTTGTACTTGTTGTGGTGGAGGAGGAGCCACCAAGGAAGGATTATTTGCTACTGTCCCTTCCTCTTCTTCTTCGTGAGACACAATTGTCTTCACATTCACTGTCTTCTCTAAGTTTTTATCACAAACTTCCTCCTCAATAAACATAGGTTTTACTGTGTTCACTTTCTTCATGCCTTGATAGGTTGTCTTGAGATTTTTCCATGCTTCTCTGGATGTCTTGGTTGCTGCTATCCTTGGAAACACACTCTCATCCACTGCTTGATACAAGAAGTAGAGGGCCTTAGCATCCTTCTTCTTATAGTTCTTCAATAGCTCTTTCTCTGCCTGAGTTAAGCTATTAAACTCATTTTCATTTGCTGGTTCTTCAAAACCATCTTCAACAAATTCCCATAAATCTTCTGAGAAAAGAAAAGCTCTCATAACTATTGCCCAATAGTCATAATTTTTCCCATTAAGTAGTGGGAGCTGAGTATTAAAAATACCCATGCTAGTGCTGGTGCTGGCCATTCTTGCAATACTTGACTGTGTATTAAAATAACTGATTGTCTTCAATAGTAACACAAAAAACTTGAGAAATACCTGGATCTTTCTTGACTGAGTCTTCACTCTGCTGGAGAAGCTGCTGCAGCAAGAAACCTTCCTTCAGCTTCTTTGATGTCTTCAAAGAGCCTGGACTAGCTCTGATACCATGTTGGGAATTTCTGATAATTCTAAACAAAACTGAAAAACAGAACAATACTCTATTTTTAACACAGCGGAAATAAAAATCGTTTGTGGAATATGGTGTTTCAGCAACGCAGTTGCGTCAGTTGCTGTTTACAGTGTATCAACAACGATGTTTCAGCAACGCTGAAACTCACGTATCAGCAACACTCTGTTTTGACGTCAAGACTATTCTCTGGTTACGGTGTAACGGCAACGCGCAAATATTCTGGTTATAGTGTAACAGCAACGTGCAAATAAAACTTCTATTTATAAACAGTAAACCAACTGATACAAATTCGTCTTCCTCACATACAGGGATTTTCACAATTGCTTTTACAAAACATCTTCCTCTTAACAAAGGGATTCACCAATTTATGTTGAAGAGCATCTTCCTCTTAACAGAGGGATTCACCAATGACTATGCTGAAAAACATCTTCCTCTTGATAGAGGGATTTCACAACTGTCTATGTTGAAAAGCATCTTCCTCTTGACAGAGGGATTCACCAGTCTCTGCTGAAAAGCATCTTCCTCTTGACAGAGGGGTTACATCAGGAACGAATTCCACAAACCGATTTTTCACTATCTGAAAATTACAGTTTCAGCACTACTGTGCGTTACAAAAAAGACTCTGTTTCATTCTTCTCCTTAAAACAGAACTGTTGTTCATTACATTTATATGTTAAAACATATTTGTCTTTAAACAATAAAATAATACAAATATCTTCTAAAGCTTATCTGTGTATTGAATGCAGCAAGCGGTGATGCCTTTTGAAGAAATGAAGTCGGTTGTTGCAGGGGAATTTAATGCTGAGAATTTAATGCACATTAATGTGGAAAATATCAAGCACGACTTTGAGGCATCCAACAATATGGAATATCTACAGCAAATCAGATTTCTGTCCAGTTGTTTATATTGCAGTTGGAATTAAATTCCAACAGAAACAACTATCATTATTTTTGTTTTCCACCTTTGGTTGGAGTTTGGCATTGTCCGTGCTCCCTCATTTTTTTTAAAACAAGATTTGAGAGTTTTTAGTCTGTGAGGTTTCCCAGGCCGGGAGATATCTTGAATCTAATCATGACCACTGAGCACTCTATCATGGTGAAATTGAACAGAAGCCTCACAAGTGGACATGCATGGCAGGGGAACAACAGGATGCCTCACCCAATGCACCACATCGTTTTCAGAGGAATGAGATACAACCTTGTCTAGTAAACAGGCAAGCTAAGAAATGGGAAGCAGTTAAGGGTGAAATTCATGTTGAGCCAGAGGTAAACACATAAGCCTACGTAAATACTAAATAGTAATGCAAAATTATTGCGTGGAAGGCAAGAAATTCTAGATTTATTGATGAGGGTTGAAAGAGGGGGAAAATAGAGCTAGAGAGACTGTTGGAGCGTCGGACAGTTTCAGACTTCTCACATGGAAATCGTTGAAGGGTTAGTAATTTGAGTTAGAATTGATGATTAACTTGGGATCATGTTTCTTTGTATTTTGTTTTCTCTGTTTCAAAGATGCACAAAGTAAATTAGTGACTACTAGTTTTTGCGAAATTCTTCCCGAACTTTAATAAGCTTACATCTATGCTCAAAATGAACATGTTTTTCATCTTGGAGTCATTTTCTCTTTGCATGTTTGTCTATTTTATTTGGGTATTGTTGGAATGATACTTTTGTGTATTACACGGATTATATTGATTTGATTTGATTGTGTATTCACTTTCTGATATTTTCAAAACTTATTTAGTAACAGTTCAGTTTCTACTCAGATATTCTAAATAAAAGATAAGGCTTATATTTCTTTTTGGCATTGTTTCAAAAGCAATGCCTTGGCGATCCTGTTTTCGCTAAAGTGAAATTTTCCCATAATATCATGAAGTCCCCAGTTCCCTACAGATTTCCTTTGTCGAATAGCCGGTAATGAATCCTCCCCTGGTTGCGCTGCAAGTAATATTATCCTGAAATTTTGACTTTTAGTTATATTATTTTTATTAATATAATTACCAAAAATTTTAAAAGATGAAACGATATTATTGTAGATAGAGAAAATTTAGACATTTAAAATATTATACTTTAATAATATTTTTTATTATATAATTTATATTTTAAAAATTATTTAAAATTACATTTACAAATACTTTTAAAATTAATGGTTGCCTCTATTATTTTAAAAAATACAATTCTAACCTGGGAAGTTGATTTGTCAAGTTTTGTCTTATTTTCACTACACCAAACTCCATATGGTTTTGTCATGAACCCCTCGTTCCACTCTAATAATTTGTCAAAAAAGAAAAAATGTCACTCATTGTAGTATACAACAGAGTTACTAGTTTCACCAATTTCTCCTTATTTTGTTATAAACTCTAGAATGTCTTATCTTCGTTCCCACGAAGACTCCCTCACAAATCTTAAAATTTTCCCCTTATTAACTAGGATTTTGGCTTCGATATACATATCTGCACTATAAATAGTACTCCCCTTAAAGAGGTGACTATGGCAGTTGCTTCATCGAACCATCGTAACTATACTTGTTCTACATATAATTCCCTGAATGGTAAATTGTTATACGCTTCATTCGATACTTTTTCTCAAAGTGCAGGATATGCCATACTCTTAATATATATATAGCCATATTATTTCATTAATCACTTAGGACCCCTATTGCTTTGAGGTGTATGTCACCGCTGCTCATTCAAGATGTTGTAGCTCTTTTCTTATACATAGCAATGATATAATGATCCTTGAATACTTATATGTGCCTTGCTACAAACTATCTTAGCCTCTTAATCTTATGTATGGCTTTGCATGGGGTTTGGTGGTGTAACTAGGTGAATGAAGTTGAAAATAATTAATATTATTTTGTATTAATGGAGAAATGGTTACAGAAGTTGTAACATATCTCCTTAGTTTAGGATTTGTTCCTAGAATGTAGGAGTTTGGTTGCAGCTTCCTGATCTCTAGTAATGTACTTAATGATGTAATTGCTCATTTTATTTATGTAGAGTGTACGGAGAGAGTTCTCTTTGTTTGAGTGTAGTCTCCAGGTGCAGTACTCACTTGTGAGCTCTAACTCCTTTTTCAATTCAAGTCTCATTTTTATCTTGGTATCAGAGCATAGAGTAGGGATATAATTAATTTTTTTTAGGATGCATCATTGATTACAGAACTGTAGTGGTAGTGGAGTCTACAGAAGCATTCGTAGAATCAGGTGGACTGCAGTAACACCTTAAGGCAGGTCTCAAATGATTGATCATCTCTGAGCAGAAAATAGGGTTGGTGCAGTTTTGTCGCGAACAGTCGCGCCATTTTTGAGTGGAAGAAAGGGTTGGCATTGTTTATTAAGGAACAGTCGTGCCATTTGGTGCTGTTTTGAGAGTGATAATCGCGCCAGCGCACCAGAAAGTGCTATTGGTGCTGAAAATCTACAAATTTTTGCAGATTAGCCTTGCCCGGTTGTGGAACTTTGAAATTTCAGATCTGCTCGGTGGCAGCAGATCGAAGTTGCCCGGTGGTGGCGCATTGAAGTTCCTGATCTACTCGGTGGCAGCATATCAGATTTGCACGGTGGTGGCGCATTGAAGTTCCTGATATACTTGGTGGTAGTAGATCGGATTTGCCCGGTGGTGGCACATTGGAGTTACTGATCTACTCAGTGGCAGTAGATCGGATTTGCCTAGTGGTGGCGCATTAGAGTTCCTAATCTATTCGGTGGCAACAGATCAGATTTTCCTAGTGGTGGCTCATTGAAGACTTATTCATCAGAGGATCAGAAATTTTATTAGTCCAATATGAATAACAGTGATGAGTACTCTCTTAAGCCAAAAAAGATGTGGTCTATTATCAGGCCACTAGATTATTTGCTCAGGGAGCAGCGGCTGCTGTTTATTTTGATAGGAATCGCCATCACATCGACTTTCTCTATCCTTCAGCATGGTTTTTTGGCTTCTAATGTTAATGAAAATGGAAGTTTTGTGCCCGACAAACCTCATCAGGTTGTTTATGAGACTCCTGTTTCTCGGCTTGCTCAGTATCATTCGAGTTCTATTAGCTTCCTATACCAATAGGTTTCATTTTTCATGATTGACAATGGAAGTGCTTAATATGTTCATATTTGATGCTATAAAGGTTCCATATTTTGTGAAAAGAAAAGAGAGTTAAAAAATGTAAAGAGGGTATGCCTTAAAAGAATGATCAAAAGGCAAGAAAATGAATTGGTCAGAAAAAATAATTGAAATGAACCCCAAAGAAAGACCAGGAAAGTGGCTAGCCAAAATGCCACTGCTAAGCTTTCTAGATGGCCCAACAGTTCAAACTGGACCATGCCATGTTTTAAATTGCTTGTTAGAGACTAGAGAATGAATATCTATCCAAACAGTTCAAGCTTGGCAGATGAATAGCTAGACAGAGAAATGAAGGAGCCCAACTGCTTAATCTGGGCCCTTAGAAGGGATAAGGATTCGAACCTGCAGTCTTTAGGTCATGGGCTGGCGATCAGTCAATTACCTAAAATGTACGTGAGAGAATTCCATATACTCATATATAATAAATACGCCTTATGAGCCTTGAAACGAGACGAACGATTTCGACTTTGAAAGTGCACAACTACAACTCTGGTGGAGAGATGAATCCCGATCGCTTCTTCACGACTCTAGAAGAGGAGGTTGAAAAAGAACAAAACACTGAGTAGGGAGTGTAACCTACAATAGCTCATTGACAGATTGGGACTCCGGCCGATCGATAGCTCATTCACCAAAGTAGCATGACCAACTAGCTGGGAGGAGGGCAGTCAAAAGAAAAGAGGATAATCAGGGTTTGCAAGGCTAAATGAACCCATTCAAAAAGTAGAAAAAATGTTAGGTGTATTAGGCTGGGTAGGTAGTTTGAGGTTGTAGAAGCAAGCTCTGATCACCTGATGTATTGAAAATCATATCTTATCCCATCAATAAGAGAAGGGTCAAAGCAGTGGTCTAAATGGCAGAACTATCAAAGCATGTCTAACTCCCCTCACTCCCCCTGAAAAGTTTCTTACTAATATCCCCTTGAGGACTTTAGGATCTGCCTAAACAGTCCTGCTTGCACTTCCCCCTTGACAAAATCAAGTCAACTTATGACCTTCTTCAATAAAAAGAAGTCACATTTCTTATGTAAACCCTCATTTCAAATTCCATCCATTTATTTTATCTAAGTTTTCAGTTCACAAGCTTAACCTCTCCCTTACACTTCACCTCACAAACCCATATTAACTCCTAACTCTATTATATAGCTCCCTATCTACTTCCCCACCCCTATTTTCTACAAAAACTATATAAAATTCCAAAAAACATATTAACTATACCACCCTTTAGCATTATAGCTATGTAACATAGTTTTGGGAGATATTAGTCCATTTGGGGCTATTATGAACCCTCCGTGTCCTAACCCCAAAATTAATCTAACCTCTGGTTAGGTTAATAGCCTATGCCTAAACCCCCACCCATCTAAACCTTGCAATTCTGCCCCTCTGCAGTCAAATTCCCAATGTTTAATGCTCAAATATTTTAAATTAAACATTAAATTATGTTGCCCCGCACTAACCCAACCCGCAAAACCCACGTAACTCAAAGTTTGAACCCGCCATAGTCCAATATTATTTTATATATGGTAGGGACCCGCTCCGAAGCTACATGCCACCCAAATCGCCCCACCAGCCGTCCATTCCCCAACACTCTAGATCAAACAGTGGGTGGGTGTTTTCAGGCCCCAACACGCCGGAGGTTAACGTCTGGGGGATGGGAAGTTTCCCTGCCTTACCCCCACCACATGTCAACCGCACGGGGTGTTCGGAGGACCCTCCCCCAATACCGCTTGGGCTCAAAGGTGGTGCGGGGAAACCGGATACCACCCTCTGTTCCCTGACGTTAGCAATCACGTCAACTATGATGTCACCACCACGTCCCCGTCGCTGCCCCACGTCACTTGCCACTTTGTCCGCCTGCGTCCATGCTTTGCCACCATGTCCCGCCATGTCTTCATCCAAGTCAGCATCCACGTCACCCTGCCATACCCGGGACCCGCCGATGACTTCATGCTTATGTCATCGCGGAAAAGCGCCAATGTACCAATTTTTTTATAAAAAACGCGCAAAGTGACCGTTTTCGGTCATTTTCATTGGAAAGTTTGGAGAGCTCTGTGTTTGCTGTTCACGCAATTTTACCTCCAGTATTCAAAATTTAAACAATTGGGATGCCTCCACCTACAGATTCGATGTCAGTACTCACCGTTCAACCAGATCAACCACCCTAGGCACTAGTTAAACCAGGTATTTGCCGAATTCCATTTGTTCGCCCCTCTTCTTCCCATTTTCTCAAATTCGTTCAGTCAATTACCTGCAATTTCCTAAGTTAATGATTATGTCCCTCACAAATTCAGCCTAAATTCACTAATACACCCCCTGTTTAAGAAGAGCTCAGCAAACCCCGGTCCATTCACGATTTCACCGTGCCAAAATCCATTTTCCAGCTTGAGTTCCCGATATAACTTCATACCTACTCGGCATTGTTCCCTTTTACCACATTCCACTACAAAACCTCAGTACATTGAGCTGTGATAATCCCTTTCCCCTCTGCATTTGGCCCTCACAGTCTCTCCATTCAGAGAATTTGTTAAAAAAGAAAACAAAGCATAAACCAAACTCTACAAAGTTTTCCTTTTCACCACAGTTACAAATATTGAAGATTTTTGGTTCAACTGAACTCATTCTGCCACCCCTCTACAAATCCTCATAAGCAGTTATCCTCAGTCTGTTGCTACTCAAAAACTTCACTCCAAAGACAACATTAGACAAGTTTTATAATGGCTACTCCATCAGCTCTTAGTGTCACTCCTATGAATCCACCAAACAAAGAGCTTGAAGCCATGCTTCTCGCTGGAAGACTACTGACCCGTGAGCAGTATGCCACTAGGATGAGTAATTTCATTTCAAATCAGATCACAACATCCACAAGTACCTCAAAAGAAACAAGACCTCCATCAGGACAGAGCCTTTATGATAAGCTGGAAAATTTATTTTACATTGAGCATGAAATTAATCACTTGTTTGAGATCCCACCCAATTTTTACAGATACATAGAGGAAAATGAGACTTTAATAAAAATACGAAGACACAAACTTGTTGTGGGGAAAGGTATCCAACACGGAATGACCCTATCCCACTCTAAGGGTGATAGTTCCTTAGCAACAGCTGAAGCAAAGCTATCTAAAGTTACTTCTTTATGACATGCAAGAGATGAAAGGAAGAGATCCACTTACCGATGTCTTGCGCAAATGGTCGATCCAATCTCCTCTATTTGCCGCTCGCTCCCAACTCCAAGTCTTCTCACGGGCCCAGCTACACGAGATCCTGCGAACAAGACAAGAAAAGGAAACTACAAGAAGCATGCATTCATAATTGATTCAAGGATTAGCATAAATCAAATACGCAAGTAAGACAATACACCATTGAAACACATGCGAATAGAAGAACCTCAAATGCTTTATTAATATAAGCAAGTAAGGTTCAGGCGGTGATACAACCGTGAGAGGTCCAATCCAGCATCACCTTCCCGACGAAAAGAAATCTCCTCTTCACCTCCCTCAAGCAATCACCCAATACTCTCAACTGTAAACCAACAGCAATTCTTTGCACAAAATTCCGGCCTCCAGATCCCATGGGATGAGATCCTTATATAGAGTTTTGGAGTGAAGATAAGTCAGCTTGATGTGTGACTTGTTGTCCTCTTCAACTCCAGTTGTTCTTCAGTCCTTGAGTCCACTCGGAGTTTCTACCTTCCACTTGGAGTTTTAGAAGCTCTTAACTCATCATTAGGCGAATCTTCTGATCCAAGTGTCATTTTGGAAGCTTCCTGGGCACTGGCACATTGAGAAAAGATTCCTCCACATGTCAAAGTACGCCCAGCGTAGGTAGCCTTTGTTGCACTTGCTATGCAGCGCAGGTACACCATAGAGCTTTTGACATTCAGCGCAGATGCTTAGTGGAGCAGCTGCTTTGATCCAAAACTGACCTGTTTTTGAGTGTTTTTCAGTGGAGAACTGATCTGTAGTGCTGTGGTTTGCTGACCTTGTTCCTCTAGGGGTAGGAACAACATGTTTAGGGACTTAGGATCCCTCAGATTATTGACATTTCATGCTCCATGCTGTAAGGCACAAAAATGTCTATAACAGTTGCCCCCTAAAGTATGAGGTCGTTTATCGGGTGAAATGCTTTATTAGGAGGATCAGAAGTTCATTCAATCGTCGGGAGGTGACCTGTAACAAAATACAATACAATACATTATCTTTTCATACTTTCTTTTCATGATCTAGCTGATGCGGGCATTTCCCATGCTCAGCTTTATAAATACATTTGCTGTACATAAACAGACGATCGTCTGATAATAGACTGATAATTCTCTGCTTTCAATTATCATCCTTTTAGTAGGATGATCATCTGCTGCACATGTCTATGTTTTTATCTCCTGAATATATATCGCAGCCCGGATGGATGAAACTAGATCCGGGGTCTTCAAACTTGTCCAACCTTCACTCTAGTACAAGTCGATCCATGTGAGAATTTCTTGAAGTCGAACATGGAAAGACATCGCTTGATTACCAGTCAATAATGTAAACTGTTAACAAGCGTGAGAGGAATCACCGATAATGATGATGACCCTCAAGGTACTGCAGCACAATTCACGTGGCGTGAATATAGGATCTGACGTCGAACACCACGCAAAGTCTCCCGGTCGAAGGTCATTAATGTATACCTATCGCTGGAAGTGAGAGACTTGCCATTGAGGCATGCAAGCTTCAAAGTACTGAGGGGGTGTTCCTAGATCAACTTCTTGGATAGTGAGCTGATGTCGACAAGAAGCGATCCGTCAAAGGAGGGCCTTAATGAATCCCACATCAGTGACACGGAACGGAGCTAGTGATGATGGTGAAAACGATCTGTGAAATATGATTCAAGGTGGCGGTCATGGAAGGATGAAAGATGATGTATGGTAGTGGATGGGACCCGGTTGACACTTTCTGAATGACATCTCTTGAACATATAACGACACTGATGTGATGGATCGGTAGCATTACCCCATGTATGGATGGTATGGCGAGACCATGGTGAAGGGACCGGTGAATGATAATAACCCAACCCGATATTTACGGAGGCAAAAGTGTCATGTTCAAGAGTGACTTGCTACCATTAAGCTTTGAGGTTCTCCCAATTTTTCCCCAGTCATTTCTGACCAGTACCTCTTTATTTTTGTCAAGCTTGAGGAGGATAACATATGCTTGTTCTATAACCTGCCCTTCGGGCAAGCCCATCGCTATGTTTTAACGAGCTTAACGATAGGGAAACTCGTTCTCGTCTAAAGACAAGTTTGTCGCTATCTAATATTTTAAACGAGCCCAGCGACAAAGACAACTCGATCCTTTTCATCTTTAGAGAGTCTGAAAAGGGTACATAAAGTGGACTCCAGGGGTCCTTTTTCGTCATCTAATCCCTTAAGTCCGAAAAAGTATAAAACAATACAGAAGGGATGAATGTTCGATATCTTTATCGAGCTGAACTAGACAAGTGCTCGATCTTTTTGTGCAATAATCCCTCAGGTCCAAAAAGATTAAAATCTAGAGGAGGGATAGCTCTTCCGGTCCTTTTAACGAGCTGGAAGGCCAAAACTCGGCAAACTTTTCATATTTTACGAGTCAGTGAAAAGAGCTCAAAGAAGACTCGTATTTTGAGGAACGAGTGATAAACAGGGATAGCAGCAGATTCCAGGTACAGGTTGGAATTTTCCAATCACGGCAGTGTCACAAGGATGGCTAGGTGAAATCACTCTTTGCAGTTGTTCCTCAAAATAGGTAAACAATCAAGTGGATGTGAATGATCGGCCAAATGAAAAGTGGAGGTGACGGCGCACAAACACGACCAAGGCTTTTATGGCTGATGAATTTACGGTCTCAAATGGTTATTTACCAGTTCATTTAATGAGCTTGAACTCTGGGGGAAGCTTGCTCACATGTGCATTTATTTTTTAACGAGCATGAACTCTTGCTAAAACTACTCGGTTTTGCGTTTATTTTTTAACGAGCATGAACTTTGCCAAAACTACTCATGTTTGCGTTTATTTTTTAACAAGCATGAACTTTGCCAAAACTGCTCGTTTTTACCAGTCATAAAGTAGGAAGGTCTCCTGGTAGGTTGCTCGCTATTTTTTAAGGAGCTTCATCTCGCTATGCTTTGCTCCATATCCTCTCTTTATGCAAGCTGGGTATCGGCTAATCCTACGAGTTTAACGGGTTAGACCTACAGGTTTAAAGGGAGGACCTAAAAAACTAAAAAACAAAATAGCCGCCCGTGCTTGCATTCCAAGAGGTTTGCATGCCCCCAGGTGTAAGTCTAATTTCAAGGTCGCCCCTACTTGTCCGTCGAAAACCCTTGTTTTCAAAGGGTGAGGCTTACCTCTTTCAGGTTATCCAAAGATCGTTCTGCTAATCCTTTCAAACAGAAACTTTCTTCGGCGATGTCTATCATTAGGTTATACAAAGATGGTTACAATTTGTTGCAGCAATAGAATCTCTTTCTTTGGAGGCTGCCCCTACTTATCCTTTAAAACATTTGTTTTAATGGGTGAGGCTTGCCTTTTACCCAAAGATGGTTACTACTTGCTGCTGCAAACGGATCCCCTTCTTTGGCAGAGCCTACTTATTTAGACAAAGGTGAATGACGATGCTCCGCCACACACTTAACTTTAACAAAAGAATCTTTTTCCAGAACAACCCCATTCCTAACTGCCCCTTCCTCTGCATGAGAGCTCTTGCCGGCTCTTCTGTTTTACGAAGATGAAGGAGGGGACGGGGTACGGACTAGTCATATTCTCCCGCGGAAATTCTACTTTACACCCAAGGTTTTCTCTGACCCCAGCAGACCAGGATGCATGCCCCCTGGGTTCCGGCCCTACTTTCCCGAATTACTCGCACTCATCAGGAAGAAGAACCGGAGGTAGAGACCTTTCTTGATCAAATAGACCATTCAGGATAGGTATGTGACTATTTGCGATGTGTGATCCCGGAAATGAAAGTTGGTCTACGAGCTTGACCATTCTTCCTTCGTATGGAAAACACATTATTCGAAAGAGTGAGGAGACTATTGCTTCGATGCAATATATGTAGTCTCGTCCAAGGAGTAGGTTATAATCCAAGGGTCCTTGGACGACCATCAAATTCATCTTGACAGCCTTCCCTTTCAATGTAATAGGCACATTAGGTAGAATCCCTAATGGTCGACTGGTTCCTTTGTCAAAACCTGAGAGATTCCCTATCTCAGGCAAAAGCGCCGGGCAACCCAGTGCTTTCCAAGCAATAGAGGACAGGATACTCACAGATGCACCTTCATCAATGATAGTCCCAGCCATCACCATTTTGTATATTTGGACTATAATTCTAAATGGTATACTGGCTGGTAACCGGGGTCTGCCTAGTTGGTTCCAATCAAAGGACACAACCAGGTTGCTTGGTGGTGGGACCGAATATACGGCCGGGTATGATCCTGACGATGCTCCTTCCTGCGACAAAGGAGTGGGCACATTGCCCTGATGTTCATCAGAATCGGTGTTGATGAAAAGAATCTGGACGGTGTCATCCTTACTCTCTTCGGTAGGGGTGTCAGCTGAAGATGAATCCTCAGTGACTGTGGTATTTGAAGATGAAACTTCTGAAGGGAGAACCGGTTCAACTGCCGTTTCGACCTTTGGACTTCCGTCCGGTCCGGATTCAGTAGGTTCACTTTCAGTGACTGACACTTCAGCTGGCCCCATGAGCGAGGCAGCTGTATTTTCGACCAACGAAGGACTTGGCGCGAGTTTTTGGTATCCAGGAGGAAGTAGCAACGGTGCAACCGGTTGATCTTCCAAAACTCTCTTGGCTTCATCTAAAAAGGGACAATGGCGAAGGGTGTGATTGCCTTCACACAGTTCGCAGGGGAATCTCATTCCCCTTCATCGTCTAGGACCTTCACTTTCATTGGTCGACGGTAAGCATTCAACCTGGTTGTCAGAGGTTGACGCTTCCGAACTGTGCAAACGAGGGGACCAGTCCCTTAGTATCCGGGGAATACTGGGACAATCACGGTGGAGGTGGTCCCCCCTACATATGACACATGGCGATTTGGGCCCGGTCCGTGCTGTGTGTGGATTTTTGTTAGACGCCTTTTGCTTGCCCCCAGGCGCCTTTGGCTCCTTCTGCTTCTTTTCTTTCTTCTTCTTTTCCTTCTTATTTTCTATGGGAGCTCCGCTTTCGGCGGCTTGACCTTTCGAAGAAGAAGGATCGGAGGAAGACTTATAAGAAGTGGAAGGCTGGAGGGTAGCTCTAGACTAGTCTAACTGTTGACTCGACTGTTCAGGAACCGTGGTGGTCTGAACTACAGTGGTTGAGAATAGCCAAACTGGCAGGCCAATTGTCAGTCCTGGAAGCGACAATGTGGCCATGTGGGGTGCACCAACTTCTCCCCAAGAGAAGAAAGGGCTAGGGGTCCCATCACGTGGAATCCCTTGGTTGGTGTGTTCCATGTTCTCAACCTAAAGATCAACGTAGGAATAAGGGGTGATTATGTTCCGTTTAGAATGAATTTTATATGACGATGCTTTAGACACAACTTGCTTTTTCACTTTTTAAGAGTCGAGAAAAAGCTGAAGATGACTCTAGTCTCCTTCGATGTATTAACGAGCCCGAAGTGACAAATGCTCGGATGGACTTTTTCAGTTATAGAGTTTGAAAAAGGCCAAAAGAAACTACTCTGGAGTTCTAGGCAGAGGGTGTGCCAAACCTTTCACGAAACCACAGAATACGTTTTACGGTACGAGTGGTCAATCTTCGTGAATGCTGTGTTCACTGCATCGCGATCAGTAGGGTGGCCGACACGGCTTCCTATGGATAAAGGCTTTGTTCCTATAGGGGTCCCCCAATATACGCGATGGTACGCGGGGGCACAAGTCCGTATTAGTGCTATCGTCCCTCAGGAGGAATCACCCACCTTCGTAGAGATCGACAGTCACTATGTTTAACGACGCCGGTTCACGTCTCTACCTAGACCTCTACTGTGTTTCGTTATGTTTCAAAGCGTTGTTAGATAAATTCAGTTCGTTTTAGGTTGATCTTGCTTAGCAGTTTGCCTTTATGGATCACCACGTGATGTATGATACAACTCCTAAATGCAGTCTAAGAATGATAAGCAAGCTTTTTCAATTCTTCCAACTTATGAAAATCTTAACTACTGAAGGAAAAGAAAGACATCATCTTTTCAAATAGATCATAGAGCACACACTGATGCACTTTCCTAAATCGACATGCAAACTGTCAAAATGCACATGCACAATGCAAGTATTTCTTTTCTTCTTCCTTAATGTTGATGTATTACAAAAAGAAAGCTGTTGTATAATTTCGAATTCAATTTCAAGCGAAAGCAAACAAGTTTTTGTCCAATAATCAAAAGAACACCTTAAGATTCACTCGTTTCAACACAAGAAATACTGAAATTCGAACCATATAACGAAAGCAAATGTTCAAGCAGCTATGAACAGCAATAAACTAGCTCTTAGAATCACAACGACACTTTATCACAGGTCTAGATCCAAGAGGTCACAGCAAGACTAGTTCACTTTCGCTACGGGAAACTGTGAATGAAAGCAAGAAATACAATAAGAACAATCATGGTTTCTTAATACAACTGAGGCGGAATGAAGGCAAAGAAAGGTAGTTTCAGCTGGGTATACAGGTTGACAACAGGCTGCAAAAACAATATTGAAAACTGGGCAACAGACAGTGGGGAATCCCAGTTGCACAAGGCAAAACTGGATCAGCGCAGGTGCTGCACTGTCAATCTGACATGCAGCGCAGGTAGCCCCTTCGGGACCTGCGTTACAGCGCAGGTAGGCTTTGCTGCAGCTGCACTGAAGAGACAGGTCTCGTCTCTCTCAGATTCCGGGTCACAGTTTGCTCAAAAATCAATGGTTTTTGGCCAAATCAGAGGCTATCAGTCAAGTATACACTAGAGGATGATTAAAGGAAGATGAACACTATCACAAAGAGCTAAAAAGAGTCCTTGTGGATCAGCTCTTCAAATCATAAACATGCCCAACACTGAGCTAGAGTAGCTGCCCTCTACTTTGCATCCGAAGGATTCGAATGCAGTTCGATTCGGTACTCCCTTTGTTTAGGAAATGAATAGCAAGAAACACAAGCTACCAACAAGACACGATCCCCAGTGGAGTCGCCAATCTGTTGTGGGGAAAAGTATCCAACACGGAATGACCCTATCCCACTCTAAGGGTGATAGTTCCTTAGCAACAGCTGAAGCAAAGCTATCTAAAGTTACTTCTTTATGACATGCAAGAGATGAAAGGAAGAGATCCACTTACCGATGTCTTGCGCAAATGGTCGATCCAATCTCCTCTATTTGCCACTCGCTCCCAGCTCCAAGTCTTCTCACGGGCCCAGCTACACGAGATCCTGCAAACAAGACAAGAAAAGGAAACTACAAGAAGCATGCATTCATAATTGATTCAAGGATTAGCATAAATCAAATACGCAACTAAGACAATACACCATTGAAACACATGCGAATAGAAGAGCCTCAAATGCTTTAGTAATATAAGGAAGTAAGGTTCAGGCGGTGATACAACCGTGAGAGGTCCAATCCAGCATCACCTTCCCGACGGAAACAAATCTCCTCTTCACCTCCCTCAAGCAATCACCCAATACTCTCAACTGTAAACCAACATCAATTCTTTGCACAAAATTCCGGCCTCCAGATCCCATGGGATGAGATCCTTATATAGAGTTTTGGAGTGAAGATAAGTCAACTTGATGTGTGACTTGTTGTCCTCTTCAACTCCAGTTGTTCTTCAGTCCTTGAGTCCACTCGGAGTTTCTACCTTCCACTTGGAGTTTTAGAAGCTCTTAACTCATCATTAGGCGAATCTTCTGATCCAAGTGTCATTTTGGAAGCTTCCTGGGCACTGGCACATTGAGAAAAGATTCCTCCACATGTCAAAGTACGCCCAGTGTAGGTAGCCTTTGTTGCACTTGCTATGCAGCGCAGGTACACCATAGAGCTTTTGACATTCAGCGTAGATGCTTAGTGGAGCAGCTACTTTGATCCAAAATTGACCTGTTTTTGAGTGTTTTTCAGTGGAGAACTGATCTGTAGTGCTGTGGTTTGCTGACCTTGTTCCTCTAGGGGTAGGAACAACATGTTTAGGGACTTAGGATCCCTCAGATTATTGACATTTCATGCTCCATGCTGTAAGGCACAAAAATGTCTATAACACAACTGCATAAAGAAGATTGGTGGCAAGCAATGGTGCAAATTTTGCCAAAATGATCTCGGTCCTGTGTCTTTTTGGTCAACCTCAGGTCAACGGAATTGAATACGCAGACACCAGCCACAGCATGGAGACAACAGGCAGAGCAGGTGAGAACAGTGACTCAGCAAAATACTGGGACAACAAGCCCAAAAAGGAGAAAACGCAGATTTTAGACAGCGCAGCCCCAGTCGACTCAGTTGGTCACAAAAGTCAAAACTCTCTGACAGAATGGACAGCTAATGCATTAAATATTTACTGCACCATTTACTCTTTCAGCTATAATTCCTCAAGAGTTGGCATAGAAGTTATGAGTTATTAACTCATCAGCTATATATTTTGTATCTTATTTTTGTATATATACCTCCCCACAGAACGTATTTGGGGTTGGTGATTTTCTCTCTAAGACATTGGCTTTTAAATTTTCAGACTATCTAATACAAATGGCTGGGAAAGTTCATGATCTCTGCACTGTTTGATGTCAAAGTGATGATCTGTGTTCTGCTACAGAATTCCTGTGTTGTTTGATGGAGCAGTAAGTTATTCTAAACCATGTTTTTTCTTTCTGTGTTTGCTTAATTCAAATATATGTTTCATTAACTTAGCAAAAGAGAAGAAGAATAGCTAAGGACTTGTTTGAATGCACCCTCTGCTCAATCTCTGTTGTTAACTGTGTTTTCTTCATAATTAATCATAAACATGAATTCTTAACTACTCATGTTTGTATTCATTCTCTCATTATGAATGTTATTCAGGAATTCTTAAATGCTCCCAGATAATGTTCCCAATTTTCCCTCTATCAGCATAGTGAAATATCCTTAGTTTCCTTTCATTCCCTGATTTCATGCCATCATATTACATATTTGAAGAATTTTTCCATGGATGCATGTCTGGCTCTGTAGCATAACCTTTTTCTCAAGAAGCATTTCCAGCAGTACACCATCATCGACTCCATGTCCAATGGCCTAGATTATTCTGAAACAACGTACTAGTTCTGACTGAAATCATCATCCCAAAAAATTCAAAACAAAATCTTGTGCATCATAACTAGCATAAAATTACACCAAAGCAAAGCTAAATCAGAAAGAGAGAGCCCTCTCTGGTTGTAGGTAGGCTAGTACCTGTGGCTAAAAGATTGGTTAGTGGTTACCTCGGCTGTGTTCCTTTGGAGTCAAAGGGAACAACCTGAGTGTTAACATAATTGGCGACTCCACTGGGGACAGAATGAATTTTTCAATTGTTGTCTATTCTTTAAAACTACAACGAAGCCTGAATGTCAGCCAGGAAGCCTTTGAAACTGTTCTTTCTTTGCATTTACAGGAGTAAATAAAAGCTGCTTCAGTCAAACTTCATGATAGTTTTAAACTCTAGATAGATGTTCCAAAAATTTGAACAATTCCTTGTTAATTCTAAAAGCATTCACAGAAAATACCAAAAACAAATTCGAAAGCTGGCTCCTAAGAAGAAAACTCGGTATACCAGGTGAAATCCTGACCCAGATCCTCCAGTTGTTTTTGACAATCCTAATTTAATCCCAAATATTCTTAGGAAACAAGAGGAACAAGAAGATCTTTCTGATTCCAGCCCTGAAGTAGTTCAGCAAGGTTATATTCGAACCCCTGCTAAACCATCAGTTCGTCCTCACATAACTCCTTCTTCTCCTTCTTCTTCATCCACCTCTCAAACACATTCTTCACCGCTCCATCCACTGCACAAATTTCTGTTGTTGTCCCTGTTGTTCCGGTTATTCCCTTCCTTCCTATTGTCCCATTTATCCCTATAAATATGGCAAATTGCTATGCCCCTTTACAGCTACCTGGGAATCCTGGGGCTATGCCTCAGGACTACCAAACTAAGATCACTTATTTTGATGGTACCGGTACATATACTACTTTACAGCATACCAAGAAAATGCAAGACTAATTTGAAAATTATGAAATAGACGATGATGATGTGAGAATGAAAAGTTTTGTCCAAAGTTTAATAGGTGAAGTGAGAACTTGGTTCAGAGCACTTGCTGCAAATTCCATAGCCGATCCAGATGCTCTTTACCAATCCTTCCTCAACAGACGGGAAAAGAAAAAAGACCCACTATATATCTTCTCTGAGTATGACAACATAAAAGGAGGCCCACAAGAAACTGTCCTAGATTATTGTGCAAGATTCAACAAAGTTTACAATGCCATCCCTCAAATCCTTAGACCTCCACCTGATTTAGCCTTAATAAAATTCCCTGATGGATTTGATTCTGACATGGCATATCAACTAAGGGAAAGAGCCCCTCCAACCTTAGCAGACATGCAAAACATAGTTGTTAGCGTAGAGGCAAACCTTATTGCTAAAAGAAATAGGGAAAGAGCTGAGAGAAGAACTACTTTTAAGGAAGAACCTTCAACATTTGAACAAAAGCTAGATGCAATTATCAAAGGCATGGACAGACTTGGGGACAGGGTGGAAACCATAGAGAGAAAATCATCATGGGAAGGTCAACCAAGTACTACCAGAAACCCAAACTTTAGAAAGAATCAAAATCGAAATGTTGCAAGGGCTGGTCCCGACCAGAACATTAGACCTCCTTTTCAAGAAAATTATGCTGAGGCCTCAACATCTAGTGAACCGACCGAGGACCCTCACATCAACTTAATGGGTTTGGACAGCGAACGTTACGTCTTTCTAACACAAGAGGATCAAGAGGCCCATAATTGCAATCAATTTCAAACCAAATCAGGAGAGTCATTTGACTTTAGGGAAGGCTATGATGCAACATTTTATGAGGTACATAAACAGTATAAACTAAGGAGAAGAACCATAGATGTGCCTGAACCTATCAAACCAAAGGATAATAAACAGCCAAAAAGGACAAAAGATAAAGTTGTTCTTCCAGAATCCTCTGATAAAACAGACCCACATCCAAGAGAAGTCACTGTGGAGGATATATCAGATGTACAACCCTCTGGAAACCAACCATCCTCATCCCTCCCCTCAAAAGAAATTTCAAACAACGTTCCTGAAAATAAATTTAAGGCTGATTCAATTCAAAATCATACCCATGATGAAGAAAAGGTTACTGAAAATTCAGCTGAAAAGGAAAAATTTGCTGCCCATAATGCTAAGACTCAGATGGAAAAACCCTTCAACTTGGAAAGAGAAATAAGTAAGCTGAAAATAGTTGTTCCTCTTTCTAAACTGGCCAAACATAAAGTGTATAAATAGCAAATTAATAGGTCACTCCAAATATCAGACAATAGGGATGCTGTGAATGTTCTAGATGATCAACCTGAATTACTGTTTGGTCCTGAGGCTAAAAGAAATACAGCAAATGGAGGGGTCCCACCCTTCTATGTCAGTTTAAACATTCATGACAAGGTGTTACACAATGCAATTTTCGATTCCAGGGCCTCACACAACTTAATGCCCAAATCTGTAATGGAAAAACTAGACCTAGATATCACAAGACCATATAAAGATCTGTTCTCATTTTATTCAAGCCAAGTCAGGTGTCTACGCCAAATTAAAGATTTGTGTGTTTCCCTGGTCGAATACCAAAACAAACCAATTTTGATGGATTTGGTGGTAGCTGACATTCCACCCATGTACGGTATGCTTTTATCCAGATCTTGGGGGGCGAAACTCCAAAGATCTTTGCAACTAGACATGTCCTATGCCACTATTTCAGTCTTTGGACAGCCAAAGAGGTTATAACGTGAAACATTAATGAAATATGTGGTGAGTAGTCAAGAAAAGCCCCAAAACATCCCCATCTATTCAATACATTCAGACATGGATTCATTCATTTTGTATGATGTTGACATGTGTACCAAAGCTAATGCCAAACTACTAGTAGTAGCACAGACAGAAGGTTTGAATGAACAATTTGCTTCTCAAGATAAAAAAACTTTTGATATAATTGATACAACAAAGGAGAATGACACATCAAATGACTTGCAAGAAACCAATCTACCCATGGTCCTGTTGGAAATAATACTGGGGGGGGGTGAATCAGTATTATCACATCAATAAAACTTTTTCATTTCCATATTCAGATTCATATATGCTACTTCCACAACTTCTGATGATTCAGTTAGTTGATCCTTAATGAGTGCATTAGAACATTATCAACCATATTAACAGTAAACTGGTGCAGTAAAATAGAACAGATCATCACACATAAGCCACTCACATGAACACCATGATATAAGGTGGAAACCCAATGTGGGAGAAAACCACCTGCTGCAAGTCATCTCAATCTTCTTCTTAATAAGAAAATCCTTTTACAATATTTCTGTACTGGTGCAGTCTTATACCAGTACGCAGGTTTCTACATGCAGAGAGCTACAACCCTCTCTCGTTCTCCAGTATTTCCTGGAAGGGAGCTATAACCCCCATAGTTCTTGTACTAGCCGATCCATTTACTAGTACGCAGACTGCTACCTGCTACAATGTTCCAAAGTTTTCAACTGCTACTGGAAGGGAGCTACCACCCCCTTAGCTCTTGTACTAGCTAAGATACTAGTACGTAGGCACCGGCCTACAATCTTCTCTCCTCCAGGTATCACGTTTCATACATTTTCATACTGGATACTCCTGAAGCACAACACATAATCTGAAAGGCCACGTTTCATCCAATTTTCATATTGGACCCATTAATATCATTGAAGCACATAATCAATCAATCTTCTGAATCACCCAAACACTAGATCAATACATATACAAGGATAATATATGTGTTAGCACCCAGATCTAGTCCATCAGATCACATAAATATGAGCCATTATGATCCTGATCCAATATTAGTTCTCATCCATCAATACTGAAGCTAAACACAATCAACCAAACAGGATATGCAGAATACTGACACCTTTAAACTGTCATCAAAACCCATCAACAACCAGAACCACCTGTGACTTTAAATATCATAGCTCAAATTGTATACGCTACTACAATGAACCAAACCTGCATACATACGTGCTTACACCAAAGCCAACCCGCGTACAGATCTATAAATATTCAAACATGACTTGCAGCGATTTCAAACTCAAGTTATACCCAGTTCAGATCATTACAAGCGTCACTATACAAATCTAGAATAAGCATAATCAAATATATAGAGATAGTTCATTCCAAACCATTTGATCCCGATCTATCCTTAGATCTTGTTTTCCATCAACCAGTGAGATACCTCTTTAGCTTAGATCCAGATCTACACCATAACCCAATCACAGTATTCCAGATCTAGCACTTTATCAGATATTCAATAATTCAGATGATGCTTTGCCAAATGATCTCCTTTCTCTTTTATAGTCTTAGGCCTTTCACAATACCATGGTCCAAAACCATAGGATCAAAAAAACTGTTGGACTAATACCATGAACCAACCATGAAAGTGCGTGAGATCAACACTTTTGGATGCAATACCACGGACCAAAACCATAGGATCAAAAACTGTCGGACTAATACCATGAACCAACCATGAAAGTGCGTGAGATCAACACTTTTGGATGCAATACGACGGACCAAAACCATAGGATCAAAAACTGTCGGACTAATACCATGAACCAACCATGAAAGTGTGTGAACTTTTCTCTTGCATGAAGGGAACTTTTCTCTGCATGAAAGTGCGTAAAATTTTCTCTACATGAAATAAAATTTTCTCTGCATAAAGTGCGTGAAATTTTCTCTACATGGAATAAACTTTTCTCTGCATAAAAGTGCATGAACTTTTCTCTACATGGAATAAACTTTTCTTTGCATAAAAGTGCGTGAACTTTTCTCTACATGGAATAAACTTTTCTCTGCATAAAAGTGCGTGAAATTTTCTCTACATGAAGGAAACTTTGTTGCACTATAATTTATCAAATAAATTTGCTGCACCATAATTTATCATTTGTGTGCTTTGCCATCAAGTACAACACTTGTCTCATAATGCCAACAATCTCCCCCTTTGGACTTGTCATACTGAGAATTGTCATCTGATATCTCTTCCATAGATTCATCTAGATATATATAAGTGAGTTGATCTTCTATGAGTTGTTTTCCATCAAGTACAACACATGCATCATAATGCCAACAATCTCCCCCTTTGGACTTGATGGCAACAATACCAAATCACTCTCCCCCTTTGACATCAAGGGCAAAGGGCGAACCAAGATATTCTCTTTCCTAGATAAACATTCCGCTGTACATACTCCCCCTGAGTACCTGCTAAAATCTCTAAATGAGCTCCCCCTTTCTATATGCCAAGGTGTACCAATCGGTCCATGCCACATGCTGAAAGCTCTGCTCTTGCTGAATTGTGTTGTTCATGCTCCCCCTATCTGTAAGCAAAGTCTGCAAAAAGGTGTTCTACAAGAACATGACTCTATACATCATATGTGACCTTCCTAGCACCAAATACTCATACTTACATCCATCTCCCAACCAAGTGGGGATATACCAGAAAATGACAACCAAGTACATTACATCATTCATCCCAGGCATAGTGGGGAAACCAACGTAGGCCGTTACATGACCTTGATATGACTGAAATATTTCATCAAATGACTACAATAGATAGAGACACACTATTACATCATGAGTCTTGATATGACCTTTACATCGAATGATATACATGGTATTTATAACAGAGACCAAACACCTAAATAAGATCATGATAAACATCAGCAACGACACTGTATGATCTGCTCCATAGCATATGTCAACAACAACTAGATCAGCAACTTGTATTAGTGCATGAATCATCAAGGTATGTCCTTATCAAATCATCCTTTTGAAAAGAATTTTGTATATACAAAATCATTCACATTCTATCATATGTGAGAAACACCATACCCTTCCAGATCTGCATGAACCAAGTATCATCAATTGGGAATATCTGCATTAATCAACATATGTACGAAACAACCTATCATATAGGTAAGAACTCATCATCATCATGTCTCCAACAATGCAACTTTGAATAATCATCCATGTATCCAGCCAACAATCCTCATCCATATATGTGCCAAGAACAATCATAATATATGATCTTTATGCATATGACGACAACAACATATGAGTGACTCATCATCAAGTAAAGAAGATGTGAAATCAAGCTATGTACTTCTTCGTATCCTTATGAAGATCACCATGTAAGCACCATTATAGAATCAACCACAAATCTGATCTAAATATCAACTATGTAACCCCAAGAGTCATCTGAACAACTCATAATCATAGCAAAATGAATCATTTATCCATATACGCATCATCACCAAGGACTATTAACCATAATGCCAACAATTCATTAAAAGCATATTCTCCCCCTAAACCTGTGCCATCTTGGTTACTGTCAGATATGATCATGGATATCAGCAAGAAGTATCAAGACATCATCATTATTAAGTCAGAAACAAAACGCTTCTAACCATCAAGTCATTTCCACACATCATCAGTAAATTGTAACCATTATCAAACATCGAAAATAATAAACCGAATCATAACTGATCCTTTTCTTGAATTTGTCCCTACTGCCTTTCTTCAAACAATCATATACGCGACTATGCAGTAACAAATTCGCGTATATATGCAACTTCCCTTTATCAAGCTTGCATAGGAGATTGAAGTTTTACACTTCTGACTACCTCTGTTATGTCTGTATAATGTGTTGTGCCGCCACTTTCTGACTGAACTTCCTTTTTCTTCCATATCTTCAAGTGTGATGATGTTTTCTCCTTTTGGTGTGATGTCCATGCTTTGTTCCTACATTCCTTTGCTATATGTCCAAGCTTGTTACATGCATAACATCTTACATGTTTCATATTCCTTTTGTAGCAATCAGCAGCTTTGTGACCAAACATATTGCAAGAAAAGCAATATCCATTAAAGTACCTTCACTGAGATGATCTGTTTCTTTGATGATCTTGAACCCTTCTTCTTCTACATCTGGCTGCAACATGTCCAAGGTTATGACATACATAACATTCAACATTATTCATAGGAGGAGTAAAGGATTTTCTTTGAAGAATTTCTTTCCTTGGTTGATGATGAGATTGACCTTTCATCTCCTTATTGAGTATTTCAAATTTTGTAGTAGAGTCCCTTGTCTTACTTTGTGAACTAGATTCACCTTCAATAGATTCATGAAAACCAAGACCAGTTTTGATAGCAGGAGACCTTTGACTATTAAGAATATCATCCAACACTTTAGTACTATCTTGAAAACGTAAGAGCTTATCCTTTTCTTCTAATTTACCTTTCAAGATATTTACCTCAACCTGAAGTTGTTCTTCCTTTTCCAGACATTGCTTCTTCAAAATTTCTTCAGATTTTCTTCCTTCTTCCATTTGTTGCCTTAGTTCAAGAACTTCATTTTCATGAGCTTGGAGTAGTTCTTTATTCTGCTTCTTTGATTCTTCAAGATCTTATTTTAGCGAGCGGATCGTGGCTTCAACACTTTCATAGTAACTGGATCTATCTCTGAGTGTCTTGATGGTTGTGCTTCTTTCATTGACTTCATCTCTTAGTGATGTTACTTCATCCTGCAACTTTGATATTTGTCTTTGAATAACTTCCTTACCTTGTTTCCTTCCTCTAGTTGAGCTTTTAGTTTGGCAGCTTCTTCTTTGAAGACACATTCCGTTTTGTTCAATAGATCTTGTTGATCTCTAATTTTGTCTGTAAGCCTTTTAAATTCTTCCTCTATTTGATATCTTTCTTGCTCACCCACAAATGCAAATTCAGTTGTTTCGCTATCACTTTCATCTTTTCCAAAAGGATAGATAGCTGGAACATCAGAGGATAACAAATTCATACCTGATAGTTCATCTTCATTCTGAAATGATTCTGAAGTGCTTCTTCCACATAATCCCCAATCGATTCTCCCACTGTCATAGTTCTTCTGAGATGTCTTCTTCTACTTAGGCGCTTTCTTCCTAAGCTTCTTTCCCATTGTTCCATGGATCTCCTTCAAGCGATCAAGCTTCTACAAAAGGATCTTCTCTGATACCAATTGTTGGAAATAATACTGAGGGGGGGGTGAATCAGTATTATCACATCAATAAAACTTTTTCAATTCCATATTTAGATTCATATATGCTACTTCCACAACTTCTTATGATTCAGTTAGTTGATCCTTAATGAGTGCATTAGAACATTATCAACCATATTAACAATAAACAGGTGCAGTAAAATAGAACAGATCATCACACATAAGCCACTCACATGAACACCATGATATAAGGTGGAAACCCAATGTGCGAGAAAACCACCTGCTGCAAGTCATCTCAATCTTCTTCTTAATAAGAAAATCCTTTTACAATATTTCTGTACTGGTGCAGTCTTATACCAGTACGCAGGCTTGTACCTGCAGAGAGCTACAACCCTCTCTCGTTCTCCAGTCTTTCCTGGAAGGGAGCTATAACCCCCGTAGTTCTTGTACTAGCCGATCCATTTACTAGTACGCAGACTGCTACCTGCTACAATGCTCTAAAGTTTTCAACTGCTACTGGAAGGGAGCTGCCACCCCCTTAGCTCTTGTACTAGATAAGATACTATTACGTAGGCACCGGCCTACAATCTTCTCTCCTCCAGGTACCACGTTTCATACATTTTTCATACTGGATACTCCTGAAGCACAACACATAATCTGAAAGGCCACGTTTCATCCAATTTTCATACTGGACCCACTAATATCATTGAAGCACATAATCAATCAATCTTCTGAATCACCCAAACACTAGATCAATACATATACAAGGATAATATATGTGTTAGCACCCCGATCTAGTCCATAAGATCACATAAATATGAGCCATTATGATCCTGATCCAATATTAGTTCTCATCCATCAATACTGAAGCTAAACACAATCAACCAAATAGGATATACAGAATACTGACACCTTTAAACTGTCATCAAAACCCATCAACAACCAGAACCACCTGTGACTTCAAATATCATAGCTCAAATTGTATACGCTACTACAATGAATCAAGCCTACATACATACGCGCTTACACCAAAGCCAACCCGCGTACAGATCTATAAATATTCAAACATGACTTGCAGCGATTTCAAACTCAAGTTATACCCAGTTCAGATCATTAAAAGCTTCTGTATACAGATCTAGAATAAGCATAATAAAATATAAAGAGATAGTTCATTTCAAACCATTTGATCTCAATCTATCCTTAGATCTTGTTTTCCATCAACCGGTCAGATCCCTCTTTAGCTTAGATCCAGATCTGCATCATAACCCAATCACAGCATTCCAGATCTAGCACTTTATCAGATATTAAATAATTTAGATGATGCTTTGCAAAATGATCTCCTTCATCTTTTATAGTCTTAGGCCTTTCACAATACCACGGCCCAAAACCATAGGATGAAAAAAACTGTTGGACTAATACCATGAACCAACCACGAAAGTGTGTGAGATCAACACTTTTGGATGAAATATTGTTGGCATTATGATTCTGGTATGGCTCTATGTTACAGATGTTGTACTTGATGGCAACACCCTCAAGTGGCAATGCTCTGATCAGGCCCTCAAAATGTTGAAAATTAATAAGTACGCAAGAGAATAGTTCAGAAGATGCGTACACGCAGGTACACTGTGAAGGAACTGCGGCCACCCACGCAGGTCACCCGTTCAGAGGGTGCGTACCCCCAGTTTCACTTACTTCAAGGCAGAAAAGCGTGTTCACGCGGGGTTTCCTATGTTTGGCCCGTGGTATTTAGCCCGCCGCTCTTGATTCTATGGTTTTGGCCCGTGGTATTGTTTTATATTATTATTATTATTGAGCCCCATGTTTTTTGGCCCCTTGTATTGGTTATCTATGGTATTGATCCATGATTTTAGGAGGAGCTTGCCTATATAAAGCAAAGGAGATCATTTGGCTTTGTATCTTTTGCAAATTGGATATCTTAAGATCTGAAATATTAGGTTATTGTTTTAAAAGCTTGATCTATATGAAAGTGAAGTTAAAAGCGAATCTGTGAAGGGTGATCTCTCGAGCGCATGATCAGATCTGGGCATCCGACTAACTGTAGCACACTGGTGAACTGCCAATTCGGCCCTAATCAGAAGTACGCAGGTGATTAACGGTGCAGGTGCGTGGGCACGTAGAGCAGAAACAGGAGTGTCACATGTGTACACAGAGCAGAAGAAGGAGAACTGCGTGGGTACATAGATTAGAAGAAGGAGAACTATGTGGGTACGCAGCGCGACAGAGGTTCAGGTGCATACGCACAGTAAAAGTACGCGGCGCGATAGTATCTATGAGTGCGTGGTTTCAGTAGCAGTACGCGGCGCGATAGTGTCTCTGGGTGCGTACCTGCAGTAACCGTACGCAGCGTGATTAAAGAAGCAGTGCGTGGGTACGCGATGCAGCAGAAGGTTCTCTGCGGGTATACGCAGGGAAGCAGAAGGTGAAGTGCGTAGCGACGCTGGCCAGAGAAAGAAAAACTGCGTATCTGTCTTAAGATCTTCTGTTGACTAAATTTTTCTGTTGATAAGGTGTTCTGGGTTTAGTTCTGTTACTGTTGATCTGGTTACTGCAGTTGCCTGTGTAATTTACATGTACTTGATGAACATTTGATGTTTATGGATCCAGTTTGAAAATTTATGAAAAGTGATTCTTGTAAGAAAAGAAGTAGGGGGTTGTAGCTCCCTTCCAGGAGAGACTGGAAAACGAGAGAGAGTTGTAGCTCTCTGCGAGTTGCAGCGTGTGTACTGGTAAAGGACTGCACCAGTACAAAATCATTGTAAAAAGAGTTTCTAATTTGAAAGAAGATAGAGACATATTGCAGCAGGTGGTTTTCACCCACATTGGGTTTCCACCTTATATCTGGTGTTCTTTGGTGTGTCTATCTGTCTTTCTTATTCATGCTCATTATTTTATGGTACTGATATGCAAAAATAATTCAAAGTATAAATAAGGAAGATTTGTTAAAAGAACTTGATAATACTGATTCACCCCCCCCTCTTAGTATTATTTCCAACAATTGGTATCAGAGAAGGTCCTTCAGAGAAGCTTGATCGCTTGAAGGAAGATCATTCATCATGAGCAACTATGAGAGGGAAGCATCAATCAGGCCACCAATTTTTGATGGGACAAACTTCAATTATTGGAAGGTAAGAGTTACTGCCTATCTTCAATCTCTTGGTACAGAAGTTTGGGATATCATAGATACAGGCTACACTTTTCCTTCAGCTACTCCTACAGATACGGCCGAAAAGAAGAAATATGAAACAAATGCTAAAGCAGTCAATACTTTGTTGGGATGCTTATCTCAAACAGAATTCATAAAGGTTATGCAATATAAATCCGCAAAAGAAATATGGGACAAGATTGTCTTGAGCTACGAAGGATATGAACAGGTAAAGCGTGCTAAACTTCAAACTCTCAGGATTCAGTATGAGAATCTCAGGATGTATAATGATGAAAGTGTGGCTAACTATTTTCTTTGGGTAGATGAGATTGTTAATTGCATGAAAAACTTGGGTGAAGAAATAAAAGAGGCTATTGTGGTTGAAAAAGTTCTAAGATCATTGTCCCCCAAGTTTGAATCTAAAGTGTCTTCAATAGAAGAAAAGGAAAATCTACGAATTCTTACTATGTCTCAGCTACACGGAATTCTAACTGCTTATGAAATGAGAAAGGGAGGTCCATCAGATAGAAGAGAAGCTGCTTTCAAGGCTTCAGGCAAAGGAGATTATTATGAAGCAAGTCACGTGCCAGAAGAACAAGAAGAAGAATCAAATTTTGTCATAAATCTTCAAAGGGGTTCTGGAAGGTTCAGAGGTAAGTTAACTTTTAAATGCTTTGCTTGTGGAAGAGTAGGTCATTATGCTGCAAAATTTCCTTATAAGGATAAAGGAAAGGAACCTGCTAGATGGAACAAGAAACATAGTGCAAATAAGAAAAGTTACTACACTCATTAAGATAGTGATGGTCTATCAAATAGTGATGAAGATGAACGAGGTAATGACTATAAACTGTTAATGGCATTTGAAGATGATGATTATATGGATGCTATAGATGTGGATAGCCTTTATGAAGAAATTACTAAACTCAAGAGATGTATAGAAGAAAAGAATATGATCATTGATACTCTACAATTTCAAATTGATGAAAAGGAAAAACATCTTGAAAAATTAGAAGGTGAAATTGTTGGTCTTAGAAAAGAGATTGAGAAAACAAAAGCCATTAATCTTAAGTTTGTCAAAGGATCTGAAACTTTGGATGAGATTATCAATGTACAGCGTTCTCCACTAAACAAGACAGGTCTGGGCTATAATGGAGAAACTTCTCAAGCATCCACCTCAAAAAGTTATCTTGATGCAACGGGAAGGAATGAGCAAAAACACAATGGAGACCATCAGGTAAAGCAGGGACGAATTGCAAACAGAGACTATCAGGGGAAATCCGTCTTAAGGGTGAACAAAAGCTACAACCAGCCACAGATAAAATCTTCTCAATTTGGTTCAAAAATGGATGACAATAGAAATTACAATCATTTGGCCAGTAGATTTGATAACCGTAGAAGTTTCTTCAATGGACAATGTTTCTCTTGCCATAACTTTGGTCACAAAGCAGCTCAATGTGTTGCATATAAAACAATCATGACTAGAGAAGCTCAAAAACAAAGAAGTATGATCGGGATTACAAAAAGGACCTATAACAACTTTTCGGCTCTTGAAAATGAAGTTGAATGTTCTATTTGCAATAAATTTGGTCATAAAGATTCTAAATGCAGGAGCAGGTTTCAGCAGACAAAGGAACAAGCCTCAAGCAACAAAACATGGAGAATAAAGGAACCACAAACAGAAAGATGTGGGATAGCATTTTATGCAGAAGGACAGGAAAATCTATGGTACATTGACAGTGGATGTTCGAAGCATATGACAGGTGATAAAGAAAAACTTGAGTCATATTCTGCTCTAGAAAAAGGAAAGAAAGTTTCTTTTGGAAATGATACTCCTGCAACTATAAAAGGAAAAGGCATTGCTCAGTTAAAAGAAAAGGTCAAGGCTGGAAATGTTTTGTACATTGATGGATTGAAGCATAATCTTCTAAGTGTCAGCCAGATGTGTGATCAAAGAACCGATGTGATATTCAGATCAAATGGATGTATTGTTCGTGATCTTGATACAGGTAAAACAGTGATCAAAGGTAAAAGAACTCCAAATAATCTATACATATTTGAAGAAGGACAACAACAATTCTATCTGAGCAAGGATGATGAGCACTGGTTATGGCGTCGGAGGTTGGGGCATCTAAGCTTTTCACAAATAAGGAAAGCATGCAAATATCAGGCAGTTCGCGATCTTCCAGATATCAAAATTCCAGACAACACCATATGAAAATCATGTCAGTTTGGAAAGCAAACCAGAACTAACTTTCCAGAGAAGGAAGGATCAGCTAGCATGCCTCTTGAGCTAGTACATACAGATACATGTGGTCCATTCAGGAAAAGAACACCTCGAGGAGAAGAATACTTGATATTATTCATTTACGATTTCTCCAGGTTTGTTTGGTTAGGACTTATGAAGCACAAAGATGAAGCATTCGAAAAATTCAAATCCTTCAAAGCCTTGGTTGAAAACGAATCAGGACACAAAATTAAGTGCCTCAGATCCGACAGAGGTGGGGAGTTTACCTCAAATGAATTTTTCGATTTCTGTGAAGAACATGGGACAAGAAGACATTTCTCTACAGCTGAAACTCCTCAGAAAAATGGAGTTGTGGAAAGAATGAACAGAACAGTCCAACAAATGGCTCGTGTTATGCTTGATGAGTCGGGAACTCCCGCAACTTTCTGGGGTGAAGCTGCACATGCTGCGATTGTTATTCTCAACAAAACAAATGTCCGGGTGAATAGCACTCAAACCCCTCATGAGCTCTGGTGTGGTGAGACTCCTTCGGTAAAGAACTTCAAAATCTTTGGGAGCAAATGTTATATTAAGAATACTGATGAACAAATTGGCAAACTTGAACCTAGAGTAGATGAAGGCATTCTTCTTGGTTATTCTCCACATAGCAAAGCATACAAGTGCTACAATAAAAGACTTGGCAGAATTGTTGACAGCATTGATGTAGTGGTTGATGAGAAGGGATACATTCCTAAGCAAGTACATCATGAAGACATCGAAGAAGATGAAGGCTACCCTCAAAGACAGAATGATGAAGAAGAAGAACCTCAAGAAGAACCAGAGGAGCAGACAAGAATAGAAGAGAAGACTCCATCCAGATATGTTCAGAAGAATCATCCAGAATCTGAGATTGTGGGACAGAAAGAAGCAAGTGTACAAACAAGAAGAACAATTGCAGAAGCTTCAAGCTATTTGGCATTACTCTCTTCCACTGAACCACAAAATGTGAAAGAGGCATGCAAAGATGAATGTTGGGTCAAAGCAATGGATGAATAACTTGAGCAGATCGAAAAGAATAACACTTGGGAGTTGGTTCCTAGACCAAAAGGTAAGAATGTTATAGGGACAAAATGGGTCTTCAAAAATAAATTGAATGAAAATGGAGAAGTAATTAGAAACAAGGCCAGACTTGTTTGTAAAGGGTATGCGCAGCAAGAAGGAATAGATTTTGAAGAAACATTTGCTCCTGTTGCAAGACTTGAGGCCATCCAAATGTTCCTTGCTCTCTCAAGCTTTCAAAACTTCAAAGTATTTCAAATGGACGTGCAATCAGCCTTTCTGAATGGAGACTTGGAAGAAGAAGTATACATTGAGCAGCCAGATGGGTTCATTCTTGGAAATGATCCAAATCTTGTATGTAGATTAAAAAAGGCTCTCTATGGTCTCAAACAAGCTCCAAGGGCTTGGTACTATCGTTTGGACAAATATCTTCATCAACAAGGTTTTTCAAAAGGATCAGCAGATAGTAATCTTTATATAAAAGTTGAAAATGACAAATTGCTAATACTTGTTGTGTATGTAGATGACATTATCTTTGGCAGCAATGAAGAAGCTATGAGTCAAAGCTTTGCCTTGGTGATGCAGAAAGAATTCGAAATGTCATTGCTGGGAGAACTGACATATTTTCTTGGTTTGCAAATCCAACAAAAAGAAGGAGGGATCTTTTTGTCTCAAACCAGGTATCTCAAATAGATTTTAAAGAAATATGGCATGGAAGATGCAAAACCAGTATGTACACCCATGATCACAGGATGTAGCCTCAGTGCAAACGATGAATCTGCAGCAGTGCATCAACCAACCTACAGATCTATGATTGGAAGTTTACTTTATCTGACAGGTACCCGACTGGACATCATGCATGCAGTTGGAATAGCTGGAAGATTTCAGGCAAATCCGAAGGAGACTCATCTTCAGGCAGTGAAGAGAATTTGCAAATATCTTCAAGGGACTCAAAATTATGGCTTATGGTATCCTAGAGATACAGATCTCACACTTTATGCTTATACAGATGCAGATTGGGCCGGAAGCGTGGATGACAGGAAAAACACAAGTGGTGGTGCGTTCTTTATGGGTTCCAGACTAGTATCTTGGTTCAACAAGAAACAGAGTTCGATTGCCTTGTCTACAGCCGAAGCGGAATATGTTGCTGCTGCATCTTGCTGCACTCAACTCCTCTGGATGATGCAGACTTTGCAGGATTTTCAAATCACTTGTACACCACCTATCCCCATCTTATGTGATAACACAAGTGCAATCAGCATCTCAAAGAATCATGTGATGCATTCAAAAACCAAGCACATACCAATCAAGTATCATTTTCTCCGGGAACACGTGCTTGAACAGAAGGTCAAGTTGGAGTATGTTCCTTCTAAGGAACAAGTTGCTGATATACTCACCAAACCATTGCCCAGGGAGACTTTTGAATACCTCAGGCAAAAGCTGGGGGTTGTTAATGCATCATCTTATTGTTGAAACTCTTCTGATTAATGGTTGTACGCATGGTTCATCTGGGGTATATGCGTACATGTGTTGGGTGGCGGATTGGTTGAAGATTGAATGGCACAGGTCCAGGGGGAGCATATAATGCATTGTTGGCATTATGGAGGATGTACAGAAGGAGATCATGGATGTTGGTCTAATTATAGCTGCAATATGTCTGTATCTCTTTCATGGTCATTTATGGTGTTTGGTGGATTATGGTTCCTCTTTGCAGATCTGGTTCATATTCAGGGGGAGCATGTTCTTAGGGGGATCATAACCCTTTGCCCTTGATGTCAAAGGGGGAGAACGAAGCTGAAGATTTTGAGGTTGCCATCAAGTCCAAAGGGGGAGGTTGTTGGCATTATGATTCTGGTATGGCTCTATGTTACAGATGTTGTACTTGATGGCAACACCCTCAAGTGGCAATGCTCTGATCAGGCCCTCAAAATGTTGAAAATTAAGAAGTACGCAGGAGAATAGTTCAGAAGATGCGTACACGTAGGTACACCGTGAAGGAACTGCGGCCACCCACATAGGTCACCCATTCAGAGGGTGCGTACCCCCAGTTTCACTTACTTCAAGGCAGAAAAGCGCGTTCACATGGGTTTTCCTATGTTTGGCCCATGGTATTTAGCCCGCCGCTCTTGATTCTATGGTTTTGGCCCGCGGTATTGTTTTATATTACTATTATTATTGAGCCCCATGTTTTTGGGCCCCTTGTATTGGTTATCTATGGTATTGATCCATGATTTTAGGAGGAGCTTGCCTATATAAAGCAAAGGAGATCATTTGGCTATGTATCTTTTGCAAATTGAATATCTTAAGATCTGAAATATTAGGTTATTGTTTTAAAAGCTTGATCTATATGAAAGTGAAGTTAAAAGCGAATCTGTGAAGGGTGATCTCTCGAGCGCATGATCAGATCTGGGCATCCGACTAAATGTAGCACACTGGTGAACTGCCAATTCGGCCCTAATCAGAAGTACGCAGGTGATTAACGGTGCAGGTGTGTGGGCACGCAGAGCAGAAATAGGAGTGTCGCGTGTGTACGCAGAGCAGAAGAAGGGGAACTGCGTGGGTACGCAGATTAGAAGAAGGAGAACTGTGTGGGTACATAGCGCGACAGAGGTTCAGGTGCGTACGCACAGTAAAAGTACGCGGTGCGATAGTATCTATGAGTGTGTGGTCTCAGTAGTAGTACGCGGCGCGATAGTGTCTCTGGGTGCGTACCTGCAGTAACAGTACGCAGCGCGATTAAAGAAGCAGTGCGTGGGTACGCGATGCAGCAGAAGGCTCTATGCGGGTATACGCAGGGAAGCAGAAGGTGAAGTGCGTAGCGACGCTGGCCAGAGAAATAAAAACTGCGTATCTGTCTTAAGATCTTCTGTTGACTGAATTTTTCTGTTGATAAGGCATTCTGGGTTAGGTTCTGTTACTGTTGATCTGGTTACTACAGTTGACTGTGTAATTTACATGTACTTGATGATCATTCGATGTTTATGGATCCAGTTTGAAAATTTATGAAAAGTGATTCTTGTAAGAAAAGAAGTAGGGGGTTGTAGCTCCCTTCTAGGAGAGACTGGAAAACAAGAGAGAGTTGTAGCTCTCTGCAGGTTGCAGCTTGTGTACTGGTAAAGGACTGCACCAGTACAAAATCATTGTAAAAAGAGTTTCTAATTTGAAAGAAGATAGAGACATATTGCAGCAGGTGGTTTTCACCCACATTGGGTTTCCACCTTATATCTGGTGTTCTTTGGTGTGACTATCTGTCTTTCTTGTTCATGCTCATTATTTTATGGTACTGATATGCAAAAATAATTCAAAGTATAAATAAGGAAGATTTGTTAAAAGAACTTGATAATACTGATTCAACCCCCCTCTCAGTATTATTTCCAACAAATACCACGGACCAAAACCATAGGATCAAAAACTGTCGGACTAATACCATGAACCAACCATGAAAGTGTGTGAGATCAACACTTTTGGATGCAATACCACGGACCAAAACCATAGGATCAAAAACTATCGGACTAATACCATGAACCAACCATGAAAGTGTGTGAACTTTTCTCTTGCATGAAGGGAACTTTTCTCTGCATGAATGTGCGTAAACTTTTCTCTACATGAAATAAACTTTTCTCTGCATAAAAGTGCGTGAACTTTTCTCTACATGGAATAAACGTTTCTCTGCATAAAAGTGCGTGAACTTTTCTCTACATGGAATAAATGTTTCTCTGCATAAAAGTGCGTGAACTTTTCTCTACATGGAATAAACTTTTCTCTGCATAAAAGTGCGTGGAATTTTCTCTACATGAAGGAAACTTTGTTGCACTATAATTTATCAAATAAATTTTCTGCACCATAATTTATCATTTGTGTGATTTGCCATCAAGGAAAACACTTGTCTCATAATGCCAACAATCTCCCCCTTTGGACTTGTCATACTGAGAATTGTCATCTGATATCTCTTCCATAGATTCATCTAGACATATATAAGTGATTTGATCTTCTATGAGTTTTTTTCCATCAAGTACAACACATGCATCATAATGCCAACAGGTCCAACTTTCTAAAAATCTCAATGCAAACCTTGACCATGAAACCTTATGGTATTTGATGAGCCCCAATTTTTGGTACAATTTGGGCTCATTTGGCCTACTTGCTTTGCTCAAACCATTCATCTTTTATTGCTTATGCATTCATTTCTTGGTTTATTCGTGTTGTTTGTAGGAAGAAGGGTAGACATTTTATCTACGTGACTAATGCATGATGCTTTCAGGTTTTTGGCATGAAAAGGGAGCAAAAGACCACGAGAAAGGAGACAAGGAGACAGTGAGGTGGCACTGCTGGTTTTTAGGAGAGGATGTCCACAGTCTTGGGACCTTTCTCGTGATTCCCACCATAGCTCCGAGCTCCAACCAATCTCCCCACCGAGCTTAGAGGCACCCAACTGTTCTACAGGAACAGCAGTTACAACTGTTCTACAGGATCACCAGTTTAACCTTCAGTTGGACAACCGAGCTCCACAAATCAAGGAAACCTGTTGGACTATCATTTTGCATAAATACTGAGGCCGTAACCTTGGATACGAGCTTTTTGAACTTTTGCATTACTCTTGTAATTTTGAAGTATGAGCTACAGCTCGGTGTTAGTTATTTTTGTAAGCCAGTTTTGGCATGACATCAGATTTTTGGTTATGAATAAAGAAGGCAGATTTTGATCTCATTCTGAGTTTCTAAGGGAGCTATAGCTCTCAGGTTAGGGCCCAACCTGAGAGAAATAGACCTCCTCTGTGTTGTAATGTTATTTGCCTTTCGTTCCAGCACTTCATTCTTTACTTTGACATGCAATTCGAATTTACAGTTTGCTGATTTAGTTTTTATGAGATTGCATAGGATTAGTTTATGATGAATTTGCTTCCAGTTGCTTAGATTAGAAGAGGATAGTTATAAGTCATTGGAGCTCCAGAAAAAGGGTGTTAGAGATCACTGCCATCTCTGCTTAGGGATTGGGGTGAAGTCTATATCAACCACCAAAAAGAAACGCAGTTCTTTTCACTTCCATGCAAGCTGCAACATAGTCATTTTCGTTGAAGATCCATCCATGCACTGTTCATATTGAACCGTACTTCTTTATTCCACTTCCATGCACGAGTTTCCTTCATGATTTACATTGTTGTTCATTGAGTTTATATCACAAGTAGCTTAGGTTAATAAACTTTCGTTTTGGTGACATTCATAAGCAATTTGTGTCATTTACATTGCTCCACATCATTCCACTTCCTTCTTCTTCTTGTCAACCACACCTCAAGTCACCTTCTCGACCTCTGTTCAACTCGTTTACCTTCCAGCTCTTCCATTACTCATGTAACTCCATTTACTTGACCTTTCATTGATCCCATCCTTTCAGCCATCAACCTACAGCATGCACTCTTTCTCCATCTGACTTCTCTGCTCCTGAGCCATCACCAGGTCCATCTCCATCTCACCTATCCTCCCACACCACTCCATCACTTCACCATCTCCCAAAAATACCACGGTTGACCATCTGGTAGAATTTCACAGACTTCCTGTAGAACCCCTGAGTTTCCTGTAGGATCCCCTGCAGACTTCCTGTAGAAGCCTGCAAACTCGGTTGCTGAGCGTCTGAATGTGGTAGACTTCTGTGGACTGATGCTAGAGACCCTGTGGGACCTCCCCTAGCCATCCCGACCTTGCCCATGCTTTCCTTCCATTTGAACCGCTCCTGCACAGTCAAACCCTAATCACAAGCACCATCACAATAAATCCAACCACTTAATGACAAAATACAAAAACATGTCTTTTCAAATGCAAATAGCTTAGATTCATGTATTGCAACTCACTGCAAGTAATAGCATCATTGATAGAAGTTTCATTCACATTTTTGCATTGTAAGGGTCAAGCTAGTTAAATTAGGGTTTATTAGGGTTTCCATGCTTTGTTGGCTTTCAATTTCCTTTTTGCAAAGTAGGTGAGCTTCCTTCAAGATAGCTTTCATCCATCACTCATAAAGCTTCTTCTGAGAGCATATAGAAGTTGGCTTGAGCCCTAGCGGACTTGTGCCAGCTGACCAAGTGACAGCTGCGACAAGAGCTAGTACTTGTGCATACAGCACCGTCGCTTCCAAGTTTGTACGAACTACCGGGTTGATAAAATTAGAGATAGGGAGCTCCAGGAGTTGTAGAATTATTGCTACAATACTAGAGCCCACCATCTTTTTGGCGCCGTTGCCGGGGAAGCGTCAGAGTATTAGTAATTGTTGCTTTTCTTCTACTTTCTTACTCTTACCTTCTGCTAAGTAGTTTATTTCATTTCCATTCTGCAAAAGTAGCATAGACATTTCCTGCTTTCATAGATTAGCATTTCCTGCTTTCATAGATTAGCGTTTCCTGCCTTCATAGATTAGCATTTCCTTTCTGCAAGCGTAGACTAGCATTTCCCTTCTTGCAATTTCATTTGAGCAAAGTAGATTAGTTCTTTCCTGCTTTCAGTTTAATTTTGCATCTTTCATAGTTCGTTGTAGATCAGTCTGTTTCAGTTTTGCAGGTACCAAAGAAAAAAGCAAAAACAATCAAAAGAAAAAGAAGGTCTTTTCCATTTCATGCCTCGTAGGAACCGAGATAGATCAGGCAAATTCCTACCAAACACCCCCACCACATCACTGAGTCACCCTTCTCTCTTCTTTGGTGACAGTGACCCAGAAGAACCTATAGGTGAACATCCTAAGATATCCAAAGATCCTATAGTAGAAGAAGAGTTAGAGACCACTCCATTTGAAGCTATGGCTGACAATAGAAGAGAAGATGAGAGAATAGAAGGTGCCTTCCCCATCCGAGAGACCAATGGAGAAATGAAAATGAAGAAAATTAGCCCCTCCGCCTTACCTCACTTCCATGGGCTGACTACTGAAGATCCGGATACTTTCCTGTTTGAGTTTGTTGTCCTTTGTAGAACCTATGACTATACTGAAGATGAGCAAAAGCTGAAACTTTTCCCTTCCACTCTTAAGGATACAGCATTACGCTGGTTCATGGGCTTACCTAGGAATAGTATCAGCACTTGGGCTCAGATGCAGCAAGCTTTCAATACCAAGTACCGGGATTACTTTAGGTCCAAGGAAACAAAGGGGGAAATCTTTCGGATGACCATGGGAAATGATGAGTCCTTAGAGGATTATGAGGAGAGATTCCAACTAAGCTATAAGCGGGCCAGGTGCACACTTGACCCTGAATCCCTCAAGTTGGTCCTACTCCGAGGAGTCCCTGAAGACCTCTTAGATACCCTTCACATGTTAGCTGGGGGGGACATTTACCAACTGCCTTATGAGGACATCAAGACTGTGTTTAGAAACCACTCCAGGGCAGCTCGGAAACGAGGTAGAGGAAACCTCCTCTCAACTAGTGTCCCTTTCTCCAAACATGAGCTTGCAAATCAATTAGAAGATCTTAAGAGTGAGGTGAGACAGACCATTGCTATGCAGCTTGACACCTTCAGGATTCAGCAAAAGAAAGAAGAAGCTGAGAGAGCCTTGGCTGTCTTCTGCCCTAGGTGCACAAGGAGACACCCTAAGAACGAATGTCCATTGCATTCTGTTGAATTGTGTTTCGTTTGTGAGGAGGACCATCCCACAAATCAGTGTCCAACCTTACCTGGGTTTAAAGCCATGTACCAAGGGACAGAAGCTCCCACTGAACCTCTCTATTACCTCAACCAAAGGAGGCCACAAGGATCTAGACCTTATCAGCAGGGGATGCAAGGGGCATCTCAAGCTTATTACAGCCCCAACTAGTCGACTCCTATGCCTTCCTGGGGTCCCCCTGCTCATCCATCATGGTCCATGCCTCCTCCATGGTCTTACCCACCTCAGTACCCCACTCAACCTACTTCTCATTCATATCATTCACATGCCCAGCCACAGCCTCAATGGAATGCACCTCAGTCGGCGTGGAGACCCCAATACAACACTCCTCCTGCCAATTTGCCTCCACCACCAGTTCAACCTTAGCCATTACCTCCTGCTCCTCCCAGGCAACCTCAAATGCCTGCTCAACCGAACCCAAACCCCAACAATAGACAGGCGCAGCAGGTATACACTGGGGAAACCTCATGCCCTACCTATGCTGTGGAGATCTAGGAGATCAATCTTCGATTTGGAAAGACTCTACCAGATCGCCAACCTCCTCCCCCAGAGGATGAGGAGGATAAACAGGAAAGTGAACCAAAGGCTATTCCACCCTTTCCTGAGAGACTAACAGCCACCACACAACCCAACCCAGAGGAAGATGAGCTTCTGGGTGAGCTCAAGCAGTTGTGTGTAAAAATACCACTTCTCCAAGCCATCAAGGATGTGCCAATATACAACAAACTGGTTAAGGAGAAGTGTTTCAAACACCCAGGCAGATGGAAGAAAGATGCTTCAACTATCAATGTCATAGGACAACTGTCTGACCTTATGCTAGGACAAGTCATCTGCCCAAAGTACCTAGATCCTGGAAGTCCTGTAGTAGATGTCCACATCAATGGCACCATTATACCTCACACCTTGATTGATCTAGGGGCTGCCATTAATGTGATGACCAGGGATACCATGCTTAAACTCAATCTTCAGGGTTCCTTGAGGAAGACCTCGACAGTACTGCAATTAGCAGATCGCTCCACCGTGACTCCCGAAGGGATTATGGAGGATGTCTTGGTCTCTATTGATTCTTGGGAATACCCTGCAGACTTCCTGGTTCTGCAACCAAAGGCAAAGCTTACTGGATATCCTCTCATTTTGGGAAGGCCTTGGTTAGCTACTGCAGATGCTTACATAAGTTGTCGTGCAGGGAACATGACCATCAAAAATGGTCCCATGTCCAAGCAACTAGTCATATACCCTCCTGCCCAACCCTCCTTAGAGCATGACTTACCACTCTGGTTGGAAGAAGGAGAGGAAGACGAGGTGTACTCAGCACCTTTGTGCACCTTAGATACCACTAGAAGAGACCCCCCAACCGAGGATGACTTGATCGAGACCTTAATCCAGAATCCACCTTCCAGTGCACTACCCTTAGAGAAATTGGTGGGGGACGCCCAAGCTAGCACCTTAGTGGATCTTTGTACAACCAACCCTGTTACTCCCAGAATCAAGAATGTGGAGTTCGGCCCTGAGAAAGTATTGAAGATCAGCTCCTCCCTATCTTCTTCCCAGGAAAAGGAGTTGTTTAGTCTATTGGCCAACCACCTAGATGCTTTTGCTTGGAGCTATAAGGAAATGAAAGGAGTCCATCCTTCGGTCTGCACCCATCATATATACATCAAAGAGGATTGTAAACCGGTAAGGCAACCTCAGAGGAGAATGAATCCAGCCCTTAAGGACATTGTCAAGGGAGAATTGCAAAAACTGTTGGATGCCGGGTTCATCTACCCCATCTCAGATAGTGAATGGGTGTCCCCTCTAGTGTTGGTTCCCAAGAAAAATGGGAAATGGAGAATCTGTGTGGACTACCGAGAACTGAACAAAGCCACCAAGAAAGACCATTTCCCTCTACCTTTCATAGATCAAGTGTTGGATGGACTGGCAGGAAAGAAGTTCTTCTCTTTCCTGGATGGGTTTAGCGGGTACAACCAAATCCAAATCAGCCCGGAAGACCAAGATAATACCACCTTCACTTGTCCTTGGGGTACCTTTGCCTACCGAGTCCTTCCCTTTGGGCTATGCAATGCTCCTGCTACCTTCCAGAGAGCTGTCTTGAGCATCTTCTCGGAGCTGGTCCATGATGCAGTAGAAATCTATATGGATGACTTTACTCCTTATGGGGCCAATTTCCAGGAAGCATTGTCCAACCTGGGAAAAGTCCTAACCAAATACACCGAGATGAACTTGTCCCTTAGTCCTGAAAAATGTGAATTCCTAATGACTGAAGGGACCGTGCTAGGCCATACCATTTCTTGCCAAGGGTTGCAGGTGGATCCTAACAAAATTGCTCTCATCAAGAGGGTTCCACCTCCTCAAAAGGTAAGGGATGTCCGGAGTTTCTTGGGATTAGCAGGATACTACCGGGGATTCATTAAAGATTTCAGCAAGCTAGCCTCGCCATTGTTCGGTCTGTTGGCAAAAGATGTGGAGATTAAATGGACTGACGATTGTCAGAGGGCTTTAAATGAATTGAAGGACAAGTTGGTGTCAGCCCCAATCCTGAGAGGTCCAAACTGGGCCCTACCTTTCCACATCCACACTGATGCCTCGAACAAAGCCATAGGTGTAGCTTTAGGACAAGTTGAGCAAAAACTTCCATATGCCATTTACTTTGTTAGCAAAAACTTGTCCAAAGCTGAGCTGAATTACACTGTAACCGAGAAAGAATTCTTGGTTGTGGTCCATGCACTGAACAAGTTCCGACATTATATTACTGGTTACCAGACCTTTGTACATACTGACCATGCTGCAATCAGATATTTAATGAATAAACCATATGTGAATGCTCACATTATTAGATGGTTACTTTTATTGCAACAGTTTGATTTGACCATTGTTGACAAGCCAGGTAGAGAAAATGTTGTTGCTGACTTTTTATCGAGATTGGATTTGTCTGCAGATGAGGATGGAACAGTGGATGACCAGATGCCCGATGAACTTCTGTTTGCTATTTCAGTACTCTCTCCATGGTTTGCTGATATAGCAAACTATCTTGTTTCAGCACAGTTCCCTCCGCACCTATCTTCCAGAGAGAAGAGCAGAATCATCAGAAAAAGTGCCTCATTTACTTGGATCGGGGGCAATCTATTCAAGCTTGGCCCCGATCAGATCTTAATGCGTTGTGTAAGGGAGGAGGAAGTCTTTGATATCCTCCTCACTTATCATGATGGGCCTTGTGGAGGACATTTTGCAGCAAAGAGAACTGCCTTCAAAGTCCTGCAGGCAGGCTACTATTGGCCCACACTCCATCAAGATGTCAGAAGATATGTCAGTCAGTGTGACCAATGCCAAAGAATGGGGAAACCGACCCAAAGGGATGAGATGCCTCTCCATCCTCAAGTGACTCTTGAGCCATTTGAGAAGTGGGGCATGGACTTTGTGGGCCCAATCAACCCCTCTTCGAGGCAAAGGTCTTACATCATTGTGTGTACTGACTATTTGACAAAGTGGGCAGAGACCAAAGCAATCAAAGCAGCAACAGAAGAAAAAGTGGCCAAATTCCTAAGAGAAAACATCTTCTATAAGTTTGGCTATCCAAGAGAGCTGGTCACCGATCAAGGGAGCCAGTTCACCTCCAACCTGGTTGAAGATCTACTAGCTCCTCACAAGATCAAGCATCGAACTTCCACCCCTTATCACCCCCAAGCAAATGGGAAGGTGGAAGTCACCAATAGAGCATTAGAAGGGATCTTGACTAAGGTGGTGAGCAGCAGCAGAAAGGACTGGGCAGATCACCTGGTTGAAGACACATGGGCTTACAACACCACTTGGAAGACCACCACCGGCTTCACACCATATGAGCTGGTATATGGGAAGAAAGCTTTGCTGTCCATTGAGTTTGAATACCACACCTTGAGGATGGCAGCTCAGCTGGACCTAGATCTCAGCCATGCACAACAAGAAAGGCTATTGCAGCTGAATGGCTTGGATGAGCACCGAATGCAAGCCCTCCTTCACTCAGAAGTGGTGCAACTTCAGAGAAAGGTGTGGCATGACCAACATCTCCATGACAAGCAATTTCATCCGGGAGATTGGGCTTTGTTGTATGACTCCAGATACAAATATTTCAAGGGGAAGCTGAGAACCAGATGGCTAGGACCATATGCTGTGGAAAGATGCCATGACAATGGATCTGTCCTTATTCGAACCATTGATGAGGAAGCCATTCCCATGCTTGTCAATGGGCATCGGTTGAAGATCTACAAGAGACCTCTCTCAAGACAAGAGTTCATCAAAACTATGGAGAAATCTGTATTGGTCATAGAGAAGGGTTCCGCCTCTGCTATTGGCATACCCTGAAGGATATATATATATAAAAAAAAAAAAAAAAAAAAAAAAAAAAAAAAAAAAAAGAGAAAAAAAATAATAAAGATCCTTGGGTGAAAACCTCTCTGAGGCGCCCAAGGCAGGCAGTAGGGGTGAAAACCTCATTGAGGCGCCCCTATTGTCTTTCAAAAAAAAAAGAAAACAAAAAATAAAGGGAAAAGGTTTGAAAAAGATCCTTGAGTGAAAACCTCTCTGAGGCGCTTAGGGCATATGGCACGGGTGAAAACCACTTTGAGGCGCCCCTGTTATCTTTCAAAAAAAAAAAATAGAAAAAGAAAAAAGAAAAAAACAATAAGCAAAATATGGTAAAATCGCATGCAGACTTTCTACAGGAAGCTCTGTGTTCTACAGGAAACTTCCTATAGAGGGGTTGAAGATGTTCTATGGAGGAGAGGAAACCCTCCAACTCAAAGCCAAGGGTCCGTATCATGCTGTCAAGGGACCTCACTAGCACCTCCTCCAAGGATACCCATGTTTTTTTTCAAGGTATGTGCAATTTTGTCATGGTTTGAATCTTCTACAGGAAAATGTAGTCTTTCTACAGGAAGACGCGGATTTTCTACAGGAAAGTGCAGACTTTCTACAGGAAGCTCTGTGTTCTACAAGAAACTTCCTATAGAAGTTTGGGACGGCCCAGAATTCATTGTAAAAGGAGATCTAGCAACTACGGATTGGTTTGGACGCATGCAAGCCTCTGTTGGCACCCATGCACAACGCTGTTACCTTGCTCCACCATCCTTGTCGACATGCAACCAAGTCCCCTGCACCAACAAAGCAAATCGATGAGTTCTCGCGGGAAAAGCCATTTTCAAAGATAAAGAAATGTTGATATCTCATACCACCAGCATCAGAAGCTCCGGGAGCGTGATCGAAAGGCCAGATCCTCCGTCGTGCAGCATGCACCCAAGGAGGAAGAGCTGTTACGAGACACCCCGCGGGAATCCTGTAACAGTTCAACCTGCTAGAGTGGATACCGTTCACAGCACCGCCATCTCCAATGAAACGCGGGCGCACGCAACCACAGCATCCCCTCCATCGTCGGCAGCCTGTAACCATGAGCTTCCGGGTCTGTGTAAGTTCGCATGCAGCAGGTAGATCCACTCACCATCGTCCAAAAACTGGAAAAATTGTGTGCAGCCACGCAAGTAAGTGTCTCGACCCTTCCTTCCATCAAATCGCATGAATTTTACCTTGAATTGTTTGCACAGCATAAAAGTGAATGGTTGGGCGGCCGTATGGCCAGTCGACTGGCCACGTCGGCTAGTTATGGTATAGTTGGATGTTTGGGTGGCGGCCACGACAAAGAGAATGAGCAGCACGCACGTGAGAAAACTCCTGTCAGAAGCAATGAGTTTAACAGAAAAAGGTGGCAGCAAATCTGTGGGAATGGATGCGGCAGCAAGTGAATACGCAGGCAAATGATGGATGACGTCGCCCAACGGTCCGGCGGGGACAGCTCATCCCCCGCGCCACGGATTGCGTAGATTCAAAATCTAATCGGCTAGATTATGCGCATGCATTTATCAACCACCACTTCAAACTCGAGTGGCTATTCTGATCTCCTCTGCACTTTGATACGCCGAGCTTTTGGCTACCAAAACGCTGGTGAAGCACACCTCGAGCGCAGTCCAATTACAGTCCTCCCCAAAATTTGCGCACTGCTCCTACAGGAACACATTTCTACAGGAACGCAGTTCTACAGGAACGCAGTCTCTACAGGAACGCAGTCTTCTACAGGGAAGCGGGTGCCTCACGAAAAAGGTGGCCAATTAAAGAGGTAACCCTGAACTCTTCATGCAACTGGTTAGTAAGAGTGGCAAGATCATCGTCCACAGTCTGGTCATAAAGATATCGGTGAAATTGTTGTTTGCTGTGCCTATACTGTCGTTCTACAGGATGTCAGTATAATTAGACTGTGTTGAATTTTGTGGATTATGTGCATGCTCTGTCTCAATAGACCAAGTCTCTTTCGCGTTTGCCACCTTTAGTTAAAACAACCGTGTTCATCATGCCGGGTGGGTTTATAAGACGGGAACCCACTGATTCAACCAAATTAAGGGAAAACCAGGAGGTGGTAGAGCTCTTTACACGAGCACAGTGGATGTCTTTTTGTGATAAGTTGCAGGGTTACGATGATGAAGTGGCCGAAGAGTTCTTGCAGGCCCTGAGGCCGAAATCCCAGACACTGGCCACAGTGAACTTCAGAGGCCTAAGCCTCAAGCTCACCCCACAACATATCAGTCGGATCACAGAACTTCCTATTGGTTTGCCATGGGATAAGGACGAAAGAAAGCTGAGCCAGCAGGCAAAGAAAGAATTCTTTCCACCTGAGGAAGAATTCTCGGAGGACAAAAACGGGGTGCGAAGAACGAGTCTATTGCCACCATGGAATGAAGTCAGTTTGCAAATCATGAAATATATCACTTGTGAAGGCCGTTTTAGCATCGTGTATGCATATCACTTTCGGTTGCTCACTGAATTGAGGCACCAGATTGATCTTCCTGTAGAACAGAAACTGAGCATCCCCTATTTCCTATTGCAGTCTATAATGGAGTGTGCTACAAAGCTAAGAGAGGGCATACCAGATCAGATAGCCCACCATGGGTTAATCAAGCTTCTTCTGGAGGATGCGCTGCATTCATATAAGGTTCCCCTCTCATGGGAATCCTTCCGTAATTTGACCAAAGATGGAGACATTAAGATGTTGATCGAAGAAACGGGTTCCTCCAGCAGTGAGGAACAAGCAGCAGTGGCCGATGGACAGAGAGGAAAAGGCCAAAAGACCCCGACCACAGTGCAGAAGAAAGAGCAAAAGAAGAAGCATGAAGAAAAGGAGGACAAAGAAAAAGGTGGCACACCTATCTTGTCATCAAGAGAAAAAAGACTGAAGAGCAAAATGGACAAAGCTGAGGTGGTCCACGTCAGCCCAAGTACCTCAACAATACCTGCAACCAAAGCAAAAAGCAAAACTCAGGCAAGTAAGCAAGAGAAGGTGGAGACACCTGTGTCTAGAGGAAAGCAGAAACAGGCTTCTACCGGAAGCCCGAAAATCATTAAGAAACAGGCTTCTACAGGAAGCCCGAAAACAGAGATAAAGGCTTCTACAGGAAGCCCAAAGTTGGAGAAAGGGGCTTCTACAGGAAGCCCGAGAGTGGCTAAAACCAGGTCTTCTACAGGAAGCCTGCAAATCATTGAGAAACAGGCTTCTACAGGAAGCCCCGAAAAGGTGAAACCCAAAGAGAAGAAGGTGGATATTCTGGCACGAGAGGCAGCAGCTGTATTAGCTGGCCTCAGCACGCCACCTAAGCCAAAAGAAAAGAGGAAGAGGGAGACCCCTCAATACTTTAAAGCTCGAAGAAGTGTTAGGATAAAGACGGGCAAGCCACAGCCTCAATCCAGGAGCCCGATTGTCATCGAAGATACAACTGCTTCTCCCAAGGAAAAGTCACCCTCCAGGATCACAGTCACCTACGAGAAGGGGAGTCCAAAGAAAAATACATGGCAAGAAAGGTTAGAAAAAACTCAGCTACAGGAAGCTGAAAATGTTCTACAGGATACTCTAGCCCGGCTATAGGAAACAGAAAAGAGGGAAGGAGAAGGACCCTCATCACCACCAAGGGAGGGTGAGGTAGAACCGCCTGAAGAGATAGCAAGAGAAAATATACCAAAACCTAGCCCTTCGCCCAATCTGAATTCATATTACACCTTTTTAGAGGCGGGCAAAATCATACCGCAGAAATTTACTGTGCCTCTATTTTTTGCACTAGAGGAGGAAAGAGTCTGTTCCCACACATGGATGCAGATCGCCAAATCAAAGGGTGTGGCGGACATAGGCCCTTTACAAGAGCAACTCAAGGAAGTCAGGAGTGAATTCACCATGGCTAAACATGTGGCTAGTTGCCAACATGCACTTCTACAGGAAGAAAATCAGAAGCTGAGGTTGCAGCTACAAGAACTAAGGGCAGGAGCAGGAACATCCTCCAAGGACATCACAAAAGAACAACCAAGCAAAAAGGAGTTGACCACCAGTCTTGAAGAGCCAATGACACTTCTACAGGAAGCAGAATAGCAAACAAAAATTGAAGTGCAAGCCCTAAAAGAACAGCTGCAACAAAAGGAAGCACAATTGGCCTGCATGGCCAGTTGGGCCATGGAGGCAATTCAGTGCAGACCACCTGCAAAATCCTATGGATTGTTCTTAAAAGATCAATGGCTGCAGTTCCAAATAAACACCTTGGAACAAAGAGGTCTTTCACATATCCATAACCCACAACAATTTTCTGAATTGTGCAGTACTAGTTCGTCAGAGGACAAAGCCAAGTTAGGAGAGTTTTACCTCCACAATTTGGCTTTGCCTAATCAAGTCTCCTGGGATCCCAATATTGCCTTGGGTGATATGCAATTGATGGCGTTCGCCTCACGCTTAAACCATGAGGATCAGAGAGCAGCTGAAGCAAAATCGGTCATGAACCGAGAAGTGAGCGAGCCACTGTTCATTAGGCCAGAACTAGAGGATCCGGTGGCACTCATCTCAACCCACCAACAGTTGGCTACGGATCCCACAGCTTCCTTGAGATTTATGGACCAACAGGCCCAAGCCATAGCTCACTTTGAAGACATGGAAAGGTTGTTGGGAGAAAGTGCTGCCCAGGCATGTGCACGCAGATGGAATACCCTGGCCCACAGCTTGAAAATCCGAGAGTACCATACCCCCATCCGGATGAGGGAAGCTTTGGCAAGGGTTGACCTTTACAAGAAATCCATGCAAAGCCTCCAGGCCAGCTGGATTGGCCTTAAACTTAGCCCACCACTACTGCTAGGATTGACTGAAGGCAATACAAAGGAGGATGACAGTCAACAATGGGAAGAGGTGAACAGGAAAGCAGGGTTTCATATCCACAGAGAGGACACTACCACAGAGCCTTGGGATTCAAGGGAAGCAGTGAAAGCACTGAAGGATGAGGACTTGGACTAAGTTGCTCAAGGATGAGCAAATAGTTTAGCTGGGGGTTGATGATGAGCCCTAATTTTTGGTACAATTTGGGCTCATTTGGCCTACTTGCTTTGCTCAAACCATTCATCTTTTATTGCTTATGCATTCATTTCTTGGTTTATTCGTGTTGTTTGTAGGAAGAAGGGTAGACATTTTATCTGCGTGACTAATGCATGATGCTTTCAGGTTTTTGGCATGAAAAGGGAGCAAAAGACCATGAGAAAGGAGACAAGGAGACAGTGAGGTGGCACTGCTGGTTTTTAGGAGAGGATGTCCACAGCCTTGGGACCTTCCTCGTGATTCCCACCATAGCTCCAAGCTCCAACCAATCTCCCCACCGAGCTTAGAGGCAGCCAACTGTTCTACAGGAACAACAGTTACAACTGTTCTACAGGATCACCAGTTTAACCTTCAGTTGGACAGCCGAGTTCCACAAATCAAGGAAACATGTTGGATTATCATTTGGAATAAATACTGAGGCCGTAGCCTTGGATAGGAGCTTTTTGAACTTTTGCATTACTCTTGTAATTTTGAAGTACGAGCTACAGCTCGGTGTTAGTTCTTTTTGTAAGCCAGTTTTGGCATGACATTAGATTTTTGGTTATGAATAAAGAAGGCAGATTTTGATCTCATTCTGAGTTTCTAAGGGAGCTATAGCTCTCAGGTTAGGGCCCAACCTGAGAGCAATAGACCTCCTCTGTGTTGTAATTTTATATGCCTTTCGTTCCATCACTTCATTCTTTACTTTGACATGCAATTCGAATTTACAGTTTGCTGATTTAGTTTTTATGAGATTGCATAGGATTAGTTTATGGTGAATTTGCTTCCAGTTGCTTAGATTAGAAGAGGATAGTTATAAGTCATTGGAGCTCCAGAAAAAGGTTGTTAGAGATCACTGCCATCTCTGCTTAGGGATTGGGGTGAAGTCTATATCAACCACCAAAAAGAAACGCAGTTCTTTTCACTTCCATGCAAGCTGCAACATAGTCATTTTCGTTGAAGATCCATCCATGCACTGTTGATATTGAACCATACTTCTTTATTCCACTTCCATGCACGAGTTTCCTTCACGATTTACATTGTTGTTCACTGAGTTTATATCACAAGTAGCTTAGGTTAATGAACTTTCGTTTTGGTGACATTCATAAGCAATTTGTTTCATTTACACTGCTCCACATCATTCCACTTCCTTCTTCTTCTTGTCAACCACACCTCAAGTCACCTTCTCGACCTCTGTTCAGCTCGTTTACCTTCCAGCTCTTCCATTACTCACGTAACTCCATTTACTTGACCTTTCATTGATCCCATCCTTTCAGCCATCAACCTACAGCATGCACTCTTTCTCCATCTGACTTCTCTGCTCCTGAGCCATCACCAGGTCCATCTCCATCTCACCTATCCTCCCACACCACTCCATCACTTCACCATCTCCCAAAACTCCCATGGTCGACCATCCTGTAGAATTTCACAGACTTCCTGTAGAACCCCTGAGTTTCCTGTAGGATGCCCTGCAGACTTCCTGTAGAAGCCTGCAAACTCGGTTGCTGAGCATCCGAACGTGGTAGACTTCTGTGGACTGATGCTAGAGACCCTTTGGGACCTCCCCTAGCCATCCCGACCTTGCCCATGCTTTCCTTCCATTTGAACCGCTCCTGCACAGTCAAACCCTAATCACAAGCACCATCACAATAAATCCAACCACTTAATGACAAAATACAAAAACATGTCTTTTCAAATGAAAATAGCTCAGATTCATGTATTGCAACTCACTGCAAGTAATAACATCATTGATAGAAGTTTCATTCACATTTTTGCATTGTAAGGGTCAAGCTAGTTAAATTAGGCTTTATTAGGGTTTCCATGCTTTGTTGGCTTTCAAATTCCTTTTTGCAAAGTAGGTGAGCTTCCTTCAAGATAGCTTTCGTCCATCACTCATAAATCTTCTTCTGAGAGCATATAGAAGTTGGCTTGAGCCCTAGCGGACTTGTGCCAGCTGACCAAGTGACAGCTGCGACAAGAGCTAGTACTTGTGCATACAGCACCGTCGCTTCCAAGTTTGTACGAACTACCGGGTTGATAGAATTAGAGATAGGGAGCTCCAGGAGTTGTAGCATTATTGCTACAATACTGGAGCCCACCAGTATTTATAGTTTGATGGCTCTGTAAACAAGTTGGGAGTAGGGGTAGGGGTCTGGATTCACAGCATGCAGAATGACCAGGCTGAAGGCCAGGCATATAGGTTAAACTTTCGATGCACAAACAATATGGCTGAGTACGAAGCCATTTTGTTAGGTCTCAAACTCATCAAAAATCTAGGTGCAACCAAAGTCTCAATTCTAGGGGATTCAGATCTAATCATACAGCAGATGAAGGGAAAATTTATCACAAATGATCTTAGGTTAAGGGCTTATAAAGGGGAAGCTATTCCAATACTTGACACCTTCTCATAATCTCAGTTAACTAAAATTTCTAGAAAGCTCAATTTACATGCACATAGCCTGGCAACCTTTGCGAGCACTTGCAAATTACCTTTTGAACCCAACCACACTTTCACTGCTGAAATCAAACATAGACATGCAGTCCCAGATAACATCAAAAATTCGCAAGTCTTTGAAAGTGACACACAGATAAATAGCTTCCTGACTTTAAAGGAAGATTTTTCCGGCATAAACATTGATACTAGCACTATGGATGATCAACAACAGGCATACACAATTAAGAAGAATATACCAGCTGAAACAACGAATCTGGTTTTGCATCCTACTACCTTTAATGACCAAAATATACAGGAGCTGAACCAAACAAATTTTGATGAAATAGCTGAAATAGAAGTCGAAGTAATTGATCTAAAAGACAATTTTATGCCCATAGGATTAACCCCTTTGGAGGATTTGTTTGATTCAAATGATATCTTAAGGAAACCAAAAATGCAACCACTGAATGCTGAAATTGAAGACCGTAACATTGGAACCACAGAAAATCCCAAAATGGTAAAATTATCTAAGGCATTACCAGCTGATCAAAAGTTGAAATACATTGAATTGTTCAAAGAGTTCCAAGATATCTTTGCCTGGAGTTACGAGGACCTCAAGTCCTATGATACCTCAGTCATCCAACACACTATACCTTTGAAAGAGAACCAAAAACCTTTTAAACGAAAGCTTAGGAGAGTGAATCCTGTCCTCATTCCCCTCATTGAAAAAGAAGTTAAACGTATGTATGAAGTAGGAATCATTGCTCCAATTAGGTTCTCAGAGTGGATTTCAAATCTAGTGCCTACTAGGAAGAGGACGGGAGAGATTAGACTGTGTGTTGACTTAAGGAATTTGAACAAAGTCTCTCTCAAAAACCATTACCCATTACCAAAAATGGATCATATCCTACAAAGGTAGTGGGAGCCTCTAGGATCTCATTGTTAGATGGATTCTCTGGATTCAATCAGATTTTAGTACACCCGGATGATCAAGACAAAATTGCCTTTACAACACCTTGGGGAACTTTTAAATATGTCAAAACGCCTTTTGGGCTTAAGAATTCACGGGCCACCTTCCAAAGAGCAATGGATATAGCCTTTGCCAAAGAAATCCATGATTTCCTAGTAGTCTACCTTGATGATCTCACTGCCTTTTCAAAATTAGGTCAAGAACACTTCGAACATTTGAGGCAGGTTTTCTTAATTTGCAGAAAATATGGCATATCTTTGAATCCAAAGAAATAACTGTTTGGCCTAGAGGAAGGCAAGCTCCTAGGTAATATAATTTCAAAAGATGGCATTAGGATAGACCCCGACAGAATTCAAGCTATCCTTCAAGTGCCTCATCCGAGAAACATCAAAGAACTACAAGGCTTCTTTGGAGAGATCAACTTCTTGAGAAGATTCATTCCTAATTTGGCTGAGCTCATAAGACTATTAAACAATATGTTGAAGGAGGATTCTAAGGTCAAATGGACCATGGAAGCTAAACAAGCCTTTGAGGATATCAAAAGAGCTTTGACAAACACACCAGTCCTCACAAGTCCTAGGTTTGATAGGGATTTCATCATTTTTTCTTTCACATATGAGCATACAATTGTTGTTGTCCTATTACAAAAAGATGACCAAGGGTGTGAAAATCCCATTGCATTTTTTAGCAAATCACTTAGAGATGCTCCCTTAAAATATCAGATTATGGAAAAGCAAGCCTATGCCTTGGTAAAGGCCATCAAAGACTTCAGAATCTACATTTTTTACTCTCATGTGATTGCCTATGTCCCAAATGCAGTGGTTAAGGACATTTTAACCCAAGATGGAATTGAAGGCAAAAGGGGCAAATGGATTGCCAATATCTTAGAATATGACATTGAAATCAAGCCTACAAAACTGATAAAAGGACAAGGGCTAGCCAAACTAATGACTGAAACCAATTTCCAAGCCCTTGATATCAATGAACTGGACAACGAAGAGGAGATGGCGACTCCACAGATCAATCAAGCCTTTTTGCAATCTCCCTGGTATGCTGATATATGTTTTCTATTGTTAAACGTGCAAGCTCCTCCAGGGTTGTCCAGAACTAAGAAAAGGTTCCTGAAAATGAAAGCATCAAAGTTTTGTATCATAGACAATGTTTTGTTTTGGAGAAATCATGAAGGAATTTTACTTAATTTCCTATCATTGGATGAAACTCACAATGTCCTCAAGGAATTTCATGCAGGTGACTGTGGAGGACACTTATACTGGAAATCCACAGCTGATAAAATCCTAAGGGCTAGATTTTATTGGCCCTCCTTGTTTACTGATGTGAAAAATTTTGTAATGTCTTGTCACAAATGCCAAATTTTCGAAGGCAAGAGAAAGCTGTTACCTTTACCACTCAAGCCTGTTTCAACTGAGAGACCATTCCAGCAATGGGGTTTAGACTTCATTGGTGAAATCCACCCTTCGTCCTCTCGCCAACGTAGGTGGATTTTGACTGCTACAGACTACTTTACCAAATGGATAGAAGCCATCCCTTGTAGGAAAGCCAATGACTCCATTATTATGGAATTTTTAGAAACCAACATCTTATCCAGGTTTGGTTGTCCAGATAAAATTATTACAGACAATGCTCCTGCTTTCAAATCCAAAAAAATGATCAACTTTTGCCATAAATACCATATGACCTTGGGCCATTCCACAGCCTATTACCCTCAAGGCAATGGCCTAGCTGAGTCTTCCAACAAAAGCCTTATCAACATCATCAAAAAGGTCTTGGAGGAGAACAAAAAGAATTGGCATAAGAAGTTGGTAAATGCACTATGGGCAGATAGATTGACCACCAAAAGATCCATTAGCACAAGCCCATATGAACTAGTTTATGGAATGGAGGCAACATTCCCTTCATCTTTAGGAATCCCTGTAATCAAGTTGCTGCAAGAAATACAAGTTGAGGCCAATGATATTCAAAGAAGGATCAATCAGAAAATTCACTTACAACAAACAAGAGAGGAAGTGTATCATAGAACCCAAGTACTGCAAGAGAAGCTCAAAATAATGTTTGACAAAAGAACCAAATCTGAAGACTTCTTCATAGGAAGCAAAGTGCTAAGATGGTATTCTAGGAGAGAGGACAAAGGAAAACATGGCAAGTTCGATTTCTTGTGGAGGGGACCTTATGTCATTTATGCTGTAGAGGGTAATAACACCTATTTTCTGAAGAGTTTGGATGGCTCAAATACTGAGGAAGGCCCAATCAATGGGAGGATGCTCAAACATTATTTTGACCCCCTTTGATGAAACAAAACGTAGCAATATATTGTACATAAATATTTGTATTTCCAGCATTTTCATTTAGAGCGGTTAGATAAGGGACCAAGTGAAGCAAATTTTAAGGAAAATCAGGGTACTGCACCATTTTTTGATATATGTTTTGAGTGTATCATTGGAAAGAAATAGAAAACACTTGGGAACTATGACGGTGATGACGAATACTCAGAGAAACCAGTAACTACAGAGTTGTAATTCCACAGTAGATCAGCTCAAAGGGTACTTCATACAAGTTACAAGGATTCGGATCAATGATCTCTAACAGAAGGAAAATTCGGACTGTAGCAAGCATGGAAAAATAAGGCGATATGACCTGCTGTTCTTGGCTTTTCATCTGGAAAAGCCATCCCCAAGTGGAGCCACTGTTAGTTTCCTATACCAATAGGTTTCATTTTTCATGATTGAGAGTGGAAGTGCAAATATGTTCATCTTTGATGCTACAAAGGTTCCATATTTTGTGAAAAGAAAAGAGAGTTAAAAAATGTAAAGAGGGTATGCCTTAAAAGAATGATCAAAAGGCAAGAAAATGAATTGGTCAGAAAAAATAATTGAAATGAACCCCAAAGAAAGACCAGGAAAGTGGCTAGCCAAAATGCCACTGCTAAGCTTGCTAGATGGCCCAACAGTTCAAATTGGACCATGCCATGTTTTGAATTGCTTGTTCTAGACTAGAGAATGAATATATGTCCAAATAGTTCAAGCTTGGCAGATGAATAGCTAGAAAGATAAATGAAGGAGCCCAACTACTTAATCTGGGGCCTTGAAAGATATAAGGGTAGATTTAGATAGGAGGGCAGTCAAAAGAAAAGAGGATAATCAGGGTTTGCAAGGCTAAATGCACCCATTCAAAAAGTAGAAAAAAATTTAGGTGTATTAGGCTGGGTAGGTATTTTGAGGTTGCAGAAGCAAGCTCTGATCACCTAATTTATTGAAAATCATATCTTATCTCATCAATAAGAGAAGGGTCAAAGTAGTGGTCTAAATGGCAGAACTATCAAAGCATGTCTAACTCCCCTCACTCCCCCTGAAAAGTTTCTTACTAATATCCCCTTGAGGACTTTAGGAACTACCTAAACAGTCCTGCTTGCACTTCCCCTTGAGAAAATCAAGTCAAGTTTTGACCTTCTTCAATAAAAAGAAATCACATTTCTTGTGTAAACCCTCATTTCAATTCCATCCATTTCTTGTATCTAGGTTTTTCAGTTCACAAGCTTAACCTCTCCCTTACACTTCACCTCACAAACCCATATTAACTCCTAACTCTATTATATAGCTCCCTAGCTACTTCCCCACCCCTATTTTCTACAAAAACTATATAACATTCCAAAAAACATATTAACTATCCCACCCTTTAGCATTATAGCTATGTAACATAGTTTTGGGATATATTAGTCCATTTGGGGCTATTATGAACCCTTCCACGTCCTAACCCCGAAATTAATCTAACCTCTGGTTAGGTTAATAGCCTATGCCTAAACCCCCACCCATCTAAACCTTGCAATTCTGCCCCTCCGCAGTCAAATTCCCAATGTTTAATGCTTAAATGTTTTAAATTAAACATTAAATTATATTGCCCCACACTAACTCAACCCGCAAAACCCACGTAACTCAAAGTTTGAACGCGCCATAGTGCAATATTATTTTATATACGGGAGGGACCCGCTCCGAAGCTGCACGCCACCCAAATCGCCCCGCCAGCCGTCCGTTCCCCAACACTCCAGATCCAATGGTGGGCAGGTGTTTTCAGTCCCCAACACGCCGGAGGTTACCGTCCGAGGGATGGGCGGTTGCCCTGCCATACCCCCGCCACATGTCGACCGCCCGGGGTGTTCGGAGGCCCCTCCCCCAATATTGCTTGGGCTCAAAGGTGGTGCGGGGAAACCGGATACCACCCTCCGTTCCCTGACGTCAGCAATCACGTCAACTATGACATCACCACCGCGTCCCCGTCACTGCCCCACGTCACTTGCGACTTCATCTGCCTGCATCCACGCTTTGGCACCGTGTCCCACCACGTCTTCATCCGTGTCAGCGTCCATGTCACCTTGCCGTACCCAGGACCCGCCAATGACATCATGCTAACGTCATTGCAGAAAAGCGCCAAAAGCGACAATATACCAATTTTTTTATAAAAAACGCGCAAAGTGACCGTTTTCGATCATTTTAATTGGAAAGTTTGGAGAGCTCTGTGTTTGCTATTCATGCAATTTTACCTCCAGTGTTCAAAATTTAAACAATTGGGACGTCGCCACCTGCAGATTCAACGACAATACTCGCCGTTCAACGAGCTCAACCACTCTAGGTGCTAGTTAAACCAGGTATTTGCTGAATTCCATTTGTTCGCCCCTCTTCTTCCCATTTTCTCAAATACGTTCACTCAATTACCTGCAATTTCCTAAGTTAATGATTCTGTCCCTCACAATTTTAGCCTAAATTCACTAATACACCCCCTATTTAAGAAGAGCCCGGCAAACCCCGGTCCATTCACGATTTCACCGTGCCAAAATCCATTTTCCAGCTTGAGTTCCTGATATAACTTCATACCTGCTCGGCATTGTTCCCTTTTGCCGCATTCCACTACAAAACCTCAGTACATTAAGCTATGATAATCGCTTTTCCCTCTGCATTTGGCCCTCACAGTCTCTCAATTCAGAGAATTTGTTAAAAAAGAAAAAAAATCATAAACCAAACTCTACAAAGTTTTCCTTTTCACCACAGTTACAAATATTGAAGATTTTTGGTTCAACTGAACTCATTCTACCACCCCTCTACAAATCCTCATAAGCAGTTATCCTCAGTCTGTTGCTACTCAAAAACTTCACTCCAAAGACAACATCAGACAAGTTTTATAATGGCTACTCCATCAGCTCTTACTGTCACTCCTATGAATCCACCAAACAAAGAGCTTGAAGCCATGCCTCTCGCTGATAGAGATTACATTATTCAAGATCTAGTTGGTGACAGAAATCACTTGCAGACCTTCTCCCAGTTGAGAAAAAGCTTTCAAAACAACTGTGACATGTATGGTATATGGGAGTCCAATTTGCCTTATTACTTCCTTCCATCTGTCAATATTTTTCCTGAGATCATCCGCTTATGTGCCGAGAACTATGAGCCAACTCAGAGAGCTGTTAAGTCTCCATCTGGGAGCATACTTTTTCACATTACTCTTGACTCCATCAACCAAATGCTCAACTTCAAACAGACTCAGCTATTTTTTCCCTTCTCCATGAACTATTTGCTGGATGCAGGCTCCAAACTCTCCAATTCTGAAATTGAAAAAATTACCAAGACATTCATGAGGGCAGACCGCCAACCTACAGGGCCACCTCCTTTCCTATATGTCCATTTCAATGAGGTGGGAAAACTGCTAGTTGATATGATCTCTTATGTGCTGGGTTTTAAGACAAGTGAGCACATTGATGAAATAGTGTTGGTGTTATTATCTGCATATAGTCCACGACAGCCCCCTGCTTACAAGTATAACTATGCCAAGTTCATAGCCAATAACATACATGATCAGCTATTGAAAGTGGATAGGGAGGGAGTATTCAAATATTCATCATATATCTACCACTTGTTCATGTATTACCAGTCTGAAAGCTTCGAATGCCCCATCAAGAAATTGGATTCTAGGGGTGAAAAGAGATCTGTCATCTTTTGGTCATCAGTTTTCCATGAGGTTCAGAACTCTCCATTTTCCTACTGTGAGTTCATTGACCAATTTGTATACCCAGTCTCTTGTCTCCTAATGAGATCCCCTCCTCCTAGATTGTCATTTGACATACAGAAGACCTTACAGTTGTCCAAGAGTCACAAAATAGGTGATTGTTACCTATATCAAAATCACATTGTCATTAGAATCTATGGCTGTGAGCTCTATCCTTACAGGCTTCCAAGGTATGTACCAATGAGACTGTTTGCCTTGGAATACTATAGGCCACTCATTAGTTCTGATCTTACCCATTTTCATAGTGCCAAAAAGAAAGCTCACCTAAATATCAAAGACCATCTAGGCCCCTTCATTATGAACAAGAAAGAAGGTTGGCAAGATGTTGATCAAATTCTGAGGGACAAATATAAGTTAAGGAGGAGCTTTTGGTGGGTCCCTTATGACCCGGGGGGTTTTTTCAGTGCCATAAGAGTTAAATACAGGCTGCTAGGTTATGACCATTGTAAATATCCACAAATTGAACAATATGCCAACCAAGATGAGTGGCTGCAAGGCACATTAGTTGAGGAATTGACTCAAGAGGAAATAATGGAGAAAAATGTCAAGGATTTAGAAAAAACTCTTGACTTGGATTCTTTGCAGCAGGTAACATTCAAGTTTCCACATCAAATTGGAGAAGGCACATCTACTACTGCAGCCACACAAGCTACCCACGAAGAATCTACATCAGCAACAGGTACAACAAAAGGGAAGGAAATAATGGATGCAGAGAAAGAAGTGGTTGCAGAGCAACCTTCCACTTCAATAGAGCAACCTCAAGTACAGGCTCCTATACAGCAAACTGAAGCACCACAAGTGCCTGCCTTACAGACTCCTGCCCATGAGGAAAGAGGCAGAAAACGAGACCGAGAATACTCCACACCTGCTAGTGGGTCTACATAGTAGCCCGAAGCCAAGAGGCAAAAGGTTGATTCTCCAATTGAGGTGGAAGTCAGTGAAGAAATCCTTGGAAGTCCAAGGAGAGATAGAGAAGAGAGTCAACAAACAGTTACAAGCTCTTTCCAACAAGAGCAAGATAGACAGCATGGCATGGAGGTGTCTTCCTCCACACAGCAAAGCTAGAGGCCAGCTAGCATCAAGGCCACCTTTAAAGAAATTAAGACTCAGAATGAACTATTAAGAGTATAGTTGTATGACCAATTTCTTAAGGAAACACCTGCCAAGCAGGAAAGGTTGATGGCAATATTTGACATCAAAGAAGAAAAGATGATTCTCTGCCATTTTAAACCCAAGGTTTAGCAGCCTCAGTCAGCTGCAGACTATGTCAGGACAAAGTTAGAGGTTCTGGCAAAGGACATTCACCCCATGGATCAAATAGAGTTACATAAGAAAACAGGGGAAATGGTCTATGCCACACTTGTAGACAAGGCCACACTGGCCCATGAGAGAAAGGAATCTCTGAGGAACACAAATACTCAGCTTGATTTAGAAAGAATGTCCTCCACAACCAAAGACAACAGAATTAAAACATTGAAGGATATTATTGTGGACCTGTGGCATGATGCTAAGAATCCCAAATCTATCAAGGCCTTAATGAAGAAAAAGGAGGATGATATTGCTGCTTTGAAAAAGAAGATGAGGCTCTCCTTGACTATGCACCCATAAACGGGAGAACTGGTGAAAGAGAAAGAAGCTGAGGATACATTGGACCGGCTAATGCAAATGAACCAGAGAATAGTTCAAATGGGGGGAGAATTGGAGAGAGCACTGCAAGAAAAGTAGGGAGATTTGACCTCCCAACCACCTCAAACTGCTCCAACTACTGCTGCAGCTACATAAGCAGCAGTGGCCCCTCCTATTACTACAGCAACTACAACAACTACAGATGTTGCAACGGCAACAACAACAGCTCCCGAGTCTACGATAAGCATGGATTAGTTGACAAAAGTTGTTAAGGAGCTAGAGCTTCAAGAAATAGAGATAAAACAGGCCAAAGAAAAGTTAGCTGAGCTAGAAGGAAAATATGATAAATCCAAGGTCACAGTGGCTGAACAGACGAGGGAAATTAAGGCCTTGAAGGACAGAATAAAGGCCTTGGAAAAGGAGCTTAATTTAGAAAAGACTCTAGCTGAAATAAAGAAGATTTTGTGGACCAAGACTGACCACTCTATCACTAGACAATGGAAATCAATCCGAACTGTGCATGAGCAGATTGAATTAATAGGCCAGGCCCAAATTGAAAGACGAAAAGCTAGAGCAACACTAGGAAATATGCCGGAGCAGGCTAGCAAAATGATACACTTCCTGAACACTCACACTAAAGAGGTGTTGGTAGCCCTAGACATCAGTAACAGAACAGAAACTGTTTTAACCGCAAAAAAGGTGTCGACCCTTAGAAATTTTGTGCAAAATTTGGAGAGAAAATGTCAGGAAATGCAAGCAGAGGTAGATGATTACAAGCTGAGGATGGGAGCATTGCAAGGCAAAGGATTGCCCAACCTATTGACCGGCACTGGAAGACTACTAACCCGTGAGTAGTATGCCACCAGGATGAGTAATTTCATTTCAAATTAGATCACAGCATCCACAAGTACCTCAGAAGAAACAGGACCTCCATCAGGACAAAGCCTTTATGATAAGCTGGAAAATTTATTTTACATTGACCATGAAATTAATCACTTGTTTGAGGTCCCACCCAATTTTTACAGATACACAGAGTGAGATGAGACTTTAATAAAAATACGAAGACACCAACTTCCTAAAGAAGATTGGTGGCAAGCAATGCTGCAAATTTCGCCAAAATGATCTCGGTCCTGTCTCTTTTTGGTCAACCTCAGGTCAACGAAATTGAATACATAGACACCAGCATAGCATGGAGACAACAGGCAGAGCAGGTGAGAACAGTGACTCAACAAAATACTAGGACAACAAGCCCAAAAGGAGAAAATGCAGATTTTAGACAGCGTAGCCCCAGCCGACTCAGTTGGTCACAAAATTCAAAACTCTCTGACAGAATGGATAGATAATGCATTAAATATTTACTGCAGCATTTACTCTTTCAGCTATAATTCCTCAAGAGTTGGCATAGAAGTTATGAGATATTAACTCATTAGCTAGATATTTTGTATCTTGTTTTTGTATATATACCTCCCCACAGAACGTATTTGGGGTTGGTGATTTTCTCTCTAACACACTGCCTTGTAAACTTTTAGACTATCTTATACAAATGGCTGGGAAAGTTCATGATCTCTGCATTGTTTGATGTCAAAGTGATGATCTGCATTCTGCTACAGAATTCCTGTGTTGTTTGATGGAGCAATAAGTTATTCTAAACCATGTTTTGTCTTTCTATGTTTGCTTAATTCAAATATATGTTTCATTAACTTAGCAAAAGAGAAGAAGAATAGCTAAGGACTTGTTTGAATGCAACCTCTGCTCAATCTCTGTTGTTAACTGTGTTTTCTTTAGAATTAGTCATAAACATGAATTCTTAACTGCTCGTGTTTGTATTCATTCTATTATTATGAATGTTATTCAGGAATTCTTAAATTCTCCCAGATAATGTTCCCACTTTTCCCTCTATTAGCATAGTGAAAGATCCTTAGCTGCCTTTCATTCCTTGATCTCATGCCATCATATTACAGATTTGAAGAATTGTTCCATGGATGCCTGTCTGGCTCTGTAGCATAACCTTTTTCTCAAGAAGCATTTCCATTAGTACACCATCATCAACTCCATGGCCAATGACCTAGATTATTCTGAAACAACGTACCAGTTCTGATTGAAATCATCATCCCAACAAATCCAAAACAAAATGTTGTGCATCATAACTAGCCTAAAATTACACCAAAGAAAAGCTAAATCAGAAAGAGAGAGCCCTCTCTGGCTGTAGGTAGGCTAGGACCTGTGGCTAAAATATTGGTTAGTGGTTACCTCGGCTGTATTCCCTTTGGAGTCAAAGCGAACAACCTGAGTGTTAACAGGTTCGATGGTGAATTCGGGGGCTAAAGTGCCCCTAGGTTTGAAGAGAAAGTCCCTGTGAGTTGTCGTGACGGGTGGAGCTGTGAAGACTATCAAAACTAATGATGAGGGAATCTTGAACATACTCAAACTTGCAAAGCGTGTTGGAGCAAATTTTCAAGTTCAGATTGCTCGAATTTTCAATACATACGGTCCACGAATGTACTGTGATGATGGTCGGGTTGCAAGTAATTTTGTTGCTCAGGCTTTGCGCAAGGAGTCTTTGACAGGCTATGGAAATGGGAAACAAACACGGAGCTTCCAGTTCGTTTCTGATTTGGTTGAAGGCCTTATGCAACTTATGGAGGGCGAACATGTTGGTCCTTTCAATCTTGGGAATCTTGGGGAATTTACAATGTTAGAACTAGAAGAGGTGAAAGAAGGAAAGGATGACTCTAACAGTGATTGGCACATTCCATTGTTAATGGAAGAAAACAATAAGGAAGATGAAGAGCAGGAGCAGAAACAAGAAGAAGAAGTAACAGGAAATGTAATCAATAATGCAAGCCCAGAAAAGGTTGAAATAGATAGATTTGAGGTAAGTCCGCTACCAAGAAGATCAAGTAGGAATACTCGATTACCTTCTAAATTGAAAGACTGTGAATTAATGTCAAAGTTTTTAAACATTGTAGAACCTACAAATTATGAGGAAGTAAGTAAATCTGATGCATGGAGGGCTGCAATGTATGAGGAAATAGAATCAATAAAAAGAAACCATACATGGGATTTGGTTGAATTTCCTTAATGTAAAACCCCCATAGGATGCAAATGGCTGTATAAACCAAAAATAAATGCAGAAGGGAGTATAGAGAAACTTAAAACTAGACTGGTAGCAAAGGGTTACTCACAACAAGAGGGAGTAGATTTCGATGACACCTTTGCTCCTGTAGCCAAATTAAACACCATTAGAATGCTAATTTCCTTAGCAAAAAAACACAAATGGTAGCTACACCAGCTAGATGATAAGTCTGCTTTTTTGAATGGTGACTTGAAGGAAGAAATTTATTTAGTACAGCCTAAAGGTTTTCTGAAAAAGGGGCAGGAACATCTTGTGTGTAAATTGAAAAAGGTACTTCATGGTTTAAAACAGGCACCCAGGTCGTGGTATGAGAAAATTGACTCATTTTTTGTACAACATGGCTTTCATAGGAGCTTGAATGATCCAAATCTGTATACCAAGTTTAATAAACAGAGACAAATTATTTTGATTTCTTTGTATGTAGATGATATGATTGTAACAGGGAATGCTAACAATCTGATCAAAGAAATCAGATGTCACAAGTGTATGAGATGGAAAGACCTCGGAAACCTTCATTATTTCTTGGGATTGAATGTATGGAAAGACTCTGGACAAACTTTTATCACTCAAGGGAAGTATGCCAGAAGCTTGCTGGAAAGGTTCAGAATGGAGCAGTGCAGATCAGTAGCAAGACCATTACAACAGAACTTAAAGTTGAGCAGTGACGACAGTACTAAAGAGGTGGATGCTACCATGTACAGATAGCTAGTTGGCAGTTTGATATATCTGACTACAACTAGACCAGATTTGGCATATTCTGTTAGTGTGTTGAGCTAGTTCATGTCAAAACCACTTGAAAGTCACTGGGTCGCAGCAAAAAGTACGTTGAGGTATATTAGTGGTACTAGTAATTATGGAATTTTGTACACTGACACTTCTAATGCTATTCTAGCAGGTTTTTCAAATTCCGATTGGGCAGGTAACTTGGATGATCGAAGATCTATCACAGGTTACGCATTCAGCATTGGATCCGGGGTCATAGCATGGAGCAGCAAAAAGCAGAGCACTGTAGCTCTGCTTCATCGAGAGAAACTACTGTCAAAAGAGATATGTGTTGAATATTGTAAAACTTGTGATAACATGGTTGATATTTTTACTAAGCCTCTTGGGCGTGTAAAGTTTGAATTGTTTAGAGGGATGCTAGGAGTTCAGGATAATCCTTTCTCCATTAGGGGGGGAGTTGAAAATAATTAATTTTATTTTGTATTAATGGAGAAATGGTTACACAAGTTGTAACGTATCTCCTTAGTTTAGGATTTGTTCCTAGAGTGTAGGAGTTCGGTTGCAACTTCCTAATCTCTAGTAATGTACTTAATGATGTAATTGCTCATTTGATATATGTAGATTGCACGGAGAAAGTTCTCTTTGTTTGAGTGTAGTCTCTAGGTGCAGTACTCACCTGTGAGCTGTAAATCCTTCTTTTTCGATTCAAGTTTGATTTTTATCTAATGAATCCAAACCTACTTCTTATCACTGTAACAAGGATTACAATAATACAAACCCATGAGGTATACCATTTCTATGCTCAAAGCCTCAATGTGATAGGTGGTCGATGCCTTATCTTTTTTGTTCTATCCTTAAATTATCTTTAGTATGTAGCCTATTAGCTTGCGTATAGTTTTCAATACACCAAGTTGATTAGGCGCATTATCGGATGAAGGTTATTCATGGATACTTAATGCTATAAGTGTTAAGTAATGGATACTTTATTTATGAGCAGAGCCACCATTCCTTACTTTTAGTTTCTCCATACTTTCATTAAATTCTCACCTTCTCCACTATAGAATGGTACGGAAGATTGTACGCTTGGAGAATGATGTGTTGAACATTTCCAGGTTCATGTAGGGGTAACACAGCACACCCCATGTGCCGATCACATGGGCAACACCCAAATTTTGGTTTCCGTGTATAGCTCAGGTGGCGTGAAGTCCTCCTATAGTTGGAAATACCTCTCTTCCATGCCCAAACCTTTCCACTTCTCTTTACTTATGTCCTCTACCTGTTAAACTATACGCTATTATCTACCACAATGATAACTGGGAGGTTTGAACAAGTGCCTTGGTTACCCGAGTATGCGTAGGCACATAATCTTTCCTTTCTTGGCAAGTGCAAGACTGGGAGACTAAGGTTAAGGTTATCAATGGCCTACAACTTCAATGTTGCGTTCTTACCTCCGGTATTATTTTTTATAATGACTGCAGAGCAATATCTAGTGCAGCACGTCGCCTTGTAAATGTGTTAGAAACCCTGCATAGATGAATCCAACTAGTAAAGGTTGAACACACATCTTTGCAGAGAAAAAACACTAAAAGAAAATCAAAATAAGAAAAGGATTATTCATTAGAAAATAGGTTACAATGCTCATGATATAGCATTACTGGGTGAAGATCCCAAGGTAATGCACCATAGTGGTGATCAATGAGAAGACTCAACACTTACAACAGGTTCCGGAGAGAACTAGCCAGTTGCGGAGTAAAATAAGGAGCAAATCAGGGAGTAAATCATGCAGAGGAACTAACTAGTTGCGGAGTTAAAGAAGGAGCAAATCGGGGAGTAAATCATGTAGAAGAACTAACTAGTTGCAGAGTTAAAGAAGGAGAAAATCAAGGATTAAATCATGCAGAAGGAATCTTGCATGTAGTCCCATGCTCTAACTAATAGTTCACATATAGGTGTGTAGTAGTTCCAACACCCCCCGTGAACACCACTATGGGGAAAAATAGAAAATTGGCCCCGGCAACTAAGGCCAAAGGTCACCCAAAATACATTGCAACTTGTACTAAAATTGAGGAAAGAGGGAGAACCTCGTGGGAAACCCCCCCCCCCCCCCCCCCCAAAATACAATGTAATCAAAATAAGAGAGGAAGAAAAGACAGTTGGTAAGCAACTATGTCCTTCACTCCAAGACGATCGCGCAGAAAGCGAAACTTTTGCTCAATGAATGCCTTGGTGAAGATGTCTGCAGTTTGTTCTGCTGAAGGATAGAATTGCAAATCAATGACTCGATCATGTACTACGTCTCTGATGTAGTGCATATGGATCTCTATTTGCTTCGTCCGTTGCCGCTGTACTGGATCCCTGCAAAATTTGAGAGTGTGTTGGTTGTCACACCAGATGACAATGGGCTGGTGGAACTGGATGCCCAACTCAGTGAGGAAGTGTTGTAGCCACAGAACCTAAATGGTGATGTTGACTACTTCTCTGCACTCGGCCTCAGCTGAAGAGAGAGCAATAGTAGCCTGCTTCTTGCTCGACCAATAGATAGGGCCAGATCCTAGACTGAGTGAATATCTGAAGGTGGACTTACGATCAATGTTGTCTCCTGCCCAATCAAAATCTGTGAAGCCATGGAGATTCAATGTAGTTCATGCTGCATAGTGAATCCTGAAGGTGATGGTGCCCTGCACATATCAAAGGATGCGATTAGCAGCATTCCAGTGTAGCTCATGTGGCTCCTACATGTATCTGGAAACTGTCCCTACTACATATGAGAGATCTGGTATGGAGTGAGTGAGGTACAATAAGCTCCCCACTAGCTTTCGCTAGAGAGTGCTGTCAACAAATGGAGTGTCACCTCCATCCTCAAGGTGGACCCTAGACAGAAAAGGAGTCAGTGCTGGCTTGCAGTCAGTCATGCGAAATCTCTCGAGGAGATCCCGTGCATACTTAGCCTGAGAGAGTTTGATGCCTGTGGCATCCTGGCTGATCTCAAGACTAAGAAATAAGTGTAATGGACCCATGTCCGTCATCAATAACCTATCATACAAGGCCCTCTTGACTGTAGCAATGGCTGAAGCCGAGTTGTCGGTGATTAGGAGATCATCCAAATACAAAACTAAGAAAAGAAGAGAATCATGTGTCTTGAGCATGTAAACATTCATATCAAACTTACATCTTTCAAAGTTTTGTGATAAGAGAAAAGAATCCATCTTCACATACCAAGCTCTTGGGGCCTGCTTAAGGCCGTAGAGAGATTTCTTCAGTCTTCAGAACAAAGATGAATCCTGAATGAAACCATGTGGCTGCTCCATGTAGATCTCCTAAGATAGGTCTCCGTGAAGAAAGACATTCTTCACATCGATCTGATGTACTTCGCAACCCTGGGCAGCCGTAATGGAAAGTGTAAGGCATATGGAATCCATCTTTGCTACTGGAGAAAAGGTCTCATCATAATCAATGCCATGCACTTGTTGGAAGCCTTTGGCTACTAGCCTTGCTTTCCGTCTGGTGATTTTCCCATCTACAGCACTCTTGGTCCTGTAGACCCATTTGCATCGGACAAGTTTCCTTCCTGAAGGAAGGGGAACTAGATCCCAGGTCTGGTTCTTGAGGAGGGAGTTACACTCCTCCTCCATGGCGGACTCCCAAGATGGATGCCTAGCAACCTTAGCATAAGACTGTGGATCAAAAGACTGAACCAAATGGCAATGCGAGGATGGTGATGGTTTAGTGGAAGCGAGGACAAGAGGAGGCTCGATAAACTCTGACCTAGTCCTTTGGAGATCAGAATTATCCCCCACAAGACCATTTCTAGCAGCTGGGTGGTATTGTGCATATATCTCATGTAAGCTCCTTGTTCTCTGATTTATGACAGGGGAATATGATTCACTGCTGGAAGCCCGATCTGGGCTTTTATGTGGATCATCATTTGCATGCACTAGATTTGTATCTGAAGACTCTGTCTCTGCATCTGCATGCTCTACCTCGGCATCTACATGCTCTGTATCTATAACTGAGTGTACTGAGTCATCATCTCGGACATGAGGTAGATAAAAGGTGTCTACATGGGGCGATTTAGGTGCATGCGAGAGACTTTCTTCAAATTTGACACTTCAGTCAATGATGAGCTTGTCCGCAGAGGGAATCAGGAGTTGCTACCCCTTCATACCATCAGGGTATCCAATATGGATGCACTCAATGCTCTGTGGATCGAGAGCTTTCCTCTTTTCAGAGGGGATGCTAGCCCATCCTCGGGAGCCGAAAACACGAAAGTGGGTGACCTCTGGTTCTGTGCCGTTCCAAGCCTCAAAGGGGGTCTGATCCTTGACAAACCTATGAGGAGATCTATTCTGGATGTAGTTAGCACAATTAAGTGCTTCAGCCCATAGCTCATAAGGCAGTGACTTAGCATGCAACATGGCAAGAAGCCATCTCTTTGAGATATCGATTTTTTCCCTCAGCAACTCCGTTCTGCTGCGGAGTGTATGGAACTGTGTACTGCAACTGTATGCCAGACTAATGACAAAGGTTCTGAAGTGCTGTGTTGACATATTCCCCCCCCCATTGTTTGTATGGAGGGCTTTGATCTTTCTCTCTGTTTGTGTCTCAACTCGTGCTTTGAAATCTTCAAAGTGTGCAAAATATTTATATTTGTTCCTGAGAAGATACACCCGAGTATACCATGAGAAATCATCAATAAATGTAAGCACATACCTTGCTTTGTTGATGGAAGGATGAGGAAAAGGCCCCATGAGATCACTATGGATGAGATCTAGAGGAGAGGATGCTTTGTGAGTCTTGCCAGTGTCAAACTTTTCTCTAGGATGTTTGCCAAGGACACAACCTTCACAAACTCCTTTGGAGAAACTGATATTTGGCAAGCCTTCCACCATCTCATGCTTTCTTAGCTACTACATATACCTATAATTTAAGTGACCAAATCTCTCATGCCAAAGCCTACTACTATCATCAGCATGTGTAAGCAATAAGGAGGATTTAGATTCAATAAATTAAGAAAATGTATATAGTTTGGCTCCATTTTTTACCTCAAAAGTTGAAATTTTGGAGCTGCTATGTAGGTCATATATTTTCACTGCATGTACAGTGAATTCCACTCTCTTTCTAGTACCGGAATGAGTGATCTGATAAACAGAAAGTAGGTTTACCAAAAGTTTTGGAACCTGAAGCACATCTTCAAAGCTTCTGTGTAAAATTTCCACTCTACCTTTTCCGGTGACCTCAATAGGTGAGTCATCCCCCATGAGGATGGGAGGTCCTTTGCATGCATCCAAAGAGGAATAGACTTCCTTTACAGCAGCCATATAATGTGATGCACCAGAATCTATAATCCATGCATCAGGGGAAGAATTAATTACGACTAAAGCATGAAAATTGTTACCTTTCCCATGTGGCAGATCCTCAATTTTCTTCTTGGCGCCCTGAGGGATGTGGTCCCCAAGGTTGTGCTTCTAAAGGATTTCTGCTATTTGGTAAATTTGTTTCTTCATGCAAGAGGATTCTGGATGGAATCCTCTTTGACAGTAGGTGCATCTGTTTCCTTTCTTCCCTTTCTCATTTCTCGAGCCGGAGGAGTCATTGAAGGGCTTGGTGTAGCCTTCCTTCTTTGGATGGGAATGCACTTTTACTTTGTCTTTTTGTTGCTGATTTTTCTGCTTTGAATCATATCTATGATTTTTATTGTTGTTGCCATCATGCACATCAAGTGCATGCGCTTTTTGAGGTTTGATTTTCCCCATGCCAATGATTTTATCTTGCTAAAAAATAAGGGACTCCATAAATTCTTTGAGAGAAGGCATAATGTAGGATTTACCTGTTACGAGCCTTACTGAATGAAATGTAGACACAAAGATGGAGTATTCCGGTCTGAGATTTGACATAATAGAAAGAAATCAACGACTCTCCTCCTTGGATTTGTCAATTCCACAACCCTTGAGTTGCAGCAATAGATCATTATATTTGGTGAAGAAGTCTTGAATTTTGTCATAGTTCTGTGGATCCAATGATAGCAGCTCCACTAAGAGCAGATGTCCTTTCATCTCATCCTATTTCCTGTAGAGTTATTCAGCCTTTTTCCAAATCTCATTGGGTGTATTGCAGGCAGATAGATGAAACTGCAACTCTGGAGAGATGCACATGCATATGGATCTGTGGGCCTCATCCATACGGTTGAGGTACTTGGATTTCTCTATGGCTGAAGTGGGTTCCACTTCTGTAGCCATAGTAATCATGTACAACCCTTTTTGATGAAGGTATCGAGCCATGTGGTCCTTCCATTTGTGATAGTTGTACGGTGTTAGGATCGATGCTTTTGGAAACTCCATTTTTCTGTCGATCTTCAATCTCCAAGTTGTAATACCTGGAAAATAAAGTACTGGTGTGCCTTTTATCTAACAACCTGCAGGATTTGATACCATGTAAATGTGTTAGAAACTCTGCACAGATGAGTCTAGCCAGTAAAGGTTGAACACATAGCTTTGTAGAGCAAAAACACTAAAAGAAAATCGAAAGAAGAAAAGAATGATTCATTAGAAAATAGGTTACAATGCTCATCATATAACATTACTAGGTGAAGATCCCAAGGTAGTGCACCATAGTGGTGATAAATGAGAAGACTCAACACCTACAACAAGTTCCGAAGAGAACTAGCCAGTTACGGAGTGAAAGAAGGAGCGAATCAGGGAGTAAATCATGCAGAAGAACTAACCAGTTGCAGAGTAAAAGAAGGAGTAAATCAGGGAGTAAATCATGTAGAAGAACTAACTAGTTGTGGAGTTAAAGAAGGAGCAAATCAAGGAGTAAATCATGCAGAAGGAATCTTGCATGTAGTCCCATGCTCTAACTAAGAGTCCGCATGTACATGCGTAGTAGTTCCAAGACGCCTTTCTCTTCAAGGTGAAATGCTCAGGCTTTAGCTCAAATATGTGGTAACCGGATTCTCTATGAGTGATGCACACTGCAAAATTTCCTAATAAAAATCTGTCCCAACCTATTTTCCATGTCGAGGAATCGTAATGCTTCAAGAAACTCTACCAGTGAATCATTTATTGGGATTGTGCCATTCACATATTCCCTCTTACTAGTTATTGTAGTTATAATAACTTTACTAAGGTGATTTCCTGGTGTGGGGGCATCAGTCGCTCATACCGATATTTCAACAAAGGTATAGGTCGTGCTCTCCTATTGGCATGATATATTTGCCACTGAGGAATATTTTAATAGGTAATTTTCATACTTGACTCTAGGGTTAATCTGAATGTTATATTAAGTGTGCTTATCTAATGCCTCTTATGTGTGTCTATGGTTGAATTTGTCTTTGGCAGGGTTGTGAACCTAAAGCATGGAATGGTGGTGCTATGCTTGGTAGAGTACACAAACAGACTGGTGCCCTCATTCCCCTCTTCTATGCATACAAGAACTACCATCTCCCCAAGCAAATTTGGTTCGATAACAGGTGCAATGAGGTCTTCCATTTTCCACTTGTCGTTTTTATCGATTCATGTTACCATCTCTTAGGTTTCATTTCTTGGTTTATATTTTTATGTACATTTCCTAATTCCTTTTCTCTTGTGAAAAAGATTTAGATGCAATTGGCAGGTTAATCCTCTTTTTGATAGGTAATTGGTGGATTATTTATACTTCCCGCATTAATTTAAATTTACAAAGTTAGTAATGCTTACTTGGATACCTTTCTTTTGCATCTTGCAGGTACACTCTATTCCTATAGTGGTTCGTTCGATTTATGGACTTTATACCATGTGTGGGTACCATTGATTAATAATTTCAGCATTTGGGGCATTCTAGGTTTGTTATGACACCTCGGCGGGGATTTTGGCATAGTTTCTTTCACCATGCTTCCTAAGATACAGGAAAAGAATCATTGGCATGTTGTAGAATTTTTTGGTTGCAAAACCTTATGTGGGTTTTCATTTCCAGTGAATACCCAATTGGTAGCTTATATCAATAAAGAATTCCCTTTCACTGGATGCTAAACTCGCTAGTTGTTATTTATTAAATTCAAGTGCGCCTAATTCCAAGTTTCAATTTTGTAGGCTTTAACGAAGCCCAAGCCTCCGATACTATTTCCCTACCGTTAAATAATTTGGGACATCTTTGAATAATGATGGCAGCAAAAGTCTGAGATGTTAATTTGAAATTTGGGACCTACCATAGCAATTTTTTTTTCTTGCAGAATATGCTTGGTATGTCATTGCCTGAGTTAGATGGGTTATATTTTATTTTCATTGTGCCATAATAAAAGTTTATTTGAAGTTAATACCAGCTGGGGTTTTAGCCTAAACATTTTAATCTGTCCTCATTTTTGTATATTGTATTTGGCTAGCTTGGCGAACAGCTACACTCTATTACATTTTGGGAATTGTCATTTTAAATGGCTATGAGAATTTTGCATTCAATTCAACGATTCCAACTTTTAAAAGTTTAGGAATTGTGATAGTCATAATAACATGGTAGTAAAGTGACTAATTTACTACTATTATTATTTCCTACATTACTTACATGGCTATGAGTACTATTCTATCCCTAACTATTATACTCAAAGTATTTCTCCCCCAATTTTGTGCTAAGATTCTATCTAGCTTATATAGAATGTGCTCCTCTTGTTTTTCCATTTTCTGAGGTAATAACTAATATGGTTTTCTATACAACGTCATTATAGTACTAGACTTCCAGATCCTTTGTATTGTTCTGAAGAAAATACCAGAGTTTACATGTATCTTGGTGATACCATATTCTATTTATAAAAGCTTGCCTAGTATTTCTAAAATGCTCAACTTCTATTTTACCAATTTTTCAATGTGTTGTTATTCATAATTTTACTCTTCTTTTGAAAAACACAATATAGGTATTGTTGAATTGGCTTGATTATAATGGACTCCATTATATTCTTTAGTCGTTTCTGAATTCCGCTATTTCTAAGTGCCATTCTTGTCTTCTATTATATGTATGTGTGTGTATACAAGGTAGTGTTTATTTATCATACCTTTCTATTTATTCTTAACAGACTGTTATCATCTAGTGCTCAAATATGTATACTTTCATTAGACCAATACACATTTCTTGTTTTTATTTTCATTTTTATGAATGAATTTCTTCTCGAACATCCTAAGTTAAATACTTGGATCTAACTATCTTCCCCACGAAAATCCTGGTTATGAAATCAAATTAGGCAGTTCCCATTTAATGGAGAATCCTATGTACACAATTTACATTTCGGTGGTATTTTCTTAGGGATTTCTATCAAAAGTGTACCAATTCTATCTACAGCCAATAAGGCTTATAACCTCCCAAGTTTTCTCTAATTGAACTCCTAGTCAATAGTAATTCATGTAAAACTATTGTTTCACCATGGTAGCCACATCGTTTCTGCATGAATATAAAATAAAACAACATTCTACTAAATACAACCATGGTGGCCACATATTTTCTGCATGCAGATAAAGTAAAACAACATTCTACTAAATACAACCATGGTGGCCACATATTTTCTGCATGCAGATAAATTAAAACAACATTATACTAAATACAATTGTTGTTGTCACTCTGAGCAACTAACATACCTCTTACACCATACAACATAATTTCCACACAAAATATTAAGTATTCCAGTTCAACGCAACACGTACCTAACTAGTTGAAATAAAATCATAGAGCAAATAATAAAATGAAAAATTAATAATTAGAGGAGTACTTGGAAGTTCACACTTGCTCACCACTCAACCTAGAACTGTTCTCCTCAATTCACCCCAAAGCCGAATTCCCCTTGTCAGCAATCAACAACCCCATGTTGATTGCTTCATCAAGTATTTAATACTTGTCTTTCATAATAAAATTTCCTTTTAGTGGTGTCCCACATTTCTGGATATTTTTTATCCATTTGCCTAGGATTTTTGAGAAAAGAATGTCTTTCTCTCAAGTAGTGCTATTATGTTTTTTCCAATCTTGACATCTTTCTCCAAATAACTGACTTAATGGATCTTTCTCTCCCATCCATTAAGCTTATCCAAAATTTTATCTAGATTCCTTATCATGAAAGAAATATCTAATCTCATTTATGTATGAGATTACATTATTTTGTTTTCGCAAGATTCTTGTTTCTATGTGTCTCATTCCAAGTACCTATGCTCTATTTATTTATTTATTATCAGTTCTTCATTTACATCATTGTTTCCGTATTTTTCATGGATTTCCCACCATTCTAGTTAAAACAAGATTATAGTAGTGGAGGGATATTACATTCTCCTCCCCTTTTATTAACACCATCCTTGGTGTTTAATACCAATTCCACATTTCCCTGAACTCTTGTTGGATAACATTCTGCAACTTCCCTTCACATCCCCATGTAGTTTCCTCAGAAATACAATGTTTCGTTTGTACTTCAGCCTAGATTTGTTCTCTTCCAAAACCAGATGTTTATAAAATCTTGTCTATTATTTGTAAAATGCTCAACTTCTATTTTACCAACTGTTCTATGTGTTGCTATTCATAATTTTAGTTTTTTTTTTAAATCACAATATAGGTATTGTTGAATTGGCTTGATTATGTTGGACTCCATTATAATCTTTAGTAGTATCTAAATTTCACTATTTCTAAGTGCCATTCTTCTCTTCTATTATATGTAAGTGCGTGTATACAAGGTAATGTTTATTTCTCATACCTTTTTATTTATTCTTAATGGACTGTTATCATCTAGTGCTCAAATATGTATACTTCCTTTAGACCAATACCCATTTTTTGTTTTTATTTTCATTCTTATGAATGAAGTTATTCTCGACCATCCTAAGTTAAATACTCGGGTCCAACTATCTTCCCATGAACATCCTGGTTATGAAATCAAATCAGCCAGTTCCCATTTAATCGAGAACCCTATGCTCACAATTTACATTTAGGTGGTATTTTCTTAGGGATTTCTACCAAAAGTGTACCAATTCTATCTACAGTCAATAAGGCTTATAAGCTACCAATTTTTCTCTAATTGAACTCCTAGTAAATAGTAATTCATGTAAAACTATTGTTTTACCATGGTAGCCACATCATTTCTGCATGCATATAAAATAAAACAACATTCTACTAAATACAACCATGGGAGACACATATTTTCTACATGCAGATAAAGTAAAACAACATTCTACTAAATTCAATTGTTGTTGTTACTCTGAACAACTAACATACATCTTACACCATACAACATAATTTCCACACAAAATATCAAGCATTCCAGTTCAACGCAATAGGTACCTAACTAGTTGAAATAAAATCATAGAGAAAATAATAAAATGAAAAATTAATCATCAAAGGAGTACTTGGAAGTTCACACCTGCTCACCACCCAACCTAGAACTGTTCTCCTCAATTCACCCCCAAGCCGAATTCTCCTTGTCAGCAATCAACAACCCCATGTTGGTTGCTTCATCAAGTATTTAATACTTGTTTTTCATAATAAAATGTACTTTTAGTGGTGTCCCACATTTGTGGATCTTTTTTATCCATTTGCCTAGGCTTTTCCAAAAAAGAATGTATTTGTCTCACGCAATTATTTTATGTTTTTTCCAAGCTTAACATCTTTCTCCAACTAAGTGACTTAATGGATCTTTCTCTCCCATTCATTAAGCTTATCTAGAATTTTATCTAGATTCGTTATCATGAAAGAATTACCTAATCTCATTTACGTATGAGATTATATTATTTTGTTTTGGCAAGATTCTCGTTTCTAGGTGTCTCATTCCAAGTACCTATGCTCCATTTATTTATTTTTTATCAATTATTCACTTACATCATTGTTCCCATATTTTTCATGGATTTCCCACCATTCTAGTTAAAGCAAGATTATAGTAGCGGAGGGATATTACATTCTCCTCCACCTTTATTAACATCATCCTCGGTGTTTTGCTATCCAATTCCGCATTTCCCTAAACTCTTGTTGGATAACATTCTACAACTTTCCTTCACATGCCCATGTAGTTTCCTCAGAAATACAATGTTTCGTTTGTACTTTAGCCTAGATTTGTTCTCTTCCAAAACCAGGTATTTTTCATGGATTTTCCATCATTCTAGTTAAAATAAGATTATAGTAGCGGAGGGATATTACATTCTCCTCCCCTTTTATTAACACCGTTCTCGATGTTTTCTATCCAATTCCAAATTTCCCTGAACTCTTGTTGGATAACATTCTGCAACTTCCCTTCACATGCCCATGTAGTTTCCTCATAAATATAATTTTTCGTTTGTACTTCAACCTAGATTTGTTCTCTTCCAGAACCAGGTACGAAGGAGTTCGGTGCACCTATCTCCTTCAAGTGCTACCTACAACATTTTTTCAAGCACCAATGTGAAATTTATCACGTACACCTTTCTAAATTACTGCTACCCAGAAATAAAATATGATGAGCTTTATTTTAACTAATAAAAAGGTTTCACAATTTTCTAAATATTTCCTGTTTTGAATTCCCTTGAGTTTCTAATAGCAGAAAGGAAAATTCCCATTTTTCCAGTATGTGTGTACTCATGCTCTACGCTTGCTTCTTGCAGTTCTTCTATAGTCATCGTCTCAATTCACTTGCGTTCCAAGCACTGTGATATTAGTAACTTTAATATATTATCATAATGCTACCATAATTCCTTTTCATTCTTCTTATTCACACTATATCCAATGTCATGCACATGATCTATAGTAAAAATCGAAATAGAACTTTCATATTACTTCCCGAGAAGTCATAGTAATCAACTGATTATTTGCTTTTGTTAATTTGTCAATATGCATCTGGTATGCATGTTTTCGGTGCATGATATATTACTTCTACTAGTGTTATGCTTCACATGTACTTAATCAATCCCGATCAAGTTAGTTTGTTACATATTTCCATGCCCTTTGAGAAATAAGTTAAAGTATATGGCTATTTATAATATAAATACTTAAGGAGTATCTTGATACATTTGATCTTCATGGTTAGCATCTGATTTCCTTATGCATACCATGAAGCCTTCCATGTTTCACCATTCTTACGTGCTTCTGTTTCTAATTTAGTTCAAATATTTTCTTCCTTTATCTGGATTGTACCCTTTTACTTATTTTTATTTAATTATTTTTCCATTTGATTTGGCTATTCAGTTGATCTAAAGGTACTAGTATTTCTATTTCAATTGGTTTATGGTCATCATTTTTTTTTAATCACACAATCACAATATGTGGTTATCAACATTTCTTTATTGCATCTTTCAATCTATCCTTTTTTTTTCCAAATTGACAATACATATCCATAGTTGTGCATGTTGCAACATTTCTAAAACAAGTATACTTTAGATATTGTTCATAAATTGAAATTCAACGTGACTCAACCCTACTTGTTACGAGTTATGTATCCACCACTGGCTACCTGTTGTGGTTCCTGTTTTTAAAAATGAATATGATGGTATACTACATACTATGTGCATTTCATCCATACCCAACAACTCTTAATGTAGAGTTGAACAAGATCAGTAACAACATCACTCTACCATATATGATGTTCATATATTCACTCACCTAGTTGTATGACCATTGTTATACGTGACACGAAAAATAACGAATGGCATTTCCAGCTTGCTCATATCAAGGTACTAACTTTAGCAGTCTACAGGGTTCATATGATGACATTAGTTGTTCCTTTTTATATTTAAGCAGATTCGGTGGTTGCTATCTTATCATCAAAGCAACTTTTAATGGGACTTAGATATCTCCACTTTTTTTTTTAGAATACAAGTTGAAAACATTTCCTTCATATTACTATAATTTTGAGGTTTCTTATATTCTTATTAGGATCTAATGGGTTGTACCACAGTGACTTGTGTACCTTTAGGTGTAGAGCACCTTACTCACCATTGTCATATCTGGTTGGTGGTATCTCAAGGTAACTTAATCAACCAATTCCTATAGGTTGCCAATGTTTTCTTAGGTATACCCTTGTTTTTAACTTGATGGTTTATGTATCTGCTTGAATTATTATGCATTGTAGGATATTTTCAGTTTTCATTTTCCTTACAGAAGTGTTTTTAAGCCCCCTTTTTTCGTAGAATGCGAATTTTCCGTAGAACATGTTACTAATTTTGGTGACTTTGTCCCTTGTTCATCCTTATATATCTCCAACCACTTTCCCTAGTATGATATTCTTTGTACTACTCGGGATTACATGTGGTTCTAACCCTAACATGTATATATGATTTTGGGTTAGTTTAGACGAAAACTTTTGCAATCTACTCTCGGGACACACAATTTTCTTATTCATATTGCTCGGAAATAATGTCTTATTCATTGCACCATTTATCCTTTATTAACATAAAAAGTGGATCACATCCTCTGCTTATACATACCCTTAGTTGGGTTGAAAAAAAATGGTTATTAATTCGAGGTCTTGTATCACAAGTACAAGAAGTTATTTTTGCATCATGGCCCAAACCACTTCTATAATTTAACACGTGTGAATTCTGCTTTTGCCCAAATCCCATATATATTCCTCTTTTGTTGTCTATTTCTTTTAATATTAAGGTGCAACAACCAAGTAGTGGAGAAGAGGTCATCTTGTTGTACCCTACCAACCAACATTCTCAACTAAGATTTGGAGGCAAGGGTTTCCACCATATACTAATGTCTTCCAGAGAGGGGCTTTGGAATGTAACCCCATTAGCATAAAGACAATGTAGATGATATTGCACAAATAGAAAATCAGTTGGGGAATTGGCATTAGTCAGGTTGATATTCCTTGTTAATCATGAATACACATAATTACTGTCAATTTGCATTATCAACTTCAACTTCCAAAGTAAGCTTTAAGGTTGTACAATTAAGCTAACCAACAAGCTTGTAGAGTACATACCTCCATTTATGCTAGCTTGACCACACTGAGAAAGGTTGGTGATTCTTCTTCTGTGTCGTCCATTTCCTAGAATACAAATTATGATTATAGTAAATTTAATAGCTTGATTCATCATGAAATTTATATAAACAATCATTATATAACAATCTAGAAGATCTGTATGACGCACCTAATCATGAGCATTTCCATCGCTATTAACATTTTTTGTTTTGCAGTTGTGGTTTGGCCATTGAGTTCATCATTGAGCTTATAGCTTTGTTATCCCAATCAATGCTATTTTTCAAACATTAAGTTGTTATGGAAACTTTTAGTTTTATAGCGACATCTACGATGTGTTGTTAAATTGATTCACTCTACATATCTAGTTCAATGAATTGTAACCATGCACTTTCCTGCCTATTAGGTCCAAGAGTTAAACCTAGGCTCTAATACCACTTGTCATGAACCCATTGTTCCACTCTAATAATATGACATTTTTTTCGCTCACTGTAGTATACACTAGGGATACTAGTTTCAACAACTTCTTGTTATTCTGGTGTAAACTCTAGAATTTCCTGTCTTCCATCCCACGAAGACCACCTCACAAATATTAAGGGTGAAAGCGTGAAATTGGGTAACACTTTTGTGAGAAATGGCCCCAAAAATTTCACAATCTCAATTTTTTGGACGAACAATTTTTTTTGGCCGAAATTTTGGTCATTTAGACTAGCACCGACTGTTAAACGGATTTTTTTCCTGAGATGAAAAAATCGGCAAAAAAATAGTTTGGCTGAGCTATTATTTCGGCTGAATTATTTATTCAGCCAAAAGAACTTTTATACATACGACGGGCCAGACCCTGTTGCGAATTTTTCTGCTCTGTTGATTTTTTAATTTGGTCTGTCGAGTGTTATGAGCTCTGTTGATTTTTAATGTGATCTGTCGAGCAATGTGAGCTATGTGGATTTTTGGATTTGGTTCTTCGAGTGCTATGAGGTTCATTCATAATTTGAATTTACTGCTCTGTTGAGCATGGTTGGTTTGAGTTGAAGCCATGCTGAAGTTGAAGCCGAACACTACGAGGTTCATTCCTAATTTATATTTTTCGTTTATAGGAATTTTTTAATTGGAAATTTTTATAATGCTTTTTTATTTTATTTTTCAGCTTGGCGCCAAAGGAATTTTGGTTGGTTGCACTCGTCACTAGGAGCTTTCTCAACCTCCTCATCCAACCTCCTCGTCCATACTAGGTAAGTCACCCAAGGCTCCTTTATCCCTATAAATTGGAAGCTCACCTATTCGAATCTCATTTAAATATAAGAGAAAAATTTCTACAATGCCTCTTACTTATATATTTGGAATATGGAATTTTGTTTAATCTAGATTAGTCAAACTTAAAAATTTAATACTTCATGTAATTTCTTTAGCTATTATTAGAAAATCATAAAAATATAAAAAAACAAATGAAAAAAATGCCATGTCAAAGTCTCTGTCATCGATGGCTCTCCAATAATCTAGCCTCTAAATCTCCCTACCCTGATAGTGTTAAGCTTACAAAATACAAAAATTGAGTACCATTCAAGATATATAAAAGCTGGAAAATAACTTTTTCTTTTGCAAAAAGAATTACATTGTGACTCTTAGGCCAAGACTGAACAACATCTCTCATTGCCAGTTCTATCCCTGAACAATAAATTTTCAATGCTACCCATCTAAGATATGACCAACATGCCACTATGTAAAGGAACCTAACATGCTAGACAAGACAGAAAACAATTGAGCACCCACCCCCACAAAAACAAAAAGTATCTAAATACTATTCTAATTCAACTTAATCATTGAGATCATGTTTCAAAAGTTACGAGAATTAAGTAAAGGAGTTGAATAACTTCGAAGAATGTTTTGAAACCAAAATGTACAAACAAATAAAATATAACATCCCTTGAATCAACTTGAACTGGCCAAGGCTATGTAAATTTATTACATTGGTAGCTTTCTCTTCATTCTTCTCTTTATCTGTTGATACAATATTGCATTATAGGTTTATTGGTACATTACAGTCCCAGTCACTAACAAAGTTCATGCACACCATGAGAGAAAGCATGAACCTGAGAGAAATCATGCATTTATGCTTTCTAGGGATTCCTCTGTGTACCATTGTTTTGCTGGAAAATACAGATGTCACCCATAATAAAAATAAAAGAAGTATTTTTTTTCATTTTGAAATTTCTTTTGAGGCTTTTTATAATGACAAAATCTTAGCTACTAATCCCTGTCATATATTTATTGGTGGATCCATAAATCTAATGTCATCCACATGTCAAAGGCTGTAATTGTAAGAATGTGCCTTACCTTCTAGTTCTCTTTCATTTTTCACTGGTTTTACCAAATTGTGTAGTATTTGCTAAAGTTCTAGATTAACTGTGTGCTAGAGGATATCTGTAAAATTTTAGTTCAATCCTCCACATTATCAATTTGTTCCAGGTCACTTTTGCTTCACTTTATAGCATGATTGCCTTGACGGTAATGCCCAGTGGCATTACAAATAGGATCTTTCCTCCTTCTCTCTATACCGACTTTGCCATATAATTATTGGTGGATACTTATATCTAATGTGACCCACATGTCAAAGACTGTAATTGTAAGAATGTACCTTATTTGTTAGTTCTTTGTTATTTTCTATTGATTGTACCATATCATGTAGTATTTGCTAAATTGCTAGATTAACTATATACTAGAAATACTTGCAAACTTTTAGTTCAATCCTCCACATTATCAATTTGTTCCAGCTCACCTTCGCATCCCTTTACACCATGACTTCCTTTACGGTAACTCCTAGTGGCATTACAAATAGGATCTTCCATCCCTCTATCTATACCAATTTTTGCCATGTATTTATTGGTGGATCCAACAATCTAATGTCATCCACATGTCATTGCCATGTATTTATTGGTGGATCCAACAATCTAATGTCATCCACATGTCAAAGACTGTAATTGTAAGAATGTACTTATTTTCTAGTTCTATGTTATTTTCTACTAATTTTACCATATCAACAACATAAACTTTGAAATGGGCACTGATACCATTACTCTTTTTTTGAGGTAGCAAAAAAATCAACCAATTTTGAACAGTGTTATATTTAGTATATATATATATATATATATATATATATATATATATATATATATATATATATATATATAGCGTAGTTTTGAGACTTTAAGTTTTTTTTATGTACATTATGTTTTAGAATGTTAGTGATTTGCAGGTTGATTTTAAAAAGTGTTGCCGCTGCATCAGCGTCTTTTTTTAGAAGAATTATATTTTGACTTAAAATTTTCTAATGTATTAAATGTAAATAATTATTTTCTAAATTTAACAATTTTTTAATTAGTCTTCTTCTTCATATTTTTTTTGTTTTTGTTTTATTTATTTTTTATAGTGAGATCGTTATTTTTTTGCATAGTTAAATCAAAAGATGGATATTTTAACGTTTCAATATTCTACATATTTATATATCATTAATTACCTTTTCAATGTATATCAAATAATTGTCCGTAAAAACAATAATTTTTAACAATTGACATAGAAATAAACATTTCGAACATAAAAATAACAAAACAATTACACATTTTGATAATTTTTTACCAGAAATGACAGGTCAAAATCATATTTTTTATAGGAAAAATTCAACAAAAAATGGTTAAATAATAGTTTTTTTTATGAATTTCATGTCAAAAAATAATAATAGTCACAATTTGTTTTCAAAAAATAATGATTCACATAAGAATTAAAGAGAAAATCACATATTACAAATATTGAACATATAACAACATTAACTGAATACTTATTCTTCTCATAAAATGTCAAAGTCAAACAATTACAAGTATAACGAATTAATAGTTACAAAAAATGAGCTTGATTTTCCAAGAATAACTTAAATTTAATAAATAATATCATGTAATCCAACTCTTCATCTTCTAGACTTTCATCATTGTCTTCTTCCACAATATTTTCTGCTTCAATTTGCTCATTTTCCTCTTCTGATGGATCTTTGATGTCTGCGAATCTCCCAATGTATGCCTTTCCAACCATTCCTTGTAATAGTGGTCGAGGTTCCTTTTCCTTTCTTGATACATGTAATTCATTAAAATCTCTTTTTCTCAACCCGATTTATTGCATTGCATCTGAATGAAATTGAAGAGCATTAATTCTTTGCTGAATAAATTTGCATTGTACTGAGTCTTTTTAAATGACAATGAAATTTCTTCTTTTTTTCTAGGAAACATGATTGTGTTGTACTTAATTATCAAGCAAAAACGAAATAATGAAGTAAATCAGTATAATCACATATAAATTAAAAAATAAATTATTGAAATTCAATTTTATATAATAAAACTTACCTGAACCTAAGAATAAATCCAGAACCCAATCTCCTTCATTTGAACATAAGTCTATAATATAGTTAATCAATGACTGTGGTTTTTTATAAATGTTAACTATATCTCATTTTTCTTCTTTATCTTCATATGTTACTTATTTTACAACAGCATCGTAAAGTAGTACTTGGCTATGACTCTTTCGATCTACCCGATTAAGAAGCATAGACTTATAACTATCATCTTTTGTCCAACTTTCAACATGGATGAACTCGCAATCACTTATAATTGGTTGATATTCACGGTTAATAAGATTTGACTTCTTTCTGTAACATGAAATAATAAAAGTTCAATTAACTTGTACATAAACGAATTTTTTAACATTTCCAATTGTGTGTCTGAATGTAATGTCACAAATCTTCATAATGGTGATTATGTGACTTCTACAAATTCCTCAACCACTTTACTAAGAGCTTAATAATTAGAAGGGTTACTATCATAGTCAATGTTTGGGATATTGAAACCATGGGGAATATCCAAAATAACTATGGAATAATCCCTTTTAGGTATGAGTTTAACAATGTCTTTGTAATCACCTTGTATTATTTGATATTCAATAGTGTCAATCCCATTCCAAATGAAATAAGAGTTGGATCAAGTTCAACATTACTAGGACATTTATTTCTCAGTCTTTCGATCATGATTTTTTCAATAAAGCTTCTGAAACTATCTAGTGCTCCATTTGCATCATTCTTCATCTTTAAAAAAATAAAAAAATATATGTATAAGTTATAAAATAAAAATAGTATACAGATGAATAAAAATGAATGCATAAATCAACATACATTTTAAAATGCAAGATAGAAATATTTTAGTGTTGATGTAGAACTTGAATCTGTGTGGTTGCATACAAAATCATCCCAACTATCTTCATTAAAAAATTTAACCATTTGTTCTTGTATTTTCATGTAAACATTGTGAGTGAATAGATAAAGTAAAAAAAAAATAATATAATAATATGTATAACAAATACTACCAACAACAATATGTTATATTTAAAAGAAAATTATAATTTAGAAATAAGTAAAAATAATTCAAAAAACTTACTTTTGAAATTCCTCACACATTTTGCCTAATGATAATTTCCCTGACTTCACACGAGATAATATTGTTTTGACAAGTTTTACATCCTTCACTCCTTCCAATGTTGCCCAAGGTGTCATAATCATATCTTATGGAGGTTGCCTTATTTCAGGACTTGATTTACTAGTGCTACATATCAATGGTTTAGACTTTTGACCTTTTGGTTTTTAATGCCAAGGTTATCCCATTTGATAAAAATCTCATTAATCAATTCCCATATATCTCCAGTTCTAAATATCCACTGGAAAATGTTATCAATACCTCTTAATATATCAGAATGTAATTTTCCACCTTTTGAATTGATTTTTTCCTCAATTTGATAATCTATTTCCATACAACATTCCTTCTGAAATTCTATACTAACCTTTGTATTATCCACACCACATTTTCATTCAAATTCATTATGAATAAATCTAACCCTTTGGATGAAAGTCATAGTCATCCTATACTCATTATCTGTATCATGGTCCCATGCCAATAACTTTGCTTCCATATCTGATAAACCACCATAAAGGATACATTTCGTTGTTTCAAAACATGGGTTATTGGGATATTCCTCCATAAATTTCCTTTGATCTTCTACAAAATGGTTCCCCATAAGCACATAATAATTTTATTCAAAACATTTTGACTTATCAAATGATTCTTTGTTGGGAACTTGAACTGGATCAACAAGAAGCACATAATCAAGCACATGAGCATATGGATTGTACCTCATTAATTTCTTCAAGTTGTTAATATGTAGGTGGTGTGGCTCTCTATTTTGATATTTAAATTTTCTTTCACTTGACTTATAGATTTGTCTGTCATTAAGTTGAAATGTACGACCACCCTCAATTAATTTTATCTTTGTCAAGTGATTTCGAATGGAATTTTGTTTTTTTTAATAATGCCATTCTCTAAATCAATTCCTAGTGTAATGATTTCCCTTCTTTATTTTAAATTTTCACTGGATATTCACAGATGGCCTTGAATTTTTTAGAATGATCAACTTTTATTTTCTTCCTCCTCTTTTCTTCTAGATAAATAACATCCTCATCATCGACTAGAACAAAGACATTCTTGGGCATTTTTACTTTTTGTCTTTTATGGCTCTTCTCCTTTATAACATAAGTTCTAATCTCATTCTCAGTAATGGTAACATATTTGTTAGCTTTAGTTTCAATTTCCTCCTCTTCAAAAGTAGCATGTCTATCTTTGCTAGATTTATCCACTATAGGTATTCAGTGTTGATTCTTTGGATGTTGTTTTGTAGCATCATGAATTACTTTTTTGCTTGTTTGTTTTCCATATCTTCTTCTGACCCTGAGTAGAAACTCTTGAAAACATTCATAATATCTTGTTCTATAAAATAAATGTCTCCCAACATAATGGAAATAGTTTCAATAAAATTTTGTCAAACAAAATATCATATGTCAATAAAATCTAGGTTATAAAATATATAATGATACAGGTACCGTAACGCAAAACACTTAAATATAAATAACAATACTTACAATATCTTGTGCAATCTAATTTATGCTTTGTTTACACATCTTTGTATATTCATCTGTCGTGTCATACATTGATCATGCAAACTGATATCTAATATTGTCATGTGACTTGGGCGGTTTTGTAAGTACATAAACAACTTCAGTATCCAGTATCAAACACATGGCTAGTACTTTTCCTAGTACCTGATAACTTCCATTATTGTTAGGGATATCAACATATAGATATATTTGCAGATGTTATTCGCCTTCCCTATCTTTCACAAACCATAACTGTTATGTATGTTTCACTTCTTGTGATTTCTTCCTGTAAGAAATCAACTTCTTATCCTTTGACGCATTTGATAAATTTGTAGTTATTACCTCAAGTTTGGTTCGCTTAGCAGTATTTTTTTAGGATAAACCTCTAGTTTTAACAGCCTTTGGTCTAGAAAGATTCATAAAAATATTCCTTGATTCCATTTTCATGCAAAAATAATACACATATATATAAATAAATAAATTACAAAGAAACCAATAACTTAAGTAAAAACAAAACGAAACAATATCTAAAAACACAAAAAAGACTAGAAATATGCACATCGACCCCCATGACGAGTTGGACGTTAGGTTCATACAAGGAACACAAAAAATCTATCCTTAGAAAAAAAATTATTTATTTTCTCATTTGTCCCTGGTCCCTTGGTAGGCCACTTGCTAGGGAGTCATTGTGCCTTAGTGTTCTTTCATTCCTATGCCTATGAGCAGGCACTCTTGACTATGGGCATGCCCACCCAGGGAAAAAAGGCGCTTTTTCTTGCCAAGGGTCGATTCCTAGAATTGCCCCCTGGCCTGCCAGGGGAGATTAAGGGAACAGCCTCTAACAAGACAAGGGCTTGACTCCTAGAATCGGCCCCTAGCAGGCTAGGGGGCGACTCTGGGAATCATCCCTGCTGGCCTACCAAGGGAGATTCAGGGAATTAGCGCCTTGGCACGGGGTGACTAAGGCAATCGACCCCCTCGCTTGCCGGGGGTCAATTCTCAGAATCTTCCCCTAGCCTGCCTAGGATGGTTTTGGGAATCGACCTCTGGTTAGGCCAAGGGACCATTTTATGTTTTTCCTAGGGTCGGCAGACCCACAGCCAGGCGCACAGTGCCTGACCATAGGCCTTCCTACTTGCGGCACGTCGGCGTGTTACATGTTATCATGCCACGAGTGGGCACGCCCAATGTTTCGCAGCCCCCCTTCACCCCCATCACTACAACCCAACCTACCTAGGGGTGAGGGTTAATTCTAAGAATCAACCCTTACCCCTGGTCAGGCTAGGTCGCGGGGGGGGGGGGGTGTGCCCCGGGCAGGCACGTCAACATCCAAGTGCACTCTCCCATAGGCACTGCCTGTGGGTGGGCACGGTTGATCATGGGTGTGCTCGCCTGAGGCAGAGCTTCCCCCTGGTAGGCCAGGGGGTCGATTCCAAGAATTGACCCCATAACCTACCACGGGGCTGCTCTACCTCGGGAAGGCACTACCACAACCATGAAGCCCATGACTGGGCCCACCATGCCCACTACTGTCATTGTGTCCTCCTTCCTGCCAGAGGGTTATCGTGTAAGCCTACCTCCTGTCAAATTTTAATTTGTAAAAGGAATCTATATTTCATTAATAGAAAGTTAACTTTTTTTAAAATTGGAATGTGTTTTTGTCTAGTATTTTGCGCGAACATAACAACCCAACTAACACATAACTACTAGTAAACCTATGGGAGTTTAAGACCTGCATTCAGCAAAAGGGAAGCTAACCTTTTGAATATGATAATCTCTCGTTGAATGTGTTGTTAATAAAAATGTAATTTCTCCACAAAATCACTCCAAGTCTTTAAACGAAACCTCGAAAAGTCTTGATATGATGTGAGGAACAGTGATAATGAAATTTATGACATAGTAGAAATTATGGAATTGTTTTACCGCATGGTGAATGTCATATTAATTTTTTTTAGAAAAACTTGACATATAAATCGTGTTATGGGGATATAGTAATTTATTTTAGAGATATAATAAGAATTAAAATAATTATTCAATTGTCTAGTAAATGCTATATAGTTTAAGTAAAAGATTTAGTTTAAAATATTAATTTCATGAGAAAATTTTAGTTAAAATTTTTCAATAAATTGTAGAATAAAATTTTGGAGGGAAATACATGAAAAAAATGAGGTAAAATTTTTAGCGAAAATTTTTGGAGGGAAACACTGGAGGGAAATTTTCATTCTTTAAGCTATATATCATCATTAGGAGACAGTGCATTTGTATCATTCAAGCTCTCTTTTTTAAGCCATAGATTGTTCTAATATTGAAGATTCACTTTGTGAAGCATCAACATCTTCATCACGTACCAACTCTATTCATATTGATGAATATAACAAAAAAAAATCGCTGTGAATAGAAAGTTAAATCTTTGATGTAGTCATAATCCTAAGGACTACGAGATCAGCATTGATGAAGGGCAGGATTAATATTTTCAAATAAATAAAGAGTCACAGTTTCCACTTAGTCCTAATCCTATGGAATATGAGAGAAACAGTGATGAAGAGCATGATGAAGAATTTCTAATAAATCGAGCATCACAGTTTCCACATACTCCTAATCCTATGGACTATGAGAGGAGCAGTGATGAAGGCCAGGATGAATAATTTCCAATAAATCGAGTGTCATAGTTTCCACTTAGTCCTAATCCTATGGACTATGAGAGAAGTAGTGATGAAGTCCAGGATAAATAATTTCCAATAAATCGAGAGTCACAGTTTCCACTTAGTCCTAATCGTATGAACTATGAGAGCAGTGTTGAAGGTGAGGATGAAGAATTTCCAATAAATCGAGAGCCACATTTTCCACTTAATCCTAATCCTAAGGCCTATGACTCACGAGAGAAACAATGATGAAGGTTAGGATGAATAATTTCCAATAAATCGAGTCACATTTTCCACTTAGTCCTAATCCTAAGGATTATGACAGAAGTAGTGACAAAGGAAAGGATGATGAATTTCCAGTAAATAAAGAGCCATGTTTTCCACTTACTCCTAATCGTAAGGACTATGAGAGTAGTAGTGACAAAAGGGAAGATGATGAATTTCTAGTAAATAGAGAGTCACATTTTCCACGTAGTCCTAATCCTAAGTTCTATGAGAGAAGTAGTGATGAAGGGCAAGATGAAGAACTTAGTCCTAATCCTAAGGACTATGAGAGTAGTAGTGACAAAGGGTAGGATGAAAAATTTGCAGTAAGTAAAGAGTCACATTTTCCACGTAGTCATAATCCTGTGGACTATGAGAGCAGCACTAATAATGCACATGATGAATAATATCTAATAAACATCGAGTCAAATTTTCCATTTAATCCTAATTCTAAGGACTATAAGGGTAGACATGACGAAGGGAAAGATGAATAATATCCACCAAGTCATTATTTCAAAACCATATATAATCATAGTGAGGATAATATTCCACCTAATGATGATGCAAATGCTTATACATATGATGATTAAATAATGGAGATGTTGCCAACAAATATTGTATCGAGAAGTAGGAGCAGACCTTTTCGCATCAATCCAATATTTTGTAGCTATATAAGGGGTAGAGAAGAATATACCACGAGAAGAAGTTCTATAAGTGCTCTCATTTCAAGTGAATGATGTCAAAAAATTGCTTCAAACGTATGGATTTCAAGTTTGCATTGGAGAAAAGGAAGTGATATTTGTAAATGAATAAAAGCATGAAAAAATCATATTTAGTGGGGTGCATGCAATCTTCATTGTCGGGTTATAATTACATATTCACTCTTTATTTATCTTTAGAAAGGCTTTCAAAATGTTCCATCAATGGGTAATTTTCATCTATCAATAACCCAAGAAAATTTGGAAAAGTATCCCACATTTTATTCAGAAGTACATCATAAAGGACAGTCTGGGCCATTATCAAATACTACAATGTCATGGATGAAATAATTATTTTCAAAGCATGGAGAGGGTATGCAAAATATAGAGACAATACATATTCCAGATAATTTCTCAAGACGGGGAATCTTTAACTTATACAAAGAATATGTAGAAGGTGTTGAAGGAAATGGTCGATTTATTACATATCAATATTTTGTGAAAATATGGATGAAAGAATTCAACATTGTCGCTATTCCTAAGAGGTCAAGGATGGAGGTTTGCAGTACATGTGCTTCTCTTAAATCAAAAAAGTATAAATGTGAAGGGGCAGAAAGAGGTAAGCATGCATAACATTAATTTTTAAAATTGTATAGTCATCAACTATGAAAACATATTTATTAACAATTTTCTTTTATATTTTGTATATTCCATTTTTAAAGCATTTCAAGAGAATCGCTAAAAACAAATAAGAGAAAGGAAAAATTTGTACAAGCATTGAAAAAAGTGTTATGATAATCCAAATAAATATTTGGGTTTTATAATTGACACTATGGACCAGAAGAAAGCACTTCTACCACAATTTGTTTCGCACACCCAAAAATTTACAAGGGGGGAGCTTTATTAAGTATCACTTGGTTGGTTGTATGGTCTTCAATGGGAAAATGTTGCCTAGGGTATACTTCGGAGTTCCAAATATTCATAGTGTTACAAATATCACAATAACCATAATTCATCATGTGCTTTCTCATTGGTCTGGTAATCTTCCTGATGTTTTGTATCTACAATTGGAAAACACTTGTCATGAAAACAAAAATCAAATTGTTTTTGGATATCTAAACATGCTTGTTGAATTGAAGATTTTTCAGAAGGTAAATTTTGGTTTCTTTCTTGTTGGGAACACTCATGACCATATTGATAGAATTTTGTTTTTCAGTCACATTGAGGAGGAAGGATGTTGGGATCTTTCCATCATTAATTGAATGTATTAAGAAATCATACATGCCAGAGCCTATTTTTCATGTGTTGGAAGAAATTGTTGACATGCGAAGGTTTATTCTGGGATCACATGGTGAGAGAAATGCATTGAACAACTAAATGACAATAGCTTCCAACAACAAATTCGTATACTAAAAAGATGATGGGAAAACGCTAATATGGGGCAAGAAGTATTCAACTACTGCAGAATGGGTGTCATCATCAAGTTTGACTTTATTGAAATTTATTAGATCATCCAATATTTTGGTCAAATATATTGTTATTAAAATCAGTTGATGAATTTCATAATGCACACAAGCATAATAGAGATATAAATTATTTTGGTTTCCTCGCAGAAATTAAAAAACGTATTAGATATATATATCAGTACTTTGGTATTTCTCATTCAGTTTGGTGGGAGTATTTTTTCAATAATAAAAGTAATATCATTTCAAGAATAACAAATGAAGATATACTTTTGAAAACTCCATTTATTTGGCCACAAAATGTGTCAAATGAACATGAGGAAAGAAACATTGTTCAATGGAAACAATCTCAAAGTATTATTAATTATTCATAGGTAGAAGAAAGAGAAATTTATATCAATTCCAGAGGATCATGTGCACAATGTGAAGCCATGGAAGACCTTTACAGGGGCCTAGTATAGGATACTAAGGAGGGTTGCATGATCACAATGCTAGCAGATGGAGATTCCAATGGCTATCCATTCTGGGTTGGTAAGGTTATAAAATTCATTACATAAATTGAAGATGTTGTAGGTGTTGAAGTACATTGGTATGCCACAAATACAAACCCATTCAATGGTGTGTACAAGCCAGAGATGGTAGTTGATAAAAAAATTGGTGGAAAAAGGAAAATAACGGGTACAAATATAAATCATCGATTCACAGACCTATTAAAATTGGAGGATGTTGACATACTTTTTCATTACTTCAATTTAAAAAAGAGAGGAACACTTCGCTTCAAGATGATAGAGATTGTGAAGAGGTTGTTACCAAAAGAAATAGTGTTGAAATGGGGGTGTGCTAAACCCAGTCATAGATCTAGAAGAATTTTGAAACATGAAATGGTGGGCATGCATGTGGACTCAGATGGGGCACTAGTTGATGAAAGATAAGAATATGAAACATCTTCATCTGAAGTCAGTCATTCATATGAAGATGTGAATTCTGATGGTGTGCAAGAAGATATGAGTGATTTTAAATAATTGTCTAAGATAGTTTATATAACTGATGTTTGCATCTTATCTTGAAATAAAAATTTTGATTTCCATATCATGTTAAATGAAGTTATGAGTCATTTTTATGTTTGTTGTATTATATGTTTTAATTGTGATGAGTTTTATTGTTTAGAATATTCATAATGCAACAATAACTTAAAGATATAATTTATGTTTTATTTAATCTACAAGTATTAACATTTTGATTAATTTAGTCATGTAATTTTTTCATAATGTCATGGTTTAAATGTTTTGAAAACTTAGAGTTTTTTAATTCTATGGTTGAAAATTTTCCTATTTTTTTTTATATTTAATGTTATGGTTGAAAAAAATAAGAAATTTAGTGATCTTTAGTGTCATGTTATTATATGTTTAACAACATGGATGAAAACTCATGGAATTTTAATGTGTTTTGGATCCCATGATTTTATCTTTATCGTCATTACTAAAAAATGTTGAAATTATACATGGGAAAGAAAAATGTTATTCTACAAAAAATATTAGTGTGTTTCTTTCATTTATTTTGCACAAAAAAAAATTACTGCCATTTTTTAAATATTTTGAAAATTAAACCTCGAAAAACATAGTTCCATAATACACACTTTTCATTTTTTGGACGGTTTTTCATGTTTTTTTCAAGTTTTTTTTGCTAGAATTTCCCGTTTTGAATTTATAGTTCCCTTTCCAAATTTTATATTGTTTATCATGTAGTATTTTCTAAAGTTCTAGATTAACTTTGTACTAGAAAAAGAGCTGCAAACTTTTAGTTCAATCCTCCACATTATCAATTTGTTCGAGGTCCCTTTTGCTTCCCTTTACAACATGATTGCCTTGACAGTGTCACATGATTGCATTAAATCCAAGATCTTTCCTCCCTCTATTTATACAGACTCTTCTTGGAAGATGGATCTTATTGGCTTCCTAAGATGAGGTAGAATACACTTAATTGAAGGTTCTTGTACTTTCTCTTCTCAAGTGGCAGTTTCTTTTTGAGATACATCTTTTTCATTTCTATTTTGTTGGGTGCATGAGGTTGAAGCTAATCAGGGTGTTGCCATTGTTTTGTCATCTATATTTTGTGTTTTAATTTTAATGTTACTGGGTTGCTAATTAGAGTGTGGGCATTCCTTTGTCATCTATTTTTGGTGTTTTAATTTTAATGTTATTGGGTTGACTTGTTCTACCTTGATTTATCTCGTAGAACAACCTTGATATTTCTTGGTAACATACATTTCTTGCTTACATTTTTACATGTTCATTTATGTTTCCTTTTTCATTATGTGTAATTGACTTCAAGCTTCCCTATTTTTCTTGTAACATGGGGCTTATTAGCTTCCTAAGAGGAGGCAAAAATAGACCTAATTGAAGGTTCTTGTACCTTTTATTTCCAAGTAGTAGTTTCTTTTTGAGATGCATCTTTTTCATTTTTATTTTTTTTAGTGCATGATATTGAATCTAATTAGAGTGTTGGAATTGCTTTGTCATCTATTTTTGGTGTTTTAATTTTAATGTTATTGGGTTTCTAATTAGAGTGTTGCCATTTCTTTGTCATCTATTTTTGGAATTTTAATTTTAATGTTATTGGGTTGACCTGTTCTACGTAGATTTATCTCGTATAACTATGGTCCAAGTGTAGAAAAACACTCTGAAGAGAAGCCCTATGATTATAAGGAGCCACTACTTAATCAAACTGTGTTATCCTAAGAATATGGGCATATGATGCAGTGTCAAAGAACTATGAATGATGCACCTATCATTAATTCTAGTTTCGTATCCGCATCTTCTCAACACATAACATTTTAATCGAAAACATGAAAAATTTGATCAATGAAGAGGACGTAAATGAAAAAGGGACATCAATGAAAAAGATGATAGCATGTCCATTGAAAAACCTTGATGCTTCTTGGTGACATATTTACCTTGCTTATGTTTTTATATGTTCATTTACATTTCCTTTTTCATTATGTGTAATTCACTTTACTTCAATATTTGCTTGGAACATGGGTCTTATTAGCTTCCTAATATGAGGCAGCATACACTTAATTGAAGGTTCCTATACTTCCCATTTTCAAGTAGTAGTTTCTTTTTGAGATACATATTTTTGATTTCTATTTTGTTGGGTGCATGAGATTGAAGCTAATTAGAGTCTTGGCATTGATTTGTCATCTATTTCTGGTATTTAATTTTAATATTATTGGGTTTCTAATTAGAGTGTTGGCATTTCTTTGTCATCTATTTTTGGTGTTTTAATTTTAATTTTATTCGCTTGACTTGTTCTACCTTGATTTATCTCGTAGAACAACCTTGATGCTTCTTAGTAACATACTTTCCTTACTTTTGTTGTTATATGTTCATTTATGTTTCCCTTTTCATTATGTGTAATTCACCCTTTTTTCCCTATTTTCTTGGAAAATGGGTCTTATTAGCTTCCTAAGATGAGGCAGAATACATTTAATTGAAGTTTCTTGTACTTTCCCTTTTCAAGTAGTAGTGTCTTTTTCATATACATCTTTTTCATTTGTATTTTGTTGGGTGCATGAGATTGAAGCTAATTAGAGAGTTGGCATTGTTTTTTCATCTATTTTTGGTGTTTTAATTTTAATTTTAGTGGGTTTTTAATTATAGTGTTGGAATTTCTTTGTCATCTATTTTTGGTGTTTTAATTTTAAAGTTATTGGGTTGACTTGTTCTGCCTTGATTTATCTCATAGAATAACCTTGATAGTTCTTGGTAACATACTTTCCTTTCATTTGTTGTTATATGTTCATTTATGTTTCATTTTTCATTATATGTAATTAACTTCAAGCTTCTCTATTTTCTTGGAACATAGGTCTTATTTGCTTCCTAAGATGAGATTGAATACTCTTAACTGAAGGTTCTTGTACTTGCTCTTTTCAAGTAGTAGTTTCTTTTTGAGATTCATCTTTTTCATTTCTATTTCATTAGGTGCATGAGATTGAAGCTAATAAGAGTGTTGGCATTGATTTGTCATCTATTTTTGGTTTTTTGACTTTAATGTTAGTGTTTTAATTTTAAGAAGGAAAGATAGATATTACATTTACTAGAATAAACCTCGGCCTATCACTTTTCATTTTAATTTGTTTTCCTCTTTCTTAACAATATTTTGAAATAAGCATATATAAATAGACCGATTTAGACCATATAATTAAACATGTATTATAGTTTTAGTAAGTAAATTTTATAAGGAGGTAATATAAGTGTTAAATTTACTAGAATAAAACCAGTCTATGATATTTCATTTTAATTTTTAAACATATAAATAGATCCATGTATGGCATATAAATAAACATGTATTATAGCTTCAATAAACAAATTTTATAACAAGACAGAATAACTCTTAAATTTCCAAGAATGAAAATAAAAATAAATTAATAAATACTTTCAAACTTGGGTGATTTGAAGCTAAGTCAGATTAGAAGTATTTGTATCACTAGAATGAACATAAAAATGAATTAGTAATTACTTTCAACCTTCAGTTGAGTTGAAGCTAAGTTGAATGAATTAGATATTTTTAGTTGAGTTGAATTAGAGATCTCTAATTGTTTTCTTCTTGCAATTCTCCAACCTTCCAACCAAGTAGAAACAACCTTTATTGCTACGTATCCTTCCAACAAATTTGTCTAAACAATTATCTTTTGTAAAACCTAACAATACCTATATAAATATATTAAATTCATTTTATTGAATTTGTTTTTTACAAAGATCAAAAAACCCATTAAACATGGTTGAAAAATGGACATCATACATAAAAGTTTTTTGTTATCCCTCTCCAGGGCAAGCGGTGATTACTTATTTGGTATGAAATATTGTGACGAACCAAGTCCTCCAAAGGAAAAGGAATATACATGGAAGAACAACAAACAATGAAGCACATTATATTGCATTTATAGAAGGCTTAGGAATAGCTAGAGAGTATGGATCCAATGGAATTGTAGTCTAAACCAATTCTAAACATGTGTGCAAGCAGATGAAAGGTGCGTACCAATTTAAAAAAGAGAGGTTAAAACAATTGCATGGAGAAGCAAAAAATATTGTTAGTCAATTTCGATCATTTAGCATAAGATATTGTGAAAATGTTAATAAAATGTCTAGTGATGTATTCTATGGGGCAATGCCAATTCAAGATTTGTGTGTGAAAGATGAATTAGTGTTAAGGAGTTTTCTATAAATATTTATTGATGGACATTGTAAGATATTTTTTATATGTGTGTACTTTTTAGTTATAAATGTGTCAATTTTTAATGACCATGTGTTTTTTTCAATTCTATACCAAGTGTGTCCCCACTATGTAAGAACAACTAGGTGAACTTTATTTGTTTTAGAAAATTTTGTATTTAATTTTCAAAATGTGTGTGCTTCAACATTTCTCTTTTTAGTCTTGAGTATATTTTAAATGAAGATTGTTACATTAATTTTCTGAATTCTGTCAATGTTTTTAAATAGCAATTTTAAGATCTTAAAATGCATGATGTAATTTCAAGGGTTACATCAATTAAATGCATGAGGTAACTTCAAGGGTTTTATCAATTTTCTGAATTTTCTTAATCTTTTTAAATAAAAAATTCAAGATTTTTAAATGCTTGAAGTAACTTCAAAAGTTACAATAATTTTTTGAATTCTTGATCTTTTTAAATAACAATTTTAAAAAGAATTATAATGCATGAGGTAACTTTTTAAATATCATGCATCTATATATCTATAGATGTCCATATCATGGATGGGCATTTTCTACATGATCCTTGAGGCGAGCATTAATAGAGTCTCGTGCATCTACTAGAGCTGGAGGTCCATCGTTTACATTGTGGTGTATATATATGCATGTACTTAAATAATAAATAATTAGAATCATATTTATGTACACATATATATTGAATTTATTTTATATTCTTTTAGATGCTTTTCTCACTATGTCATTGTGTCATGGTGGTCATTCTCCCAGTGGTCATCAATCTCGGAGTGGTCAACATTCTCTAGGTGGTCATCAATCTTGGGGTGGTCAACATATTCTAGATGGTCATCAATCTCAAACGAATCATCATGATCAACATTATTTTGGTAAATTATATATATATATATAAAAGTATGTGGAAACAAATTTGTACATGTAAATGAATTGTATGTAAATGCGTGTACATATCTATCTTGCATACTTGTATGAATACATTTGTTCACATGTTTTTATATTTATGTAATTATATATATTGATCGAGAGGGTGAAAATGTTGGTCCAAATAGTTCAAGAAGAAAGCCAGAGACCAACTACCACTTATCCATCTCATATTTCAAACGAGCTTCCTTGAGAGACAAACTTCCAACAATACACATTACAAAGGTGCAAAACACACATATAGAACTGAGATTAACATAAACCTATGCTAGTAAATAATTCAATTAAAATTTTCAAAGCTCTAAACATGTTTATCCACAAAATTAATATTTCTTTTAACCATTTTAACTACTCTTAATATATTTAAATTAAATTGTGTCCCATACATTCTATACATTAATATAAATCTTTTCTTAAAATTAAAATTGTAAAATACTTTAAAAAATAATATAAAGGTTAATTTTAATAGACAAAGTATTTTAATAATGATTTAGATATAACATTTTATATTATTTATTAATATTTGTATTTCTTTTTATTAGGTTAAATACCATATTTTTCATTCAAAGATCAACTCTATCTTTTAAAAATGAGAAGTTTATTTGAAAGATTTAAAGAGACAACACATAGACATTTGAAATGGATCTTCTAAGTGTGTGGATGGGAAAACATCATTCTTTTATATCGATGCTTACGGGAATGCTTTTGTTCACAACTATCGAAACGATAAATATGTTAATATTTGATTTAAAATAATATATTATAAAATCATCAATTAATTATAAGTTGATTAATTATAATTGCTCCGATCGTTTGGGGAGCGTTTTGTGAATGTGTCGTCAGTTATCACTATAGGAATTAGAAGCGCAACTTTTTGTGAATATGTTGTCAGTTTTCATCAGAGGAATTTGAGGCGAAGTGTTTTGTAAATATATTGTCAGTTTTCATACAGGAATTCTAAGCGAACCGCTTCATCATGTGATTCATCTCTATATAATCCCTAGGATTGCAGGGATTTACAGCAATGTCGAATACAGGCAAATCTCTGTGAACTGGGAAGGGAAAAGGTTGCAGATATTGATTCATCCAACTGCTCCAATCATGTCGACTCCACCAGGTTCTCCAAAATACGTTGATGTAAATCCCCGAGATTTGCGTTTCACGCAGGACAGTATCAAGAATTCCTTCAGCGAATACCACGGCGGCAGAATGTTGAGCGAAGCTGTGAGGGCCATTAAGGATGGAAAGCTCGAATTGGCCCTCTTAACGTGCATAAAGGAGACGATGGCCACCTCTATTGCGACAACAATAGAAGCCTCTATGCGGCCCGGGAAGCCGGCGTTGAGTCAGTTGAGGTGAAGATAACGTCGAGGTGAAGATAACGACGTCGACGATTCCAAATCTCGCCGTTTTGGAAGAGAAATGAGGGAGAAGCTGAGTGACCCCAATTTTGTTCCCAAAGTACGGGGCGCTAGACCATGACACCCGGGCCTTTCAACGGTTTGGCGGTATCGATGCATCCAGCTGCTTTGTAGAGGGCCTTTTGTTTTAAATTCAAGTGATTGACTCTCCCTGTTTTTGCAATGTGTTTTTAGTTGATGCAGCTGCTTTGTAGAGGGCCTTTTGTTTTAAATTCAAGTGATTGACTCTCCCTGTTTTTGTAATGTGTTTTTAGTTTTGTGACTATTAATACATATTAGAAAGTTTGTTCGTGTGTTATTCTATGCTGAATTATCTATCTCTGCTCTCTGATATTTTAATTTTATTGGTAAAAATTTTATTTTTATTTTTTTAGATTTTTTTTTGAGTGGAGAGGCTTATTTCACAGTTGAGTGAAGGCTCAAGGCACTGTATAAGTATGTTAATGCTCAATTTGGAGTTAACCTGTGTCCTCTTGAATAGAAATAAAATATTCTCTAAATTAAAAAGCAAATGTTGGATATAATAAAAAAGAATATGCTATTAATGTTTAATTACTGGTTCATATAACTTAATATAATTTCATTTAAAGTAATTAGCAGTAAAAGAAAAAAAAAATGTTTAAATTCGTACTTTTCAAAAATATTTTAACACTTTATTTAAATAAATTATTTGAATATCTATGTTAACCAACTTAAGTGAATGTCAAGTTCATATCTATTTATATCTAATTAAAAAAAATGTTAAAAAAAATATTTTAATATTGTATATAATAAAATATGCTATATAAATTATGAATAAAATATTTCAATATGAATTAATATTATTATATACTTAAAAATATAAAAATATATATCATTCAAAAATACAATTTATACAGTAAAAAATTACACATTTTTTTTACTTTAAATTTGTATGCTAAGTTAAACTTAATTTACACTTCAAAAAATTCAAATTCTCTCCACTCATGTTATATATGTATTTAAAATAAAACTATGCTAACACAATTGCATAAATAACTTAAAACATAAATCATATAAAATTACATAAATAACTTAAAGCTTAAATCATATAAGCATATATGCGAATACATCCTCCAAATCATTATTCTTGCAAAAGGTTTAGGAATACATTTACACCATACTGCTTCCGAATTTAAGACATAAAAATGCATTTTTGATATTCTCTCTAATGATTCTCCCTTTTTTCCTGCGTGAGTACTTGCACTGACATCTTTTTCATCCTTACAATCTATACAAAAATCTATATAAAATCTAGCTACTTATTCACGTTGCTATTAACTTTTATTCTCCTACCATATTATACAAATAATGAATGTGATGATTTTTTTATAATGAATTTAAAACAAAAGGACGTTTGTTTAATAGCATTTTAACGAATCAGTGCGGCATCCATTTTAACATTATAATCAATGAATATCAATATGATTTTGAAGTGAAAATTCGTACTTCAATCGTAATTTTATTTATTAAGTAATAATATTTCCATTCTCTACCTTGGGGAAAAATATAATTTACAGTATACAATATGTATTGGCAACATTATTGTTTATTTTTGCTGATTCATCGTGACTATTGCAAGTTTTGTGTGCATGCTTATTATTCTTGTTCATGGCAATGCATGTTGCTGCGTTTACCTCGGCATTCAATCCTGTCTTTTGGGCTGCTCCAAAGCTATATAGTGAAAGTTGAGATTTATATGGTTTTGAAAGTCTAGTCGTATCTTATTATTAGCTGTTCGCTTTTAGTGATTTTTTATTATTATGTTAATTAAATTGATTAATTAAAAAATAAAACTACATAAATGTGAGTTTTATTTAGGAAATGTAATATTAATAGGCAATAGTAGATTCATCCTCTGGATTGCAACGATAAGGGAAGAGGGAGAAGATGAAAGTCATTCGTGCGGGATTAGGGTAAGTCCATAGGGTTTACTACAATTACTGAAAACTGTAAGCTGTACCGTCGCCACTTGCAACCTCTCGCCATTGCCGTTACCGTCTTCACACTTGTCGCCATCAGCTACCGACCACTGGCTGGAAATGGGGGAAAATATGGAGGCAGAACAAGTGGATTACTCCGAGGATCCCTTCCCGGATTGGGTAATTTTCGGCAACCCCTGTTTTCCTATGTCGATTACTGACCCTAACCTGTTAACTAACCCTACTCCGCCATTGGTTTCGTCTGTCGTAACTTTACCTGGGTATAGCGTTGCGCCATCTCTCTTTGAGCCGCTCCGTGTTGACACCCCAGGTCTCGAAGCTCCTCCTCTATCTCCCGGCACCCTGCATGTTCCCTCCACTTACACACCTCACTCGCTTTCATTTGACCCCCAGCCGCCTCTCTCTACAGTCCTCACTGCGCCCCCGGTCGATGTGCCAGTAACTACCTCTACAAACCCTCCTGTTGCAGGTCCGCGGCCTTCTAGCAGCTTCGAGACCCCTGCGCTGATTATAAAACCTGCTAAAAATATCTCTCCTGAAGGCGTCCCAAACCCTTTTGTAGACCACCCATCGGCCCCTCGCACCAAAAAAAGGCAGACTAAGTGCATAAAGGCGACCGCAAAAGACATTACAGTCAGATTTAGCGAGACCTTGGCAATAGGGGACGTTGTGGTCATGGCACGCACTGTGCTGGTTGGACATGTGCGAGGCCGAGCATACTCAGCCAACAAACTGACGTTATGGGTCAAGGAGATTTGGAGTGCACTATTGAGAGAATTGTCGGAAGTTCACGTCCTGCCCCGAGGGTGGTTTTCGTTACACTTTGCAAAAGAAGTTTACACGGATCTAGTACTTGCCAAGTACTGGCACATTGAGATGGCTCCGGGTCCTTCTCAAACGGTGGAGCCCTTTATTCGACCTGGAGCGTGAGCAAATTGGGGCTGGACCTCTGTGGGTGAGCCAGGGCTCCCATTACATTACTGGAGCGGGGATGTTCTTATCAGAATTGGGAATGCAGTAGGAACTTATTTGGACCATGATCGCACATTTGTGGAATGGAAGAACCGAACTCTTGCTCGTGTACTAGTCCATCTGCATTCCCGTGAAGGACTGGAGGAAAAGATAACTCTACAGTGGGGGAAATACAGTAGGATCCAGATCTTGGATTATGAAGGGGTTCCGTTTTGCTGCAGGCAGTGTCATAAGGTGGGACATCTCTACAAAGAGTGCCCACTTAATAGAAAACCAGAGGACTCCCCCAAGGTTACTCCTATCCCATCCAGAGGCAACCCACTGGTGATCTCTCGTCCTCCCTCGGGTCCTACATCAGCGGCACTATCTACTCCACAAAAGACAGGGACGATGGGGCATGGAACATCTTCGCCGCTCATGACCAGAGCACGTGCTGCCGCAAAAGCTGCACATGTCTCGGGTATTTCTCAAAACCCTACCTCCACATCTTTTGATAATAGCTCATCTGTGGTTGTCTCATCGGCTCAGATTTCCATGGCTCACTGTAACATGTCGACCCCCCCTCTAATCGCCTCCTCTGCCCCATCACTGCATTCTCCCTCTATATCCACCATCTCGCCAACATCCTCTGGGGTTTCCATTACCCATCAATACTTCCTCCGTTCTCAATCCCATCCCAAGGATATTCCGAATCAACTGGCCGGACTAGGGCTATCTTTACCAGGCTCTAGTCCACTGACTTCTAGAGGGAGGAAGTCTGATCTATCCAAAGCCATTTTGCGAGCTAGGGCAGAGGTAGCCTCCAGTCGTTGATCCACTCTCGGCGGGGTCCTTAGAGCAAATTATACCCCGAGAATCGTTCCCCCATGAAATGCCTATCTTTCAATTGCAGAGGCATGGCTAGTGCCTCCAAGAAACTAGGTTTGCAGAGACTCTTTGAAGTTGAGTAGACTGACATTATTTTTCTTCAAGAAACCGTCGGTCCAGCCAAGTACATTACCCGTTCTCTGCAATCTGTGGTCCTGCGCTGGAATTTTGTGGCTCTAGGTGTTGTTGGGAGATGGGGGGTTGGCTATTGGATACAACCCTAGGTCCATTAGGGTTGATGCATCTTGGGGGGGGTTCGGGATTCATGGGCATTGATGTTTTCTCTGCTAAACCCAGTAAAACCCTTCGGATCATGAATGTTTATGGACCTTGCCAACAGAGAGAACACTTCTGGCACCATCTCCTAAATCTCTCCTTACTGGCCCTGAATCATATCATAATCGGAGGGGACCTAAATTTCTCCATGGGTTTCAGTGAATCCTGGGGGTCTTCGGCTCAGGTAGACGCTATAATAGGGCACATGACAAATCTTCTGGATCAGACCAATTTTATTGACGTCCCCATGCACAAACCACTCCCCACTTGGAGAAATAGGAGAGTGGGGTGATGCTGCTTTGGCCTGAAGACTTGACAAATTTTTGATGAAGGGTCCGCTCATTCAACAACTCCATCATTATAAGCAATGGGTAGGTACAGGAGGTATTTCGGATCACTCCCCTGTATATATGGAAATCCTAGGTCCCCACCATAAGCCGAAAGCTCCCTTTAAATTCAACCACACATGGTTGCAGGACCTAGATTTCATTAAATTGGTATCTGACTTCTGGAATGTAAACCCCATCAACAGAGAGGAATCATTGGCAAAAGGGTTCTGCAAAACCTAACATGCTGAAACACATTGCTATCAATTGGGCTAAGGATAAGCAAAGTAGGGAAAATGCACAGCTCACCCACATTGAAGCTGAACTAAGCTCCTTATTGGACGATCGAAGTTTGGGTTTCATCTCAGGGGATGAAAAGGCGTGCTTAATCGAGTTGGAAAATCAAAGGGCCCACATTCTCAAAGAGAGGGAGGAATCATAAAGGCTGAGAAGCAGAGCCATTTGGCTGAAGGCTGGTGATGACAATACTAGATTTTTTCAAAATTATGCAAAGGGACGAAAGGTTGCAAATACCATCTGGAATCTCCCTCTTCCTGAGGGAGGCCTAGCTGACTCTTTCAACAAGCTCTCCTGGCTAGGTACTTCGCACTTCAGGAACCTATACAGGAGCCCTCGCGACACAAATCTGGTTGAGATCATTAATGTGGCAAATCATTTCCCTAGATTTGTCAATGAGGAAGACACAGAAGAGCTCTTTGCACCAGTTACCACTGGGGAACTGGAAAGCACATTAAAATGGTTCAAGAAGGATAAGAGCCCAGGCCCGAACGGTTGGACCATTGAGTTCTATCTCACTTTCTATGAGTTACTGGGGCCAGACCTACTGAAGGTAGTGGAGGAAAGCAGAAAAACTGGAACCCTATATCATGCCATCAACTCTACTTTTATTTCCCTCATCCCAAAGTCTGATTCCCCATCCTCTTTCGAAGATTACAAACCCATACCTTTGTGCAACTGTCTCTATAATATCATCTCCAAGATTATTGCCAACCGCCTCAGACCCATTCTATCTAGAAATATTGCTCCTCAACAATTTGCCTTTCTTGAAGATAGACAGATTCATGAATCCATAGGATCGGTGCAAGAAGCACTTCACTATATCTAGTCCAAACATCTAAAAAGTATCATCCTCAAGATCGACCTGTCTAAAGCTTTCGACCGAGTCAGCTGGCTCTACATCAAGATGCTTCTCATCCATCTGGGTCTCCCTCATAATTTCATCACCTGGACCATGGCCTGCATTACCACCCCCACTTTTAGCGTCCTCATAAATGGATCGGCCTCCCATTTCTTCCACTTAGAAAGGGGGCTCAAGCAGGGTTGTCCCTTATCCCCCCTTCTCTTCCTTATTGTCATGGAAGGTCTAAGTCGATTAATTGCTTCAGCCAAGCGGGAAGGAACCCTTAGTGGCCTCAAGATCTCAGATGACTGCTACCTTACACATCTATTATTTGTGGATGACGTACTTATTCTGCTGGATGGCAGCATCAGAGACTCCCTGTCTTTCTCTAGGATCCTTCACCTTTTCTCGACTGCCACTGGCATGCTTGTCAACCATCACAAATCCACTATCACCTTTTCTCATACATCTGTCCATGAATCTCAATATGCCCACCAGGTATTACCATACAGTATCCACCCACTGGACAAAGGACTTAAATATCTAGGTTATTGGTTAAAACCCACCTGCCAGAAGATAACAGACTGGGTCTGGCTCGTCACAAAATTAGAGAAAAGGCTAACCTGCTAGAGCCACAGATACTTATCCAGGGCGGGAAGGTTGGTGCTTATCAAATCGGTCCTGGAAGCCACCCTAGTTTTCTGGATGGCACTTGCTTGGATACCCAGGAATATCCTATCTTGCTTACAGCAACTGTGTAACTGATATCTTTGGGCTCGGAACCAAGTCAAAAGAATTTTTGCCTGGATCAACTGGCAAAAGATTACATTGCCTAAGAGATGGGGGGGATTGCAGCTAAAATGGGTTGGACCATGTTGACTAGTCAGAATCTATGGACTCATATATCATATCATAAATACATCTAGCCTCAAGACATGATGGATTGGGTCAAATTGCCTAGTTGGCCGAAGACAGGTATCTCATCAGTGTGGAAGGATTTGCTTCATTCTCTGCCTCTCATAAGAGACAATCTGGTGTGGAGGATAAATGACGGATCCCTCGCTCGGATACGACTGGATCCGTGGATCAGAAGTGGAGGTAGACATCTACTCTCACAAGACCTCATCAGGTATCTGCACTCCCGAGAGATCAGGGTGTTCTCACATATTGTTGATCAGCAGAACACGGGGATATTTGCACAGGCATGGAAATTGGCTCTCCAAATAAATCTACCTCCTAGATGGCACCAGGAATGGAACGAGTTCATAACAGCGATATCTGAATCCCACAACAGAATCAAAGAGGGACCGGATGAATTAGTATGGTGCCAGGCTGAGAATGGCAAATATTCTCCAAAATCATGATACATTTCTTTAAATCTACATAAGAAACCAGATTCAATTTCAAATTGGTGGAGAAGCATTTGGAAACTCACGGCTCTGCCGAGAACCAAATTATTTTTCTGGTGTATACTGAGAAACAAGGTGCCTACCGGGGAACAACTCACACATAGAGCCTTTCAAGGGCCCACCTGGTGCATACTATGTAAATGCGCATCTGAATCTACAGACCATCTCTTTCTGCGATGTAGTGTTATACTATCTCTGTGGAATTCCTTATCCACCTCGATCTGATATAATGGGCATTAGGAGGGAGATGACCTGAGCAGCGCTTGGGATGTTTGGTCAAATAGACACAGGGGAACCAAGCTTCTGAACCTACATGTACTTGTCATTTGGCACATTTGGAAAGCCCGCAATTGTCTCATATTCGACAACAGACCTGTGCATTGGCCACAGATTGAGGCTGGGATATTATCTGCATACAGGGAGCTGCCAGATCCCCCGCCTCCTAGAGAACGTCGACCACATCCACCTCTATGCATTGATAAAAACTCACCTTGGGCTTTCTTTGACGGTGCCGCAAACCAACATGGATGCGGTGGAGGATTCATTTTGCATATCAATGAACAACATCTCTATAAAGTCAAAATGGGCTTGGGTGTTGGAACAAATAATTATGTTGAGTTCATTACCTTGTGTCACCTACTGCATTTCACTTTGGGACACCAGTGCACCAACATAAACATTTTCGGGGACTCAAAGATTATTGTCAATTGGTTCAATGGCATTTTTTATTGTCACATTCACACACTCAGCAACATTTTAAACGAGGTACATATTTTCAAGGCATAATTTAACAATATCTCTTGCTCTCATATCTACAAGGAGCATAACAGCAATGCTGACAAATTATCCAAGGAGGCCACGTTAATGCCCAGAGGCGAATGGGTGATTACCGACTAGTGAGGTACAAAAGAATACCAGTATTAGCACCGGCCATATATAGATCCAATCTATCAGAGGGACCCTGGTCATTGACCATGCTATTTTTTGGTTTTGAAAATTCTGAACAATATACAATATTTTTTTGATAATTACTAAACTAAGTGTAAGGGCCCTGCGTGGCTCAGGTACAGGCAAAAATCAAGCATAATAGAATTGATAGTTTCCACAGCTGAATATAGCAGATCGCCCTGCGAGGTGTATCTGGTAATAGTTTCCATAGCATTTTCTTATGATCATAGTCCATAGTTCATATAGCATATGCGATATCATCTACAATATGTATTTTTTCCTACTTAATGAAAAGTTACGGATTTTTCCAGGGGAAAAAAAATAGGCAATAGTAAAATAGAGTAAATCTCTATTATTAAGAATTTTGTTGCATATTTTTTAGATGTATATATGTATGTTTTTCTTCTTTTATAATTTTTGGGCAAAAAAATTATTTTAATGCTTATCATAGATTGATGTCTATACACATTCACTAGTCATTTAATTCATACAACTCAGCTTATAAGTAATTAAATGGTATGCTTTACCACCTTATATTATGATTTCTTCTAGAGGCCCATTTCAAAACCTAGTATGAGGGCTATGTGCCATTTTGTCCATGCTCAATGTGGAGTTGACATGTGTACCCTTTCAAATAAAAATAAAATATATTCTAAATACAAAATAAATGTGATTGGTTTTGAATGAATACACGTATTTCGTTAGTTTTAATTGAAAGCATAGTAAAACATCAATATTCCACTTTCATTGTAGCTTAGTGAGCTTGGTGGTTTGTTAATATTACAAAGCAGTATGAAAGAGATGCCGTGAAAAAATTCACTATAACTTTCAGAGCCACATGTTGCAATGGAGCATAGTAGCATAGAAGATGGAAGTCAAAATTTTATTCAATTTTATATTTATCAGCGTTTATGTGAGAAAAGCTTTGAAATTCAAATTTTACAGAATTGAGTTGTATCATGGATTATACTTGCAATATGGGTTCAGTACTAATTAATACCCTATTTTATTGAATGTTTCATCATTTCAGTATACATTATTTATTTTAAATTTGAACAGATAATCTCAATATAGATTTTGTGGAAAGTTTTAATGATTGAATAATGGAATTGATATTGAGTATTTTCAAGGAGAAAATCACAAGCTTGCCTCATCTTTACAAGTCGAGCTCAGTGCAATATTAGAAACACCATCTAAATCATCCAAAATATAATTCTATGGATAAGGTGTTCTGTGTTGTACAAGTGGACTTCAACATAGTATTAGATACAACGTAAGATGATTTCCATGTTAGGTAATGTGAATTCCTCTTCCACATTTTTCTTTCTTTATCCTAACAATGGGAAGACATAAATATATAAAAGCATATGAGAAGCTTCTTTATTGGACATGACCAATCCTACCCATTCCAAGAAGCACGTTGTTGATTTTGTAGTGAAACTTGACATTCATTCACTTCAGATATGATTCATAATGAGATTCATAAACATAAAACAGGCTAGGCACTATAAGTGGCAATTTATCAATGTAGTTAAATATCCCTTTTAAGTTCTATCTACAAATGTTTTCATGTTAACAACTTCTTCACTACTTGTAAAAATCCACAAGTTTGTGTTTTTGTACCAAAAGTGGCTTGGGTTGTGGCTTCTAGGAACCAAATCCTTCTACAACATACATTAGGAGTTTTGTTAAACAACTAGCCTCATCTAGAAATCATCTAATTTGTGGGTGTTTGTACCCCACATCCAAAACTCTAGTAAAAGAGGATTCTATGATTGACACGTGCTTAAGCTCCAACACATATTGATCAAGGAAATGGCAAGATGATGAAGTTGTCATCCAACTTAGATGAATAGGCTATGATCAAGGAAATGGCAAGATGATGAAGTTGTCATCCAACTTAGGCTAAGGCAGCAAAGAAAATTATTCATTCCAAGAAGAAGAGCAAAGAGCTTAATTTGTCTATATTGTTTTATTTCTATTTCTTACCAATTGGATTTGGTTGTTTGAATGCTTTCTTTACTTTTACTACTTAAAATTGGTAATTTTATTTAGTGGAGTAATTGTAATAGGCATATAAATCCAAATGGGTTTTCCCCTATTGAGGATAACCTAAATTAATGTACAATTTTCAAATTAACAAGTTCGGAGATCATCAGATGATGATTTAAGGAACTGCAATAACATGATATCTCCAATGACTTATACATCATTTTATTCTTGCTTCTATAGTACCTTCCATCATGACTTAGGATATCGAGGATGTAGAGGAATTTTTAAGGAATTTGTACAAGGTGTCCATTTATTCTAGCGATTTAGGGGCTTGGATCCTATTAGATTGCTTTTTGGTTCTCTCTTTGCAACTTGCTTCTAATCATACCAATGCCAAAACACTGAGCCAAGGAGAAATTATGTAATAACATCAAATAAAATAAAAGAAAAGAAATGATGTCTGGCAGCCATGATAGTAATGAACAAAGTGAATGTTCAGGCCTAATATCTTCCATGTTGTATTCTTTTGTTTCCCAAAATAGGTCATATATTGATTGCATTTTGTACTTTTATTGACAAAGATTCATACAGAGAAAGTATTGTTGCTTTAAGATACATTAATATATTTAAAGCTCCCTACATACTTTGAATCATAGATTTAATTCAATCCTTATTTTTGACCTTGAATTTCATTTTTATTCTTTACCTTGACACCTCCAGGCTAGCAAACCCCTAAGCTTTCTACTTATCTTGTGATCAATGGCTCATCAAAATCACTCACCTTCATCCAACCTGCACACACATTACAATATCAGTTACTTAATAGAGAGCAAGTTGTCTTAGGTAGCCATGGAGGTTACAGTTAAGTGAATTGAAATTCTCTCTTTCCATGCACTTCCCTTTCTATTTAGAAAGAATAGGTGACATTCAATTAATAAAGTAATTACACACCAATATTATTATTTTTTCAATTTTAGTGTTGCAAATTTACATAATGGATTGTCATTGAAGTACATATAAAATGTAATCATATAACAAGCAAAAGAATTATGTTATTTTTTCCAAGGCCATTTTTCTTTGGGGAGAGATTTCTATACACTTGGATTAGTAAGAATTGAAATTCTCTCTTTCCATGCATTTCCATTTCTACTTAGAAAGAATAGGTCACACTCAATTAATAAAGTAATTACATACCAATATTATTATTTTTTTCAATTTTTTAGTGTTACAAATTTACATAATGGATTGCCATTAAAAGACATATAAAATGTAATCATATAACAAGCAAAAGAATTATGTTATTTTTTCCAAGACCAATTTTCTTTGGAAAGAGATTGCTATACACTTACACTAATAACATGGAATATCTATAAATTACAAAATTGAACAAATAACATTCATTAATACTATAAACTAAATTCATTTGTTATTTTGAGTGAGAATTTAAATTCATTTGTTATTTTGGGTGAATGAAATCTCCAGTGATAGATAGTAATTGAAGATCCAGGAGTTAAAGTTAAAGATGATTATAAATATATTTGAGAGAAAGAATAATGTAGCATAATTTTAAATATTTACATGGAAGGTGTTCCTTTCGAAACCATTCATTTGCCAATATTTTTACCTTTTACTTATTGAGTGACATTTGTCCGGATGTACACTGACGACATTTGAGTACTTTTGTCTCGTGGTATGCTCATACTCGCTAGAATCCTTGTTCCATTGGGGGCCTCCACACGCCTAGCGCAGAGGAAACAACTATCATTAATTTTTTTGGGCGTTGTCCGTGCTCCCTCATTTTTTTAAAACAAGTTTTGAGAGTTTTTAATCTTTGAGGCTTCCCAGGCCGGGAGAAATCTTGAATATAATCATGACCACTGAGTACTCTATCATGGTGAAATTGAACACGAGCCTCACGAGTGGACATGCATGGCAGGGGAACAACAGGATGCCTCAGCCAATGCACCACATCATTTTCAAAGGCACGAGATACAACCTGGTCTGGAACACAGGCAAGCTGAACAACGGGAAGCAGTTAAGGGTGAAATTCCTGTTGAGCCATAGGTAAACACGCAAGCCTATGTAAATAGTAATGCAAAAATATTGCGAGGAAGGCAAGTAATTCTAGATTTATTGATGAGGGTTGAAAGAGGGGGCAAAGAGAGCTGGAGAGACTGTTGGAGCATTGGGCAGTTTCAGACTTTTCACATGGCAATCGTATAAAGGTTAGTAATTTGAGTTAGAATTGATGAGTTACTTGGGATCATGTTTTTTTATATTTTGTTCTCTGTTTCAAAAATGCACAAAGTAAATTAGTGACTACTAATTTTTACGAAATTCTCCCCGAAGTGCTCAAAATGAACATGTTTTTCGTCCTGGAGTCATTTTCTCTTTGCATGTTTGTCTATTTTATTGAGTATTGTTGCAATGATATTTTCTCTTTGGTATGAAGATTTTGTAGTCTTAGTTAACCATTGTGTTATAATTTTCTTTTAAGGATTATTTTTTTAACCATCACTTTTTGTCTATTCATTTTATCATCATCATATATTCGGCTTACATTCACTTTCTGATATTTTCAAAACTTATTCAGTAACAGTTCAGTTTCTACTCAGATATTCGTTTCTGTGCACAATTATATTCTGAACAAAAAGATAAGCCATATATTTCTTGCTGGCACTGTTTCAAAAGGAATGCCTCCGTCATCCTGTTTTCGCTAAAGCGAAGATTTCCCATCATATCATGATGTGGCCAGACCCCTACAGATTTCCTTTGTCAAATGCCTGGTAATGAATCCTCCCCTGGCTGCGCTGCAAGTAATATTATATTGAAATTTTGACTTTTAGTTATATTACTTTTATTAATATAATTTCTAACAATTTTAAAAGATGCAATGATATTATTATAGATAGAGAAAATATAGACATTTCAAATATTATACTTTAATAACATTTTTTTATTGTATAATTTTATATTTTAAAAATGATTTAAAATTACATTTACTGATATTTTTAAAAATAATGGTTGGCTGTGTTATTTAAAAAATACAGTTATAACCTGGGCAGTTGATTTGTCAAGTTTTGTCTTATTTTCACTGCACCAAACTTCATATGGTTTTGTCATGAACCCCTCATTCCACTCTAATAATCTGACAAAAAAAAATTGTCAGCTCACTCTAGTATACACCAGAGTTACTGGTTTCACCAATTTCTCCTTATTTTGTTATAAACTCTAGAATGTCCCATCTTCGTTCCCAAGAAGACTCCCTCACAAATCCCAACCTTTTCCCCTTATTAAATAAGAGTTTGACTTCGATATACATATCTGCACTATAAACAGTACTCCCCATTAAAGAGGTGATTATAAAGTACCCCCTTAAAGAGGCGACTATGGCAGTTGCTTCATCGAACCATTGTAACTATACTTGTTCTACATATACTTCCCTGAATGGTAAATCGTTATACGCGTCAATGGTAAATCGTTATACGCTTCCTACGATACTTTTGCTCAAAATGCAGGAAATGCCATAATCCTAATATATATAGGCATATTATTTCATTAATCACTTAGGACCCTATTGCTCTTTTCTTATAGGTAGTAATGATATAACTCTTTTCTTATAGGTAGTAATGATATAATGATCCTTAGAATACTTATATGTGTCTTGCTACAAAGTATCTCGCCCTCATAGTCTTATGTATGGCTTTGCACGGGGTTTGGTGGTGTAACTAGGTGAATGAATCCAAACCTACTTCTTATCGTTGTAATGAGGATTACAATAATACAAACCCATGTGGTATACCATTTCTATGCTCAGAACCTCAATGTGATATGTGGGTGATGCCTTATCTTTTTAGTTTTAACCTTAAATTATCTTGAGTAGGAAACCTATTAGCTTGGATATAGTTTTAAATACACCGAGTTGATTGGGTGCATTATCATCTCAAGGTTAATTATGGATACTTAATGCTATAAGTAGTGTTCACTGATGGAGACTTTATTTATGAGCATAGCCACCATTCCTTACTTTTAATGTCTCCATACTTTAATTAAATGCTCACCTTCTCCACCTTAGCACGGTAAGGAAGATTGTACGCTTGGAGAATGACGTGTTCAGCACTGCAAGGTTGATGCAGGGGCAACACAGCACACCCCATGTGCTGGTCACATGGGAAACGTCCAAATTTCAGTTTCCGTGTATAGCTCAGGTGGCGTGAAGTGTTCCTACAGTTGGAAATACCTCTCTTCCATGCCCAAACCTTTCTGCTTCTCTTTACATATGTCCTATACCGGTTAAACTATACCCTATTTTCTACCACAATGATAACTGGGAGGTTTGAACAGGCGCCTTGGTTACCCGAGTATGCCTATGCACAGTTCCTTTTTCTACAAGTGCAAGACTGGCAGACTAAGGTTATCAATGGCCTACAACTTCAGTGTTGTGTTCTTACCTCCGGTATTATTTTTTATAATGACTGCAGAGCGATATCTAGTGCAGCGCGTCGCCTTTCTCTTCAAGGTGAAATTCTCGGGGTTTAGCTCAAAATATGTTGTAACTATATTCTCCGTGAGTGATGCACACTGCAACATTTCTTGACAGAAATGCCTCCCAACCTATTTTCCATGTCGAAGAATGGTAATGCTTCAGGTAACCCTACCTGTCAATCATTTCTTATCTTTTAAACCCATATTGGGATTGCGCCATTAACATATTCCCTCTTACTGGTTATTGTAGTTATAATAACTTTACTAAGGCGATATCCGGGGTTTGGGTCGTGCTCTCTTATTTGCACGATATCTTTACTACTAAGGAATATTTTAATAGGTAAGGCGCATACTTGACTCTGGGGTTAATCTGAATGTTATGTTAGGCATGCTTATCTAATTATTCTTATGTGTGTCTGTGGTTGAATTTGTCTTTGGCGGGGTTATGAACCTAAAGCATGGAATGGTGGTGTTATGGTTGGTAGAGTACACAGACCGGTGCCCTCATTCCCCTCTTCTATGCGTACAAGAACTACCATCTCCCCAAGCAAATTTGGTTTGCTAACAGATGCAACGACGGCTTCCATTTTCCACTTGTCATTTTTATCAATTTGTGTTACCATCTCTTAGGTTTCATTTCTTGGTTTTTTTCTTTTTATGTACATTTCCTAATTCCTTTTCTCTTGCGACAGGCACTAAAATGCAACTGGCAGGTTAATCCTCTTTCTGACATGTTATTTGCGTCCTCTTTGGTAGATTATTTATATTTTCCACATTAATTTATAGTTATAAAGTTAGTAATGCTTACATGGATACTTTTATTCTTCATCTTGCAGGTACACTCTATTCCTATAGTGGTTCGTTGGATTTATTGACTTTATACCACGTGTGGGTGCTATTGATTAATAATTTTAGCATTCGGGGCATTCCAGGTTTGTTACTACACCTCGGCGGGGATTTCGGCATAGTTACTTTCACCATGTTTCATAGATACATGAAAACAATAATTGGCATGTTGTAGAAGTTTGTTGTTGCAAAACTTTATGTGGGTTTTCATTTCCAGTGAATTCTCAATTGGTATTTTATATCAATAATGACTTGTCGCTTTCAATCGATGCTAAACTAGATGGTTGTAATTTATTAAATTCAAGTGCCCCTGATTCCAAGTTTCGATTTTGAAGGCTTTACCGAAGCCAAGTCTCTGATACTGTTTCCCTACCGTTAAATAATTTGGTACATCTTTGAATAATGATGGCAATAAAAGTTTGAGATGCTAATTTGAAATTTCAAACCTGCCTTAGCAATTTCTTTTTCTTGTAGAATATGCTTGGTATGTCACCGCCTAAGTTAGATAGGTTATATTTTAATTTCATTGCGCCGTAATAGCAGTTTATTTGAAGTTACTATTAGCTGGGTTTAATATGTCCTCATTTTTGTATGCTATATTTGGCTAACTTGCTGAACACCTGCACACTATTACATTTTGGGAATTTTCATTTTGAATGGCTATGAGCATTCTACATTCAATTCGATGCTTCCAACTTTTACAGGTTTAGGAATCATGATAGTCACAATGACATGGTAAGAAAGTGACTAATTTACTATTACTATTATTTCCTGCATTACTTACGTGGCCGTGAGAAATATACTACCCCCAACTATTGCATTCGATGTATTTTTCCCCCAATTTTGTGATAAGATTTTTTCTCGCTTATATAGAATGTGCTTCTCTTGTTGTTCCATTTTCTGAGGCAATAACTAATATGTTTTTCTATACAAAATCATTATAATACTAGACTTCCAGATCCTCTGTACTGTTGTGAAGAAAATACCAGAGTTTGTATGTATCTAGGTGATACCATATTTTGTTTATAAAAGCTTGCCTAGTATTTCTAAAAGGCTCAACTTGTATTTTACCAATTGTTATGTGTGCTGCTATTCATGACTTTACTCTTTTTTGGAAAAACACAATACAAGTATTGTTGAATTGGCTTGATTATATTGGACTCCATTATATTCTTTAGTCGAATTTGAATTCCACTGTTTCTAAGTGCCATTCTTGTCATCTATTATATGTATGTGCGTGTATACAAGGTAATGTTTATTTTTTTCTTTATTCTTAACAGAGTGTTTTCATCTAGTGCTCAAGTATGCATACTTCCTTTAGACCAATGCCCATTTTTTGTTTTTATTTTCATTCTTATGAATGAAATTCTTCTCGACCATCCTAATTTAAATACTCGGGTCTAACTATCTTCCCCATGAACATCCTAGTTATGAAATCAAGTCAGGCAGTTCCCATTTAATGGAGAACTCTATGCACACAATTTACATTTCGGTGGTATTTTCTTAGGGATTTCTATCAAAAGTGTACCAATTCTATCTACAATCAATAACGCTTATAACCTCCCAAGTTTTCTCTAATTGAACTCCTAGTCAATAGTAATTCATGTAAAACTATTGTTTCACCATGGTAGCCACATTGTTTCTGGATGCATATAAAATAAAAAAACATTCTACTAAATACAACCATGGAGGCCACATATTTTCTGCACGCAGATAAAGTAAAACAACATTCTACTAAATGTAGAAAGTCTGTGATAGGTTAATTCGACAATGCAATATAAATCACAGCATAGTACTATAACCTACTTTTACTATCAATTTGTTGAAGCTTAAAGATCAATTTGAACAATATAACCAAAAGAAGAAAAATCAATAGCATAATACACATGAAAATACTTCGAGGAAAGCCTCAGCTAAAAACCCCACACTATTGTATTAATATACATGGTGGAAATACATAGGAATTATACAAAGCCTTATCTCTCACACGTAGCCAGCTCTCACTACAATCCTCACAGATGCTGACGGGCAATCTTGGCTTCTCTCCAGCCTTCCTGTTTGCCCTCAAAGCTCCTATTTCCTTGTGTTGTTCCTTGTGGATGATTAGTCTCTCACCAAGTGGAAACCAACCTTCAAAACTGTACAATTCTCAAGGATGAATCCTTACTGCATTTATGAGTTTTCTCCATAAGAAAAAACATGGAACTGATAGTACACTGTCCTTGAACATTAATCTCAACTGGGTCTTTCTGAGAATAGACATGCATGAGGGAACCTTCAGTTAATTGGAGTATCACTAGTTCAGTGCATTAATGCGTCAACTCACTGTTAACTCACTCGTAGTTCCTCAAACAATTTGGAACTAATTTAACTAGACTTAACTCAGTAAACTGAGTTAACTAATTACAACTCAAATATAACTCAATATTATCTCCTTAATTTAAGTGATCACTCTTGCATGACTTCAAAAATACTTCTAACTTGAATTTCTCCAACTAATTAATTTAAAATAAATTAATTAGTTATTTCCAAGTAGTTGTTAAGACTAAATTCGATTTTAATTCACAATTTAATTCAAAGACAAATTAAATTAGAATATTCTTGTTGCCATATTTCAACAATAAATACTATTTTTGTTGTTACTCCGAACAACTAACATACCTCTTACACGAGACAACATAATTTCCACAAAAATATTAAGAATTCCAGTTCAATGCAACAGGTACCTAACTAGTTGAAATAAAATCATAGAGAAAATAATAAAATGAAAAATTAATCATCATAGGAGTATTTGGAAGTTCACACCTGCTCACCACCCAACTTAGAGCCGTTCTCAATTCACCCCCGAGCCAAATTCTGCTTTTCAGAAATCAACAACCCCATGTTGATTGCTTCATCAAGTATTTAATACTTGTTTTTCATAATAAAATTTCCTTTTAGTGACATCCTGCATTTGTGGATCTTTTTTATCCATTTGCCTAGCCTCTTCCATAAAAGTCTTATCCATTTGCCTAGCCTCTTCCATAAAAGTCTGCCTTTTTCTCACGCAGTGCTTTTATGTTTTCTCCAAGGTTAACATCTTTCTCCAACTAAGCGACTTAATGGATCTTTCTCTCCCATCCATTAAGCTTATCTAGAATTTTATCTAGATTCTTTATCATGAAAGAATTACCCAATCTCATTTATGTATGAGATTATATTCTTTTGTTTTGGCAAGATTCTTGTTTATAGGTGTCTCATTCCAAGTACCTATGCTCTATTTATTTATTTATTATCAGTGATTGATTTACATCATTGTTCCCGTATTTTTCATGGATTTTCCACCATTCTAGTTAAAACAAGATTATAGTAGCGGAGGGATATTACATTCTCCTCCCCTTTTATTAACACTGTCCTCGGTGTTTGCTATCCAATTCCGCATTTCCCTGAATTCTTGTTGGATAACATTATGCAACTTCCCTTCACATGCCCATGTAGTTTCCTCGGAAATACAATGTTTCGTTTGTACTTCAACCTAGATTTGTTCTCTTTCAAAACGAAGTACGAAGGAGTTCGGTCCACCTATCCCCTTCAAGTGCTACCTTCAACATTTGTTCAAAAAACAGTGTGAGAGTTATCACGTACACCTTTCTAAATTAGCGGTACCGAAAAATAAAATATGATGAGATTTATTTTAACTAATAAAAAGGTTTCACAATTTTCTCAATATTTCTTCTTTTGACTTCCCTTGAGCTTCTAATAGGAGAAAGGAAAGTTCCCATTTTTCTAGTATGTGTGCACTCATGTTCTACTCTTGCTTCTTGTAGTTCTTCTTTATTCATTGTTTCAATTCACATGCATTCCAAGCATCGTGATATTAGTAACTTTAATATATTATCATAACGCTACCATAATTCCTTGTCATTCTTCTTATTCACACTATATCCAATGTCATACATATAATCTATTGTTGGGTTGTGTTATATTCTTCTCACGTAGTTAACAGGGGGTTTGAATGGCACCCATAACCCCACTTTACGGGGTCCGGAGTAGCGTCCTCGAAAATTTTGGTTTTGGACCCTATGTTAGGTTGGGCGGACCCACCTATGGTTTTGTGCATGATTTTCGCACATGTTTTTTGGACGCGATGGTTTTTTGGTCCATGGTATAACATGAATTGTAACATTGAAAGGAACATAATGAAAAATCAAGCTGGTAGTCCCAGTTTTGGGATCCAGTGGGAAAATCTCTGTGTATTTTTTATGTGCTATGATCTTGCATTTCTTATTTTTGTGTTTTACAATTCGTATTCAGGTAATTTATGTACATGGTTAAAGCCTACATCTATCGTAAAGCTCGAAATAAAAATTTTCGTATTATTTCCCCGAAAGTCATAGTAATCACTCGACTATTTGTTTTAGTTAATTCATCAATATGCATCTAGTATGCATGTTTTTAGTGCATGATAATTTACTTCTACCAGTGTTATGCTTCACATGTACTTAATCAATCATGATCAAGTTATTTTGTTACATATTTCCATGCCCTTCGAGAAATAAGTGAAAGTATATGGCTATTTATAATCTAGATACTTAAGGAGTATATTGATACATTTGATCTTCATGGTTAGCATCTGATTTCCTTATGCATACCACGAAACCTTCCATACTTCGCCATTCTTATGTGCTTTTGTTTCTAATTTGGTTCAAAGATTTTCTTCCTTTATTTAGATTATACCCTTCTACTTATTGTTATTTAACTATTTTGCCATTTTATCTGGCTATTCAGTTGATCTAAAGGTACCAGTATTTCTATTTCTAGTTGTTTATGGTCATCATTTTTTTTAATCACAGTCACAATGTGGTTATCCACATTTCTCTACTACATCTTTCAGTCTATCCATTTTTTTTTCCAAATTGACAATACATTGTTAGGATATTCCGACACATCGGAAATAGTTAAGTATAACTTGGTCTAGTGTAGAGATAGGTAAAGTGTGTTTCTTTACTATGTACTTTTGTAACTTACAATCCGATGTTCACAATATGTATTGATCCAACGATTCATTCTCTCCTCGGTATTACCGACACTTTATCGGTGGCTTCACACCCGATTGGTCCATGATATCTATTTAAAGAGCATGGAGGGTCATTTGTAGGGTAACCGTTCATGAGAGAATCTTATGTAAATTTTTATTCTTTTATTATAAATTGCCTGAAGTGGTCGTGTTGTCTCAGGTCGTGGACTGTTTCTTTCTTTGCGGGTTTTAACCACGTCAACAATACTGGTGTATTGATCTGTGATCTATTTGTGAGCAGTGTCCTTTGTTGTTCTATCTGAGGAACTTACCCTATAAATTCCTACATAGTATCAGAGCTATTTGAGGGCCGTATCCATTGGTGATTCAAATCTGAAGTCGGTAGAACTGCATTCGACTGCCATTTCCAAGATATACTTTATTTGATTTTTTTTTCAGGCCGATAAGACTGCTCTATTGTGTTAGGATCATCTGTTCCAGTGAGAAACCCCTTTCGTTTCATGCAAAAAGATTTTTGGTAGCGCTAGCTACGTCATTTTTAAGATCTGGAGGTATATAGTGTTTATTTGCAGTTTCTAGTTTCTTTCTCTCTGTTTTTTTCAGTGTATTTATCTCTTTGTTTTTTATTACTGGATCTACACCTTTATTTCTATGTATGCTCTTTGCCCCGCGACTCTGTGCGATCTTGGCAAATCAGAAACAGAAAGGAAGTTTTTTCTCATCCGTATGCTCTTTTCTGCTACGCCTTAGTGTGATCTCTGAAAATCAGAAACATTGAGGAAAATTGTTAGTTTCCAGGTAAAGCTAATTTCAAACCATAAGGTTTGTTTTTTCTTTGTATGTCTATTTTGGGTTTTGTAGTTTTTTTTTTCAAGAAAAAAAGAGTTTTCTCAAGTAAGCACGCACCCCAAAGCTTCAGTGAGTTCAAATCTTTCTCTTTGTTGATCTAATTAGATTAAGTTTGGAAAGGGGGCGATTTTTTTTAAAAAAATAATATTATCATTCATTTTCGCACATTCCTTCGGCATCTTCAACAAATTTTCTTCAAAAAGCCATAACTTTTTCATCTAGGAGCCGTTTTCAGAGCTATTTTTTTTTAATCAATCTAATTTTTTGAGATCTTTCCATTGGAACACTTAGTTTCAACATCTATAACTTTAGTTTCTATTAAAATGGAAAGTCCATGTCAAGTTATTTTTGACAGCACCAACTACTTCCAATGGTGGTCCTACATTGTGGATTTACTTAGAAGTAAAGGTATTTACAAAATAGCCTCAGGCCAAGGAACCAAACCGAAAGGTGAAGATAAGGTAGCCAAATGGGAAAATAGGCAAGATCAAGCATGTGGGTTGATAGGGATGTCTATTTCTCCAAACCTTAGATTCCATATCGCAGAACTTGATACTCCTAATGAAGCAATGAAGCAGATCACTAAGATTTTTGGACTTAAAAATGAACTTAGAGCCCATCAACTCGGAAATGAGTTGCTTACATTGGACCCCAATTTTTTTCTCCCATTGAAGATTTTGTGTCCAAGTTCAGGACCCTTAGACTTCTCTTGGATAGTGTTAAAGTCAAGAAAGAAGATGGTAACCTTATCTATTCCATTCTTACTAAGTTTGGACCAGCCTACTCTGTGTTTGTTTCCACCTTCCATTCTATAAGAGAAGCCTTCATTTCTCAAGGACAAGACTACAAGTCCCCTTCCTTTGATCCATTTTGTGATTATTTAATAAGTGAATAAGAAAAACTCTTACACCTTAGTCTTCTTAATCTTGGAAACTCTTCTAAGAAAGCTTTAGCCACCCAACAAAAACCAGATTCAAAGAATCCTAAGAAGTCATATCCTAAAAAGAATGGTCATAAACCAAATAAGTGTCTTAGGCAATTTCAGCCTCAAAATGAAAAACCATTTCAACAAAATGATAAGGCAAATAAAAACAAAGGGAAGAAGACTGATAGACATTGCCACTTTTGTAATCGAGATGGCCACTTAGAATCCAAATGCTTTAAGAGGATGGAAGCATTGGAAGTAGCAATGAAGAAGCATAACATCCAATTGGAGCACTTTTCAACTTCAACTTCATCTTCAAGAATAACACTTTCGGCATGTGGTTGTCAAACATCTTGGTCTGGATATGAACTAAATGTATCTTCTTCTTCTAATTCTCATGAGTGGCTCATTGATTCTAGAGCTTCTTATCACATGGCAAAAAACAAAGCCATGTTTTCTTCTTTAAATGATTTTTACACAAAAAATATATATGTTGGTGATGATAGATCTCTTAGTGTTATAAGAACTGGAACTATTCATATAGACAATGGTCAATTTAATGATGTATTATGTGTTCCAACCTTATCTTGCAACCTTCTATCTATATATCAGATATCTCATTCAGGGGAAGGTAAAATCATTGAATTTTCACCTCATGATGTTGTAATTAATGACCTAAGAGATCCTAGATAGATTTTAGCTACTGGCATTGCTGATGATTCTACAAGGTTGTATAAGTTTAACAACTTTGGGTCATCAAATATTCTCTCGGTATTTGTAGCTCATAATGATGAAGTGAGAAAACATTGGCATGAGCAATTTGGTCACTTAAACTATCACTCCCTTCAGAGACTATGTAAAGAAAATATGGTGACCGGTTTTCCCATGGTATCTTGCAGAGATGGTGTTTGTTCCGGATGTGTATTCAGAAAACATCATTTGGATAGCTTTGAAAAATGTGCCTCTTCGCATGCCTCAACCTCTTTATATCTTGTGCATAGTGATTTATGTGTTGTTTCATTCTTTGGCTACAAATATTTCTAAACTTTCGTTGATGATTTCTCTAGATGCACTTGGTTATACTTCTTAAAACTCAAGAGTGAAGTATTTAACATGTTCTTGGCCTTTAAGGCCTTTGTTGAAAAAAAATCTGGACATTAATTTCTTAAGCTAAGATCTGATAATGGCGAAGAATATGTTAACAACAAATTCATCAACTTTTGCACTGAGAATGGTATTCAAATGCAACATACTGTTCTAGATACTCCACAACAAAATGGTGTAGCTGAAAGGAAGAATCGTACTTTAAAGGAAATGGCTAATTGTATGCTTCAATCTAAAGGACTTAGTCTTAATTTTTGGGCAGAAGCAATTAATTGTGAAAATTACATAATAAGTCGCACTCCTACAAAGGTTTTAAATAATATCACTCTAGAAGAAGCATGGATCTAAATTAAACCATACGTAAGTCACTTTCATGTTTTTCGAAGTGAAGCATGGGCCCATATTCCAAATGAGAAACATAAAGCTTTAGAACCTAAGAGTGAAAAATGCATTTTTGTTGGATATACTGAAGATGTCAAAGGATATAGACTTATTCCACTTAAGTCCAAAAATGTTATCATTAGAAGAGATCTAAATTTTTCTGAAAATATATCGGCATACGAGCCTAGTTCAGCGGATGTGCCACCACTCTTTATTCCTTCTACTTCTAAAAATATTTCTTTTTCAGATGATGAAAGCGAGAATGAAAATCCTCTCCCACCTTCTCAGGATCCTCCTTTAGCTCCTCAGCTTCCAAAATGGGTTTGTGCTACTCGATATGCAACAGGTTCTCTTGCCGGTGATCCTACAAATCAGCGACGTACATGTTCTTAGTTCAATATCGCCTCTTCTTTACTGGCTCAAGCTTCAGTTAATTATAATCCTGACACCTTTGCAGAAGCTTCATGCCATCCAGATTGGGATGTAGCTATGAATGAAGAATATCGTTCATTATTGGAAAATGATACGTGAGATCTTGTTCCTCTACCAAAGGGACGAAAACTTGTTAGATGCAAATGGGTTTACAAAACCAAGTATGGACCAGATGGAAAAGTTGATAAACATAAAGATCGTCTTGTTGCTAAGGGTTTTTCACAAGTAGAAGCCATTGACTATACTGAAACCTTCTCCCCTGTTGCCAAAATGAGCTCTATCCACCTTGTTCTTTCCCTCGCTGCCTCTTTCAAATGGGAAGTCCAATAGATGGATGTTAAACCTTCCTTCTTGCATGGGAACTTGCATGAAGAAATATATATGGAACAAACTACTGGCTTTATACAAACAGACTCCAACCTTGTATGTCAGCTTAAGAAATACCTTTATGGTCTCAAGCAAGCCCCTCGAGCTTGGTATGCCAAAATGGATAGCTTTCTTTTAGAAATTGGCTTTTCTAGTGTCATTTTGACAATACTGCTACACCAAGAAAGTGGGCAAGTCCCTTATCATTCTTGTTCTTTATGTTGATGATCTTATCCTTAGTGGTAGTGATCCCAAGTTTATAAACCATGTGAAGTCTAGCCTTAAAAGGAAGTTTGAAATGACAGACATAGGAAACTTGCATTATTTTCTTGGTCTTCAAGTCTTGCAATTCAAGGAAGGTATTTCCCTTTCCCAGTCCAGGTATGCTAGTGATCTTCTACACCATTTTCACATGGAAGACTGTAAGTCAGCCCCTTCTCCCTTTCAGTTTGGAGCCAAAATTTCAGTCACTTGTACTTCACCTGAAGTTGATGCTACCTTATACTACCAACTTGTAGGAAAACCTTTGTATCTGACCCATACTCATCCTGACCTTTCCTTTGTTGGCCTTATTGCTCACTTTATGCAAAACCCACATGAAAGTCACTGCAAAGAAGCTAAAAGAATACTTCATTGTGTTCGAGGTACAATTCAGTTTGGGATTCATTACAGTGTCGAAGCATCTCCTCTATTGGTTGGTTTCACTGATTCTGATCAGGCTGGTTACCGTAATGATCGGAAGTCTAGTGCAGGTTATGTGTTCACTCTTGGTTTAGGACCTATTACATGGGCTTGCAAGAAGCAAAGGTCCATTTCTCTTTCTTCAGCAAAAGCAGAGTATCGTCGTGCCGTGGAAGCTAGTAAGGAAACCCTATGGCTCCATCAGATCCTATCAGAGTTTGGCTTTCAGTAACAACATCCAACTACACTTTGGTGTGATAATCAAAGTGCCATTCAACTATGCAAATATTGAGTGCAACATCAGCACAAAAAACACATTGAACTGCACATGCACTTCATCAGAAAGCTCATTCATGACCATGTTCTTGAAGTGCAATATTGTTCAACAGATGATCAAGTTGCAGACATCTTTACAAAGGCTCTCACAGAGGTGAAGTTTACTAAAATTCGATTTATGGTTGGAGTTCAAGAATTTGTCACTAAGGGGGGATAGGATCTAATGCCTCCTTCCTTCTCCTATTGTGTTATATTTGTACATCCTTCAATCCTATCCCAAGTTGTTCCTAGGGGGGATGTTAGGATATTCTGACACAGGAAATAGTTAATTATAAATTGTTCTAGTGTAGAGTTAGGTAAAGTGTGTTTCTCTACTATGTACTTTTGTAACTTACAATTCGACGGTCATAATATGTAGTAATCCAACGGTTCATTCTCTCCTCAGTATTACCGACACTTGATATATTGTTTAACACTCGATTGGTCCATGATCTCTATTTAAATAGCATGGAGGGTCATCTGTAGGGTAACTGTTCATGAGAGCAACTTATGTAATTTTTCATTCTTTTATTAATAAATTGCCTTAAGTTGCCGCATTGGCCTAGGCCATGGATTGTTTCCCTCTTTAACGGTTTTAACCACGTCAACAGTACTGATGTATTGATCTGTGATCTGTTTGTGAGCGGTGTCCTTTGGTGTTCTCCTTGAGGAACCTAGCTTGTAAATTCCTACATACATATCCATAGTTGTGCATGTTGCAACATTTCTGAAACAAATATACTTTAGACAATGTTCATAAATTGAAATTCGACGTGACTCAACCCTACTTGTTACCAAGTTATGTATCCACCACTAGCTACCTGTTGTGATTCCTATTTTTAAAAATGAATATGATGGTATACTACATACTATGTGCATTTCATCCATACCCAACAACTCTTAATGTAGATTTGAACAAGATCAATAACAACATCACTGTACCATATATGATGTTCATATAATCACTCACCTAGTTGTATGACCATTGTTATATGTGACACAAAAAAATAACGAATGGCATTTCCACCTTGCTCATATCAAGGTACTCTCTATAGTAGTCTATAGGGTTCATATGATGTCAATAGTTGTTCCTTTTTATATTTAAGTAGATTCGATAGTTGCTATCTTATCATCAAAGCAACTTTTAATGGGACTTAGCTATGTCCACTTTTCATTTCTTTTATATTTATTTTTTCTGATTTCATAATACAATCTAAAATCATTTCCTTCATATTACAATTTTGAAGTTTCTTATATTCTTATTAGGAACCACTATGACTTGGGTACCTTTAGGTGCAGAGCACCTTACTCACCATTCTCATATCTGGTTGGCGGTATCCCAAGGTAACTTAATCAACCAATTCCTATAGGTTGCCAATGTTTTCTTAGGTATACCCTTGTTTTTAACTTGATGGTTTACGTATCTTCTCGAATTACTATGCTTTGTAGGTAATTTCCAGTCTTGATTTTCCTTACAGAAGTGTTTTTAACCCCCATTTTTTGTCGAATGCTAATTTTCCACACAATGCATTATTGATTTTGGTGACTTTGTCCCTTGTTTAGCCTTATATATCTCCCACCACTTTTCCTAAGTTGTACTTCTTTGTATTACTCTGGATTACAAGTGATAATAACCCTGACATGTATACATGATTTTGGTTTAGTTTAGACGAAAACTTTTGCAATCTACTCCCGGGACACACAATTTTCTTAGTCGTAGTGCCTGGAAATGATGTCTTATTCATTGCACCATTTAGCCTTTATTAACATAAAAAGTGGATCACATCCTTTGCTTATACATACCCTTAGTTGGGATGGAAAATAATGGTAATTAATTAGAGGTCTCGTATCACAAGTACAAGAAGTTATTTTTGCATCATGGCCCAAACCACTTCTATAATTTAACACGTGTGAATTTTTATTTTGCCCAATTGCTTCATATATTCCTATTTTTTTGTCTATTTCTTTTAATACTAAGGTGCAACAACAAAGTAGTGGAGAAGAGATCATTCTATTGTACCCTTCCAACCAGTGTTCTCAACTAAGCTTTTGCGGCAAGGGTTTCCACCATATACTAATATCTTCGAGAGAGGGGCTTTGGAATGTAACCTCGTTAGCATAAAGACAATGTACATGATACTGCACAGATAGAAAATCAGTTTGGGAATTTGCATTAGTTAGGTTGATATTCCCCGTTAATCACGAATACACATAATTACTGTCAATTTGCATTATCAACTTCAACTTCCAAAGTAAGCTTTAAGGATGTACAATTAAGCTAACCAGCAAGCTGGTAGAATACATACCTCCATTTATCTTGGCTTGACCACGCTGAGAAAGGTTGGTGATTCAATGGTAATTACTTGGAAATTTTATATTCTTCTTCTATGTCATCCATTTCTATAATACAGGTTATGATTATAGTAAATTTAATAGCTTGATTCATCATGAATTTTATATAAACAATCATTATATAACAATATAAAAGATTTGTACGACACACCTAATCATGAGCATTTCCATCGCTATTGATATTTTTTGTTTTGCAGTTGTTGTTTGGCCATTGAATTCATCATCGAGCATATAGCCTTGTTATCCAAGTTAATGCTAGTTTTCAAAAATTAATTTGTTATGGGGACTTTTAGTTGTATAATGACATTTATGATGTGTCGTTAAATTGATGCACTCTATATATCTATTTCAATGACTTGTAACCATGTTCTTTCCTGCCCATTACGTTCGAGAGTTCAACCTAGGCTCTAATACTACTTGTCATGAAGCCCTTGTTCCACTCTAATAATCTGACATTTTTTTTTTCGCTCACTGTAGTATACACCAAGGTTATTGCTTTCAACAATTTCTCATTATTATGGTATGAACTATAGAAATTCCTATCTTCCTTCCCATGAAGACTCCCTCACAAATATTAAGGGTGAAAGCGTGATATTGGGTTACACTTTTGTGGGAAATGGACTTGAAAATCTCACAATCTCAATTTTTTGGCCGAACAATATATATATATATATATATATATGTATTTTTATTTTTTTTGTGGCCGAATTTTCTAAATTTATTATGTTGAACCGTTATACTAATGTTTGACCGTCTAGATTAGCACTAATCGTTAAACGAAATATTTTCTTGAGTTGAAAAAATCGGTGAAAAAATGTTTGGCCAAACTATTGTTTCGTCCAAATTATTTATGCGGTCGAAAAAAAATTTATACATACGACGAGCTAGACCCTGCTACGAATTTTTCTGCTCTGTTGATTTTTGAACGTGGTTTGTCGAGCATTGTGAGCTTTGTTGATTTTTTAATGTGGTCTGTCAAGCGATGTGAGCTATGTGGATTTTTGAATTTGGTGTTCATTTGTAATTTAATTTTATTTCTCTATTGAGCGTGGTTGGTTTGAGCTGAAGCCCTGCCGAGGTCGAAGCCGAACATTGTGAGGTTCGTTTGTAATTTATATTTTTTATTTATAGGAATTTTTTAATTTGGAATTTTTATAATGTTTTTTATTTTTTTGCAGCTTGGTGCCAAAGGAATTTTAGTTGGTTACACTCGTCACTAGTAGATTTCTCAACCTCCTCATCCAACCTCCTCATCCAAACCAGGTAAGTCGCCCAAGGCTCCTTTATCCCTATAAATTGGAAGCTCACCTATTGAAATCTCATTTAAGTATAAGAGAAAAAATTCTATCATGCCTGATATTTATATATTTGGAATATGGATTCTTTTTAATCTTGATCAATCAAACTTGAAAATGTAATACTTCATGTAATCTCCTTAGTTATTAATAGAAAATCATAAAAATATAAAAAAACAAATGAAAAAAATGCCATGCCAGAGTCTCTGTCATCGATGGCTCTCCAATACTACAGCCTCTAAAGCTCTCTACCCTGATAGCATCAAGCTTACGAAATACCAAAATTGAGTACCATTCAAGATATATAAGAGCTGGAAAATAAACTTTTCTTTTTCAAAAACAAGTGCATTGTGACACTTAGGCCGGGACTAAACAATAAATTCCATTGCCAGTTCTATCCCTGAACAATAATTTTTCAATGTCACACATCTAATATATGACCAACATGCAGTATGTAAAGGAACCTAACGTGTCGGACAAGCCAGAAAACAATTGAGCACCCAACCCTACATAAACAAAAAGTCTCTAAATACTATTCTAATTCAACTTAATCATTGAGATCATGTTGCAAAAGTTATGAGAATTGAGTAAAGGGGTGGAATAACTTCGAAGAAATTTTTGAAACCAACATGTACAAACAAATAAAATATAACATCCCTCGAATAAACTTGAACCAGCCAAGGCTATATAGCTTTATTACATTGGTAGCTTTCTCTTCATTCCTCTATTTATCTCTTGATACAATATTGCATTCTAGGTTTATTAGTACATTATAGTCCCAGTCACTAAGAAAGTTCATGCAAAGCATGAGAGAAAGCATTTGTGCTTTCTAGGGACTGTGTACCATTGTTTTGCTGGAAAAGGCAGATGTCACCCATAATATATATATATATATTCATTTTGAAATTGCTTTTGAGGTTTTTTATAATGACAAAATATTAGCTACTAATCCTTGTCATATATTTATTGGTGGATCCAAAAATCTAATGTCATCCACATGTCAAAGACTGTAATTGTAAGAATGTGCCTTATCTTCTAGCTCTCTTTTATTTCTTACTGGTTTTACCATATCATGTAGTATTTGCTAAAGTGCTAGATTCATTGTGTGCTAGAAAATACCTGTAAAATTTTAGTTCAATCCTCCACATTATCATTTTGTTGCAGGTCACTTCTGCTTCACTTTACAGCATGACTGCCTTGACAATAATGCCTGATGGCATTACAAACATGATCTTTCCTCCTTCTATCTACACTGACTTTGCCATATAATTATTGGTGGATCCATAAATCTAATGTGATCCACATGTAAAAGAATATAATTGTAAGAATGCACCTTATTTTCTAGTTCTTTGTTATTTTCTATTTATTGAACTGTATCATGTAATATTTGCTAAAGTGGTAGATTAACTTCGTGCTTAAAATTACCTGCAAACTTTTAGTTCAATCCTCCACATTATCAATTTTTTCTAGGTCACCTTTGCTTCCCTTTACAGTATGACTTCCTCTATGGTAACTCCTGGTGGCATTACAAATAGGATATTTCATCCCTCTACCTATACCGATTTTTCCATGTATTTATTGGTGGATCTAACGATCTATTGTCATCCACATGTCAAAGACTGTAATTATAAGAATGTACTTTATTTTCTAGTTCTATGTTATTTTCTACTGATTTTACCATATCAACAACGTAAACTTTAAAACAGGAACTGATACCATTACTCGTTTTTTGTGGTAGCAAAAAAATCAACCAATTTTGAAAAGTGTTGATATATATATATATATATATATATATATATCATAGTTTTGACAGTTTAAGGTTTTTTATGTACATTATTTTTTAGAATGTTAGTGATTTACACGTTGATTTTAAAAAGTGTTGATGATGCATCAGGCCTTTTTTTTTAAAGAATTATTTTTTGACTTTAAATTTTCTAATGTATTAAATGTGAATAATCATTTTCTAAATTTAACAATTTTTGAAGTAGTCTTCTTCTTCATATTTTTTTTTGTTTTTGTTTGATTTATTTTTTATAGTGAAATCTAATAGTTAAAAAAAGGTCGATATTTTAAAGTTTCGATATTTTATATATTTATATAATGTTAATTAATTTTTCAATGTACATCAAATAATTATCTCTAATAAACAACAATTTTTAACAATTGATATAAAAATAAACATTTTGAACATAAATATAGAAAAAAAGTTACACATTTTGATAATTTATTGCAAGAAATGAGAGGTCAAAATCATAAATTTTATAGGAAAAATTTAACAAAAAATGGTTAAATAATAGTCTTTTTTTTTATGAATTTCATGTCAAAAAATAATAATAGTCACAATTTTTTTAAAAAATTAATGATTCAAAAAAAAATTAAAGAGAAAACTACATAATACAAATATTGAACATATAACAACATTAACTGAATAATTATTCTTCTCATAAAATGTCGAAGTCAAAACTTTACAAGTATAATGAATTAATAGTTACAAAAAATGAGTTTGATTTCTAAGCATAACTTAAATTTAACCAATAATGTCACGTAATCCAAACTCTTCATCTTCTAGAGTTTCATCATTGTCTTATTCCACAATATTTTCTGCTTCAGTTTGCTCATTTTCCTTTTCTGATGGATCTTTGATGTCCACGAATCTCTCAATGTATGCCTTTCCTACCATTCCATCTAATGGTGGTTGAGGTTCCTTTTCCTTTTTTGCTACACGTGATTCACTAAAATACCCTTTCCTCAACCCAATTTATTGCATTGCATCTGGAAGAAATTGAAGAGCATTAATTCTTTGTTGAATAAATTTGCATTGTACTGAGTCTCTTTAAATGACAATGAAATTTCTTCTTTTTTGTAGGCAAGATGTTTGTGTTGTATCTAATTATCAAGCACAAAAGAAATAATGAAGTAAATTAGTATAATCACATATAAATTAAGAAAGAAGTTATTGAAATTTAATTTTATATAATAAAACTTATCTAAACCTAAGAATAAATCCAAAACCCAATCTCCTTCATTTGAACATATGACTATAAGATAGTTAATCAATGACTGTGGTTTTTTGTAAATGTTAACTATCTTTCATTTTGCTTCTTTATCTTCAGATGTTAGTTTTTTTACATCATCATAAACTAGTACTTGGCTATGACTCTTTTCATCTACCCTATTAAGAAGCATAGACTTATAACTATCATCTTTTGTCCAACTTTCAACATGGCTTAACTCACAATCACTTATAATTGGTTGATCTTCACAGTTAATAAAATTTTAATTTTTTTATAACATGAAATAGTAAAAGTTCAATTAACTTGTACATAAATAAACTTTTAAACATTAATCAAACATACAATTTGAACGTCTTACCATGTAAGTTGCATCCATGAGTCTTCTTTCCCCTTAAAGATTGTCAATAACATTGCCAATTATGTGTCTGAATGAAATGTCACAAATATCCATAATCATGATTATGTGACTTATACAAATTTCTGAACCACTTTACTAAAAGCTTGATAAGTATAAGGGTCACTATCATAGTCAATGTTTGGGATATTGAAACCATGGGGAATATCTACAATAACTAGGGAATAATCCCTTTTAGATATGATTTTAGCAATGTCTTTGCAATCGCCTTGTATTATTTGATATTGAATAGTGTCAATCCCATTCCAAATGAAATAAGAGTTGAATCAAGTTCAACATTACTAAGATGTTGATTTCTTAGTATTTTGATCTTAGTTTTTTCAATAAAGCTTCTTAAACTATCTGGTGCTCCATTTGCATCATTCTTCATCTTTAATGAAATAAACAAATATATGTATAATTTATAAAATAAAAATAATATACAGATGAATCAAAATGAATGTATAAATCAACATACATTTTTAAATGCAAGATATAAATATTTTAGTGTTGATGTAGAACTCGAATCTAGGCAGTTGCACACAATATCATCTCGGCTACCTCCATTCAAAAATTCAACCATCTGTTATTTTATTTGCATGTAAACCTTGTGACTGAATAGATAAAGTAAAAAAAGTTAATATAATGATATGTATAACAAATACTACCAACAAGAATATGTTATATTTAAAATAAAATTATAATCTAGAAATAAGTAAAAACAATTAAAAAAACTTACTTTTGAAATTCCTCACATATTTTGTCTAACGATAATTCCCCTCACTTCACATGAGATAATATTGTTTTGACAAGTTTTTCATCATTCACTCCTTGCAATGTTGTCCAAGCTTTCATAATCATATCTTCTAGAAGTTGCTTTATTTGAGGACTTGATTTATTGCTACTACATATAAATGGTTTAGACTTTTGACCTTCTAATTTTTAGTGCCAATGTTCTCCCATAGGATAAAAATCTCATTAATTAATTCCCATATATCTCCAATTCCAAATATCCACTAGAAAATGTTATCAATACCTCTGAATATATCATAATGTAATTTTCCACCTTTTGAATTGATTTTGTCCTTAGTTTGACAACCTATTTCCATACAACATTCCTTCTGAAATTTTATACTAACCTTTGTATTATCCCCACCACATTTTTCTTTAAATTCATTATGAATAAATCTAACCCTTTGGATGAAATTCAGTCATCCTATACTCATTATCTGTATTATGATCCCATGCCAATAACTTTGCTTCCATATCTGATAAACCAGCAAAAATGATACATTTCATTTTTTCAAAACGTGGGTTATTGGGATATTCCTCCATCAATTTTTTTTGAGCTTCTACAGAATGGTTCCCCCTAAGCACATAATAATTTTATTCAAAACATTTTGACTTATCAAATGCTTCTTTGTTGGGAATTTGAACTAGATCAACAAGAAGCACATAATCAAACACATGAGCATATATATTGTACCTCATCAATATCTTCAAGTTTTGAACATGCTGGTGGTGTGGCTTTCTATTTTGATATTTAAATTGTCCTTCACTTGACTTATATATTTGTCTGACATTAAGTTGAAATATACAACCACCCTCAATTAATTTTGTCTTTGTTAAGTGATTTCGAATGGAATTTTGTTTTGTTTTAATAATCCCATCCTCTAAATCAGCTCCTCATGTAATGATTTCCCTTCTTTTTTTAAATTTTCACCAAGATATTCACAGATGGCCTTGAATTTTTTAGTATGATCAACTTTTATTTCCTTCCTCCTGTTTTCTTCTAGATAGGTGACATCCTCATCATAAAATAGAACATAGACATTCTTGGGCATTTTTACTTTTTGTCTTTTATGGCTCTTCTCCTTTCTAAGTTATAATCTCATCCTTAGCAATGGAAACATGTTCTTTAGCTTTAATTTCAATTTCCTCCTCTTCAAAAATAACATGCCTATCTTTTCTAGATTTATCCACTATAGGCATTCATTTGTGATCCTTTGCATGTAGTTTTGTAGCATCATGGATTACTTTTTTTTATTTGTTTGCCATATCTTCTTTTGACCCTGAGTGGAAACTGCTGACAACATTCATAATATCTTGTTCAATAAAATAAATGTCTCCCAACATAATTGAAAGATTTTCAATAAAATTTTGTCAATCAAAATATCATGATTCATATGTCAATAAAAACTAATTTATAAAAGATATAATGATACAGTTACAGTAATGCAAAACACTTAAATATAATTAACAATATTTACAATATCTTGTGAAATCTCATTTATGATTTGTTTACACATCTTTGTAGATTCATCTGTCGTGTCATACATTGATAATGCAAACTGATATCTAATATTGACATGTGACTTGGGCGGTTTTGTAAGTACATAAACAACTTCAGTATCCGGTATCAAACACAAGACTAGTACTTTTCCCAGTACCTCATAACTTCCACTATTGTTAGGGATATCAACAAATAGATATATTTTTAGATTTTATTCGCCTTCTCTATCTTTCACAAACCATATATGTTATGTATGTTTCACTTCTTGTGATTTCTTCCTGTATGAAATCAACTTCCTATCCTTTGAGACACTTGATAGATTTGTAGTTATTACCTCAGGTTTGGTTCATTTAACAGTATTTTTTGAGGATAAACCTCCAGTTTTAACAACCTTTGGTCCAGAAAAATTTATAAAAATATTCCTTGATGCCACTTTCCTGCAAAAATAATACACACATATATAAATAAATAAATTACAAAAAAAGCAATAAATTAAGTAAAAAACAAAATGAAACAATATCTAAAAACAAAAAAAAGACCAGAAATATGCACATCGACCCCCATTAAAAGTTGGACGTTAGGTTCATACAAGGAACAAAAAAATACATCGTTAGAAAAAAAATTATTTAGTTTTTCATTTGTCCCTCATCCCTTGGCAGGCCACATGCTAGGGGGTCATTGTTCCTTAACGTCGTATCATGCCTATGCCTGTGAGCAGGCACTCCTAACTATGGGCATGCCCACCCAGGGAAGAAAGGCCCTTTGGCTTGCTAGGGGTCAGTTCCCAGAATCGCCCCCTCGCCCACCGGGGGCCAATTCTGGGAATAGCCTCCGACAAGACAAAGGCCCCCTGCAGGCCAATGGGTGATTTTGAGAGTCATCCTCACTGGCCTGCTGAGGGATATTATGGGAATTGGCCCCTTGGTAGGGGGCGACTAGGGGAATCGACCCCCTCGCCCACCAGGGGTCAACTCCAAGAATCTCCCCCTAGCGTGCCTGGGGCTGATTCTAGGAATCGACCTCTGGTTAGGCTAGGGGACCGTTTTGCATTTTTCCCAGGGTGGGCAGGCCCAAGTCCAGGCACACATCACCTGACCATAGGCCTTCCCACCTACGACACGTCAGCGTGTTACATGCTATGATGCCATGAGCAGGCACGCCCAAGGTCTCGTAGCCCCCCTTCACCCGCCACTGCTTTGACCCAACCTACTTAGGGGTGAGGGCCAATTCTAAGAATTAGACCTTACCCCTAGGTGAGCTGGGTCGTGGGGGCGGTGCCCCGAGCAAGCACATCCAGATCCAAGTGCACATTCCCACAGGCACTACCTATAGGTGGGTGCACTCGGTCGCGGGCGTGCCCGCCCGAGCCAGAGCTTCCCCTTTGTAGGCTAGGGTGTTGATTCCGAGAATTGATCCCCTAGCCTAGCAAGGGGTCGCTCCGCCCCGGGAAGGCATGACCACAACCACGAAGCCCACGACTGGGCCCACCATGCCCACTAATGTCATAGTGGCCTCCTTCCTGCGAGAGGGATGTCAGCTAAGCTTGCCTCCTGTCAATTTTTAATTTGTAAAAAGAATCTAAATTTCATTAATAGAAAAGTTAATTATTTTTTTAATTAGAATGTGTTTTTTTCTGGTATTTTGTGCGAACATAACAACCCAATTGACACATAGCTACTAGTAAACCTATGGGAGTTTAAGACCTGCACTCTGCAAAAGGTAAACTAATTGTTCAAATGCGATAATCTTCTGTTGAATGTGTTGTCGATAACAATGTAATTGCTCCACAAAATCACTCCAAGTCTTTAAACGAAACCTTGAAAAGTCTTGATATGATGTGAGGAATAGTGATAATAAAATTTATGATATAGCAGAAATTACCAATTTTTTTTACTGGATGGTGAATGTGGTATTAATTTTTTTTAGAAAAACTTAACATATAAATCGTGTTTTCGGGATATAGTAATTTATTTTAAATGTGGGATAGAAGATATAATAAAAATTAAAATAATTATTCAATTCTTTAGTAAATGCTATATAGTTTAAGTAAAAGATTCAGCATAAAATATAAATTTCATTAGAAAATTTTAGTTAATATTTTTGAATAAATTGTAGAAGAAAATTTTGGAGGGAAATACATGAAAAAATTGGAGGGAAACGTTTCAGCGAAAATTTTTGGAGGGAAATTTTCATTCTTTAAGCTATATATTATCATTAGGAGAGAGTGCATTTGTATCATTCAAACTCTTTTTTTAAGCCATAGACTATTCTGATACTGAAGTTTCACTTTCTGAAGCATCAACATCTTCATCACGTACCAATTCTATTCATATTGATGAATATAACAAAAATTCTTTCACTATGAATACAGAGTCAAATCTTCCACGTAGTCATAATCCTAAGAACTATGAGAGGATCATTGATGAAGGGCAGGATGAATAATTTCAAATAAATAAAGATTCACAGTTTCCACTTAGTCCTAATAACAATGTAAACTTTGAAACGGGAACTGACACTGTTACCCGTTTTGTAGAGATAGCAAAAAAGTGACCCGATTTTGAAAAGGGGTGATGCAGAATATACATGTTTTTTTTAGAGCATAGTTTTTTGCACCATTTTTTTTATGTACATTGTGTTTTAGAATGGTAGCGATTTTCATGCTAATTTTAAAAAATGGTTATTCTGCATCAGACCCCTTTTTTTAAAACACCTATTTTTTGACTTTAAATTTTCTAATGTATGAAATGTAAATAATTATTTCGTAACCATTTTTTTAAAAGACCTATTTTTTGACTTTAAATTTTCTAATGTATGAAATGTAAATAATTATTTCGTAAATTTAATAATTTTGGAAGTGATCTTCTTCTTCATATTTTCTAGTTTTTATTTTTTTTATTTTTATTTTTGTAGTGGGGCTTTTATTGATTTGCATATTTAAAGAAAAAGGTCGATATTTTACATTTTCGATATTTTACATATTTATACATCATTAATTAAATTTTCAATCCACATGAAATAATTGTCTCTAAAAAACAAATATAAAAAAATATATAAAAAAGACAGAAACCAAAAATAAAAAATGTTAAAAAAAAATTATATCATAAACTATAAAAGAATTTGAAAAAAAAAACAAAATATATATATATATATATATATATATATATATATATATATATATAAGTAAGTAAATATTGAGAAATAAAAAAATATATATATTAACAAAAACTAGGAAAAAAAAATAGAAACAAACTAGTTTAAAGAAAAAATAGAAAAATAACGAAAAAAATTTAAAAAACTAGTGAAATTAATATTAAAAAAAGAAACAAAAAATGTAAAAAAAAAAAAAAAAATCTCACAAACCATAAAGAATTTGGAAAAAAGAAACAATATATATATATATATATATATATATATATATATATATATATGTGTGTGTAAGTAGAAATAGAGAAATTAAAAAAAACATTATAAAAAACTAGGAAAAAAAAATAAAAAATAAAAACAAACTAGTTTAAAAAAAAATAGAAAATTAACGAAAAAAAATTAGAAAACTAGTAAAATTAATATTAAAAAAAACAAAAATAAATTTAAATTATAAAAAAATAAACCCAAAAAAATGGTTATTTTTTGTTAAAAAAAGCAAAAAAATCAATTATCTTTTATTAAATATACCTATTTTATTTAAAAATAAATAAATATATCTATATATATATATATATATATATATTTTAACAATCTTGTTTTTTATTAAAAAAAAAATTAAACAAATTTTATTATTATTATTTTTTAATTTAAAAATTCAAATTATTAAAACTACATTTTATATTTTCAAAAAAAATAAAGAAAAAAATTAAACCTACATTTTTATGTTAAAAAAAAAAAAAAAAAATTAAATTTACATTTTTTTTAAACTATCTTTTTTTAATTAAAAAAAATTATAATGTGTTTTTAAACAATATGTTATTTATTTCAAAATATAAATAAAATAAAAAATTTAATTTTTTTTAAAACAAATTTTAATTTTTTACTTTAAAATTTAAAAAATTAATAATTTTTTTTTTAAATTAATATATTAAAAAAATTAAGTATAATTATATGTGTTATAAAAAATATTATTAAACTTTTTTATTTTTTATTTATTAATTTTTTTTTTAAACATATTAAAAAAAAAAAAAATAAAAAAAAAAATATTTTTAAAAATAATAAATTTTTTATTTATTGTTTTATTAAAAAATAATATAAAAAAAGCACGGCCCCCGGCCGCGCCACCAGCGGGCGGCGGGAGGGCCGTGGCCCATTCCGGTAACCGACCACGCCTTCCCGCCGCCCGCTGGTGGCGCGGTCAGGGGCCCAAGGGCCTGCATGCTCTAAGGTTGATACCTCTCCTTGTGTGTCACCAACGCTATTGTGATAAATATACCCACAACCAACGGAAGAACTACTACCATTTTATGCCATGCTTCCACTGAAACTAGAATTAGATTGCGGGGGGCTTCTACATGGTAAGTGGTTTTCGACCTGGGGTTGCTGAAATTGTTCTCACACTGCCACGTAATAAAAATTGTTTCAGGAAACCGACTATTGTGCACCCCCACTCCTTGTTAAATTTTGGAAAGCACGAGGGTCCTTAATTAAACTTCATACGTTAATTTGAGAATGGAAAGATTCGTCGTCGAAACGTATGACACATTTACATCATGTGCTCCCATCATTGACATGAGGAATGATATTATTTGGTTGAATTCCACTGTCCGTTCCACCAGTTTTCACAAATGAGAGGGAAAGATGACAGGCTCCCTATGGCTTCATTCCCGAACATCTAATTTCCCTGACACTTAGCCCCTACAAAGTTGCACGCAGGCCCTTGGGCCCCCGGCCGCGCCACCAGCGTGCGGCGGGAGGGTTGTGGGTCGATTCCGGGAGTCGACCCACGGCCCTCCCTCCGCCCGTTGGTGGCGCGGCCGGGGGCCGTGTTTTTTTTATATTATTTTTTAAATAAAACAATAAATAAAAAATTTATTATTTTTAAAAATATTTTTTTTTTAAATTTTTTTTAATATGTTTAAAAAAAAAATTTAATAAATAAAAAATAAAAAAGTTTAATAATATTTTTTAAATTTTTTATAACACATATAATTATAAATAATTTTTTTAATATATTAATTTAAAAAAAAAATTATCAATTTTTTAAATTTTAAAGTAAAAAATTAAAATTTGTTTTAATTTTTTATTTATTTATTTATATTTTGAAATAAATAACATATTGTTTAAAAACAAAAGTTATAAAAAAAATTAAAATTTAATTTTGATTAAAATATTTTAATCGATTTTTTTATTAATTTTGTTTTTATTAATTTTTTTTAATAAATTAAAATTTAATAATTTTTATTACTACTAATTAATGAATTTTTTTTGTCAAATTAAAAAAAAAATTACATTTAAAAAAAAAAAAAAATTTAATTATTTTTGTTTGTTTTTAAATAAATAATGAAAATTTAATAAAATTATTTATTTATTTATTTATTCTTAAATCAAAAAGATTTTTTTTTTTATTGGAAAATACCTATATTTTTAAAATTTCGATATTTTTTTAGTTTTTTTTTTTTTAATAATTTGAGCTTATTTTTGTCTTTTTAGTTTTTTCTAAATGTTTTTAATATTAATTTTACTAGTTTTTAATTTTATTTTTTTGTTAATTTTCTATTTTTGTTTAATCTAGTTTGTTTTTTTTTTTTTTGGCTAGTTTTTGTTAATGATTTTTTTCATCTTTATATTTTTACTTACTTAGATTTATATATAAATTTTTTTTGTTTTTATTTTTATTTTTATTTTTTTTTCCAAATTCTTTTATGATTAAACAATTTTTTTTTAATATTTTTTTTTTATATTTTGTCTCATATATATGTATTTTTACATTTATTTTTTAAGTAATCATCATTTTAATCTTAATTTCACTATTTTTTATTTTTTATTTTTGGTTAATTTTCCATTTTTTTTTAAAATCTAGTTTGTTTTTAATTTCAATTTTTTTTAGTTTTTTGTTAATGTTTTTTTTTAATTTATCTATTGTTACCTACTTAATTTTATAGTTTTTTAAATGTGTTTTTTCTTCTTTTCCCAAATTTTTTTATGGTTTACATATTTGTTTTTTTAAATGTGTTTTTTCTTCTTTTCCCAAATTTTTTTATGGTTTACATATTTGTTTTTTTTCCCCAATTTTTTTTAGATATGTTTTTTTTACTATTTATTTGTTTATAATTTGTAATTTCCTTCTAGTTTTTTAATTCTTATTTTTTATAGGTTAATTTTGATTTCTTTTTCTTTTTTTTTTACATTTTACATTTTTATGATTGATTTTATTTTTGATGTTTGATTTTTTTTGTTTTGTGTTTTTTATTTTATGCTTTGTTTTTAGTATATATTTTTATTTATGTTTTGTTATTTTTATTTTTTATTTTTGTGTTTTGTGTTTTTTCATTGTTTTAATTTTAATTTTTATTTTTATTTTTTGAAATTTTAATGTTTTTTGGGGTCATGATAAAATATTTTATGCTATTATTTTGAAATGTTGAAATTTTACCCTTGAAAAAAAAATTGTTATTCCAGCATCAACACTTTTCGTTTTGAGGGTGTTTTTTGCACAAAATTTACCATTGAGAAAAAAAAAAATGTTATTCGAACATCAACACTTCGTTTTGAGGGCGTTTTTTGGACAATTTTTGCACCAAAAATTGGTTTTCACTGTCATTTTTAAAACATGTTGAAAATTTAGGTTGGAAGAAAAAATGTGTTAGTCCAGCATCAACACTTTTCGTTTTTAGCATTGTTTTTGATGTTTTTTTTGGGGTTTTTTGGCCAGAGTTCCCGTTTTGAGTTTATAGTTCTTGTTTCAAAGTTTACATTGTTTAATCCTACGGACTATGAGAAAAACAGTGATGAAGAGCATGATGAAGAATTTCAAATAAAGAGAGATTCATGATTTTCACTTGGTCTTAATCCTATGGCCTATGAGAGAAATAGTGATGAAGAGCATGATGAAGAATTCCCAATAAATCGAGAGTCACAATTTTCGCTTAGTCGTAATCCTATGGACTATGAGAGGAGCAGTGGTGAAGGCCAGGATGAAGAATTTCCAATAAATTGAGAGTCACAATTTCCACTTAGTCCTAATCCTATGGACTATGAGAGAAGTATTGATGAAATCCAAGATGAATAATTTCAAATAAATCGGGAGTCACAGTTCCCACTTAGTCCTAATCGTATGAAGTATTTGAGCAGTGATGAAGGCCACGATGAAGAATTTAAAATAAATCAAGAGCCACATTTTCCACTTAATCCTAATCCTAAGGCCTACGAGAGCAACAGTGATGAAGGTCAGGTTGAAGAATTTCCAATAAGTCGAGTCACATTTTCCACTTTGTCCTAATCCTAAGGACTATGAGAGAAGTAGTGACAAAGGGAAGGATGATGAAAAATAGAGAGTCATGTTTTCCACTTAGTCCTAATCGTAAGGACTTTGAGAGTAGTAGTGACGAAGGGTAGGACGATGAATTTCTAGCAAATACAGTCACATTTTCCACCTGTCCTAATCCTACGTTCTATGAGAGAAGTAGTGACAAAGGGAAGGATGAAGCACTTAGTCCTAATCCTAAGGACTATGAGAGTAGTAGTGACGAAGGGTAGGATGAAGAATTTCCAATAAGTAAAGGGTCACATTTCCCACATAGTCATAATCCTATGGACTATGTGAGCAACACTAATAATGCACATGGTGAATAATATCCAATAAACATCAAGTCAAATTTTCCATTTAGTCCTAATTCTAAGGACAATAAGGGTAGAAATGATAAAGGGAAAGAGGAATAATATCCTCCAAGTCAGTAGTTCAAAACCATAGATGATCATAGTGAGGATAATATTCTACCTAATGATGATGAAAATACTTATATAGATGATGATTCAATTATAGAGATATTGCCAACAAATATTGTATCGAGGAGTAGGAGCAATCCTTTTCGTATCAATCCAATATGTTGTAGCTATACAAGGGGTAGAGAAGAATATCTCACGAGAAGAAGTTCTATCAGTGCTCTTATTTCAAGCAAATGTTGTCAAAAAGATTGCTTGAAACATATGGATTTCAAGTTTGCATTGGAGAAAAGGAAGAGATATTTGTTAATGAATAAAAGCATGAAAAATTCATATCTAGTGGGGTGCATGCAATCTACATTTTTCATGTTAGAATTATCATATTGGTTCCTTATTTATCTTTATAAAGGCTTTCAAAATGTTCCATTCAATGGGTAATTTTCATCTATCAAGAATCAAAGAAAATTTGGAAAAGTATCCCACATTTTCTTCAGAACTACGTTATAAACAACACTTTGGGCCATTATCAAATATTGCAATGTCATGGATGAAATAATTATTTTCAAAGCATGGAGAGTGTATGCCAAATAGAGAGACTACACATTCCAAATAATTTCTCAAGACGAGAAATATACAACTTATACAAAGAATATGCAGAAGGTGTTGAAGGAAATGGTCGATTTATTACATATCAATATTTTGTGAAGATATGGAAGAAAGAATTCAACAATGTCTGTATTCCTAAGAAGAAAAGGATGGAGGTTTGCAATACATCTGCTTCTCTTAAATAAAAAATGGATAAATGTGAAGGGGTAGAAAGAGGTAAGCATGCATAACATTAATTTTTTAAATTGTATAGTCATCAACTACGAAAACGTATTTATTAATGATTTTATTTTATATTGTGTATATTCCATTGTTAAAGTGTTTCAATAGAATCGCGAACAACAAATAAGTGAAAGGAAAAAGTTGTACAAGCATCGAAAGAAGTGTTATGATAATCCAAATAAATATTTGGGTTTTATAATTGACGCTATGGACCAGAAGAAAACACTTCTACCGCAATTTGTTTTGGACACCCAAAAATTTACAAGGGGGAATTTTATTTAGTGTCACTTGGTTCGCTGTATGGTCTTCAATGGGAAAATATTTCCAAGGGTATACTTCACAGCTCCAAATATTCATAATGATGAAAATATCACAATAACCATAATCCATTATGTGCTTTATCATTGGTCTGGTAATGTTCTTGAAGTTTTGTATCTACAATTGGACAACACTTGCATGAAAACAAAAATCAAACTGTTTTTAGATATCTAAACATGCTTGTTGAATTGAAAATTTTTCGGAAGCTAAAGGTTGGTTTCTTTCTTGTTGGGAACACTCATGACCATATTGATAAGATGTTCAGTCATTTTTCAATCACATTGAGGAGGAAGGAAGTTGGGAGCTTGCCATCATTAATTGAATGTATTAAGAAATGATACATACTAGAGCCTATTTTTGATGTGTTAGAAGAAACTGTTGACATGCAAAGGTTTATTTTGCGATCGCATGGTGAGAGAAATACATTGAACAACTTGATGACATTAGCTTCCAACATCAATTTCATATAATAAAAATATGATGAGAAAACACTAATGTGGGGCAAGAACTATTCAACTACTGCAGAATGGGCGTCCTCATCAAGTTTGACATTATTGAAATTTATTAGATCATCCAATATTTTAGTCAAATATATTGTTATTACAACTAGTTGCTGAAGTTCATAATGCACGCAGGCAGAATAGAGATATAAATTATTTTGGTTGCCTCGAAGAAATTTAAAAATGTATTAGATATATATATCAATACTTTGGTATTGCTCATTTAGTTTGGTGGGAGTCTTTCAATAATAAAAGTGATATTATTTCAAGAATAACAAATGAAGATATACCTTTGAAAACTCCATTTATTTGGCCACAAAATGTGTCAAATGAACATGAGGAAAGAATAATTGTCGAACAATAACAATCTCAACGTATTATTAATTATTCATAGCTAGAGGAAGGGGAAATGTATATCGGTTCTAGAAGATCTCGTGCATAATGTGAAGCTATGGAATACCTTTACAGGGGTTCAGTATAGGGTAGTAAGGAGGGTTACATGATCACAATGCTAGCAGATGGAGATACCAATGGTTATCCAATCTGGGTTGGTAAGGTTATAAAGTTCATTACATAAATTGAAGATGTTGTAGGTGTTGAAGTACATTGGTATGCCATAAATACACAGTCATTCAATGGTGTGTACAAGCGAGAGATGGTCATTGATAAAAAATTCGTTGAAAAAGAAAAATAAAGGGTACACATATAAATCATCAATGCACAAACCTATTAAAATTGGAGGATGTTGACATACTTGTTTTTTACTTCAATTTAACATAGAGAGGAACCCTTCACTTCAAGATGATAGACATTTTGAAGGGGTTGTTACCAGAAGAAATAGTGTTGAGATGGGGCATGCTAAACCCAGTCGTAAATCTAGAAGAATTTTGAAACATGAAATGGTGGGCATGCATGTGGACTCAGATGGGGCACTAGTTGTTGAAAGAGAAGAATATGGAACATCTTCATCTAAATTTAGTCATTCATATGAAGATGTGAATTCTCATGGTGTGCAAGAAGATATGAGGGTTTTTGAATAATTGTCTAAGACCGTTTATATAATTGATGTTTGTATATTATATTGAAATAAAAATTTTGATTTCCATATCATGTTAAATGAAGTTATGAGTCATTTTTATGTTTGTTGGATTGTATATTATAATTATGATGAGTTTTATTGTTTAGAATATCGACAATGCCACAATAACTTAGAGATATAATTTATCTTTAATTCAATCTACAAGTATTAACATTTTGATTAATTTAGTCATGTGATTTTTTCATAATGTCATGGTTTAAATGTTTTGAAAACATAGAGTTTTTTAATTCTTTGGTTGAAAACTTTCCATTTTTTTTTATCTTTAATGTTATGGTTGAAGAAAAATAGAAATTTAGTGATGTTTAGTCTCATGTTATTATATGTTTAACAACATGGATGAAAACGTATGGAATTTTAATGTGTTTTGGATCCCATTATTTCATCATTATCGTCATTACTAAAAACTGTTGAAATTATACCTCGGAAAGAAAAATGTTACTCTACCAAAAACATTAATGTGTTTTTTTCATTTATTTTGCACAAAAGAATTGTTTTACTACCATTTTTTAAATATCTTGAAAATTAAACCTCAAAAAATATTGTTCCAGAATACACTCTTTCAATTTTTTGGATTGTTTTTCATGTTTTCTTTTTCGGGTTTTTTTGCTATAATTTCTCGTTTTCAGTTTATAGTTCCCGTTTCAAAGTTTACATTGTTTATCATGTAGTATTTTCTAAAGTGCTAGATTAAATTTGTACTAGAAAAAGACGTGCAAACATTTAGTTCAATCCTCCACATTATCAATTTGTTCCAGGGCACTTTTACTTCCCTTTACAACATGGTTGCCTTCACGGTGACGCCTGATGGCATTACATACAAGATCTTTCCCCCCTCTATTTATATAGACTCTTCTCGGAACATGGATCTTATTGGCTTCCTAAGATAAGACAGAATACGCTTAATTGAAGGTTCTTGTACTTTCTCTTTTCAAGTAGCAGTTTCTTTTTGAGATACATCTTTTTCATTTCTACTTTGTTGGTTGCATGAGCTTGAAGCTAATTAGAGTGTTGGCATTGCTTTGTTATCTATATTTTGTGTTTTAATTTGAATGTTATTGGGTTGCTAATCAGAGTGTTGGCATTCCTTTGTCATCTATTTTTAGTGTTTTAAAAATTAATGTTATTGGATTGACCTTTTTTACCTTCATTTATCTCATAGAACAACCTTGATACTTCTTAGTAACATACTTTCCTTTCTTTTGTTGTTATATGTTCATATAAGTTTCCTTTTTCATTATATGTAATTAACTTCAAGCTTCTCTATTTTCTTTGAACATGGGTCTTATTAGCTTCCTAAGATGACATTGAATACTCTTAATTGAAAGTCTTGTACTTGCTCTTTTCAAGTAGTAGTTTCTTTTCAGATACATATTTTTCATTTCTATTTTGTTGGGTGCTTGAGATTGAAGCTAATAAATTGTTGGCATTGATTTGTCATCTATTTTTGGTGTTTTTTATTTTAATGCTAGTGTTTTAATTTTAAGAAGGCACCATAGATATTAAATTTACTAGAATAAACCTCGGCCTATCATTTTCATTTTAATTTTTTTCCTCTTTCTTAACTATATTTTGAAATAAGCATATATAAATAGACCAACTTAGACCATATAATTAAACATATATTATAGTTTTAGTAAGTAAATTTTATAACAAAGTAATATAAGTGTTAAATTTACTAGAATAAAACTGGTCTATCATTTTTCATTTTATTTTTTTTTCCTTTGTTAACTATAGTTTTTAAGGAAACATATAAATATATCCATGTGTGGCATATAAATAAACATGTATTATAGCTTCAATAAACAAATTTTATAACAAGGCAAAATAAGTGTTAGATTTCCAAGCATGAAAATAAAAATAAATTAATAAATACTTTCAACTTGGGTGATTTGAAGCTAAGTCGAATTAGAAGTATTTGTATTTCTAGAATAAACATAAAAATAAATTAGTAATTACTTTCAACCTTTAGTTGAGTTCAAGCTAAGTTGAATGAATTAGATATTTTTAGTTGAGTTGAATTAGAGTTCTCTAATTATTATCTTCTTGCAATTCTCCAACCATCAAACCAAGTAGAAACAACCTTAATTTCTATCTATCCTTCCGAAAAATTTGTCTAAACAATTATCTTTTGTAAAACCTAACATATATATATATATATATATATATATATATATATATATATATATATATATATATATATATATATTAAAGTCATTTTATTGAATTTAGTTTTTATAGAGATCAAAAAGCCCATTAAACATGGTTGACAAATGGACATCATACATAGAAATTTCTTGTTATCCCTATCCAGGGCAAGCGGTGATTACTTATGTGCTATGAAATATTGTGACGATCCAAGTCCTCTAAAGGAAAAAGAATATACTTGGAAGAACAACAGAGAATGGAGCATATTATATTGCATTTATATAAGGTTTAGGAACATCTAGGGAGTATGGATTGAATGGAATTGTAGTCTTCACCAATTCCGAACATGTGTGCAACCATATGAAAGGTGTATAGCAATTTAAAAAAGAGAGGTTAAAATAATTGCATGGAGAAGCAAAAAATATTGTTAGTCAATTTCAATCATTTAGCATAAGATATTGTGAAAATGTTAGTAAAATGTTTAGTGATGTATTCTATGGGGCAATGCCAATTCAATATTTGTGTGTGAAAGATGGATTAGTGTTAAGTTCTCTATAAATATTTATTGATTGACATTGTAAGATATCTTTGATACGTGTGTCCTTTTTAGTTATAAATGTGTCATTTTTAATGACCATGTTTTTTTTTTCAATTCTACACCAAGTGTTCCCCCACTATGTAAGCATAACTCAGTGAAATTGACATGTTTTAGAAAATTTTGTTTTTAATTTTCAAATGTGTGTGCTTCAATATTTGTGTTTTTAGTCTTGAGTATATTTAAATGAAGAGCTTCAGATTGTTACTTTAATTTTTTGAATTCTTTCAATGTTTTTAAATAGCAATTTTAAGATCTTAAAATGCATGATGTAATTTCAAGGGTTACATCAATTAAATGTATGAGGTAACTTCAAGGGTTATATCAATTTTCTGAATTTTCTTAATCTTTTTAAATAAAAATTTCAATATTTTTAAATGCTTGAGGTAACTTCAAGAGTTACAATAAATTTTTGAATTCTTGATCTTTTTAAATAACAATTTTAAAAATAATTGTAAATGCATGAAGTAAATTTTTAAATATCATGCACCTATCTATCTATAGATATCCATATCATGGATAAGAATTTGTCGCATGATCCTTCGAGGCCAGCATTAATAGTGCCTTGTGCATCTACTAGAGGGAGGTCCATCATTCACATGGTGGTGTATATATATGCATGTACTTAAATGATAAATAAGTAGAGTCATATTTATGTACACATATATATTGAATTGATTTTCTTTTTTTAGATGCTTTTCTCACATCAACATTCTCCGACTCGTCATTAATCTCAGGGTGGTCAACATTCTTTAGTTGGTCATCAATCTTGGGGTGGTCAACATATTCTGGGTGGTCATCAATCTCAATTGGATCATCATGATCAACATCATTTTGGTAAATTATATAAAAAAAATTATGTTAACAAATTTGTACATGTCTATCTTGCACACTTGTATGAATACATTTGTTCACATGTTTTTATATTTATGTAATTTTATATATTGATTTAGAGGGTGAAAATGTTTGTCCAAGTAGATGTAAGCGAAGCAAGATAGTTCTAGAAGAAGGCGAGACACCAACTACCACTTATCTATCTAAGCTTCCTTGGGAGACAAATCTCCAACAATGCACATTACAAAGGTGCAAAACATACATATAGACTACCACTTATCTATCTAAGCTTCCTTGGGAGACAAATCTCCAACAATGCACATTACAAAGGTGCAAAACATACATATAGAACCGAGATTAACATAAACATACATATATAACTGAGTTTAACATAAACCTATGCTAGTAAATAATTCAATTAAAATTTTGAAAGCTCTAAACATGTTTATCCACATAATTAATATTTCTTTTAACCATTTTAACTACTCTAATATATTTAAATTAAATTGTGTTCCATACATTCTATACATTAATATAAATCTTTTCTTAAAATTCAAATGATAAAATACTTAAGAAAAAAATAATATAAAGGTTAATGAATGTATACATTAATATAAATATTTTCTTAAAATTCAAATGATAAAATACTTAACAAAAAATAATATAAAGGTTAATTTTAAAAGACAAAGTATTTTAAAAATGATTTAGGTACAACATTTTATATTATTTCTTAATGTTTGCATTTCTTTTTATTAGGTTAAACACCATATTTTTCATTCGAAGATCAACTCTGTCTTTAAAAATGAGAAGTTTATTTGAAATATTTAAGAGACAACACATATAGACATCTGAAATGGATATTCTAAGTATGTGGATGGGAAAACGTCATTCTATTATACCGATACTTGGGGGAATGCTTTCGTTCATAACTATTCAAAAGATAAATATATTAATATTTTATTTAAAATGATATATTATAAAAATCATCAATTAATTATAATTGTAAGTTTGATTAATTATAATTGCTCCAATCGTTTGGGGAGCGTTTTGTGATTATGTTGTCAGTTTTCATTATAGGAATTCGAAGCGCAGCGTTTTGAGAATATGTTGTCAGTTTTCATGATAGGAATTCGAAGAGAAACGTTTTGCGAATATATTGTCAGTTTTCATCAGAGGAATTCTAAGCGAACCGCTTCATCAATTGATTCATCTCTATATAATCCCTAGGATTGCACGGATTTACAGCTACGTCGAATACAGGCAAATCTCTGTGAACTGGGAAGGGAAAAGATTGCAGATATTGATTCATCCAACTGCTCCAATCATGACGACTCCACCACGTTCTCCAAAATACGTTAATGTAAATCCCCGAGATTTGCGTTTCACACAGGACAGTATCAAGAATTCCTTCAGCGAATACCTCGGCGGCAGGAAGCTGGGCGAAGCGGTGAGGGACATTAAGGATGGAAAGCTCGTATTGGGCCCTCTTCACGTCCATAAAGGAGACGACGGCCACCTCTATTGCGACAACAATAGAAGCCTCTATGCGGCCCGGGAAGCCGGCCTTAAGTCAGTTGAGGTGAAGATAACGTCGGACGATTCCAAATCTCGCCGTTTTGGAAGCGAAATGAGGGAGAAGCTGAGTGACCCCAATTTTGTTCCCAAAGTACGGGGGGCCCTAGTCCATGACACTCCGGGCCTTGCAACGGTTTTCTTATGTGCAGATGAATGGATCCAGCTACTTTGTAGACGGCCTTTTGTTTTCGACTCTCCCGGTTTTTGCAATGTATTTTAGTTTTGTGACTATTAATACATATTAGAAAGTTTGTTCCTGTGTAATTTTATGGTAAATTGTCTATCTCGACTGCGTTATCTTTTAATTTTATTGGTAAAAGTTTTACTTTTGTTTTTTATTGTAGATTTTTTTTGAGTCTAAGGGTTTATTTTACAGTTGAGTGAAGGCACCAGGTAAGTATGTTAGCCTTGAATTTGGAGTTAACATATGTCTCAAATATTCTCTAAATTGAAAAGCAACCTTCTGTATAATAAAAAAGAATATGCTATTCATGTCTAATTAGTTTCATGTAAAATAATTAGAAGTAAAAGGAAAAAAGTTTAAACTTTATATTTTTCAAATATATTTTAACACTTTATTTAAATAAATTATTTGAAAATCTATGTTAACCAACTTAAATGAATATCAATTTCATATATATTTATATACAGGAAAAAATATGTTACAAAAATATTTTAATATTATATATAATAAAATATGCCATATAAACTATGAATAAAATATTTTTTTGTGAATTAATATGAATATATACTTATATATATATATATAAATATATATATATATATATATATATATATATAATTAAAAAAATACAATTTATACCAAGAAAAATTTAGGATTATTTTTTTATTTTAAAATAAATTTTTATTTTTTTATTTTAAAATAAATTTACACTTAAATATATATTATATATGTGCTTCAGATAATTCCATATTAATAAAATTACAATGAGTAACTTAAATCCTGTCATCTATGTGTAATACAACCTCCAAATCATTATTGTTGCAGAAGGGTTAGGAATACATTTACACCATACTGTTTCCGAATTTATGACTAAAAAACTGCATTTGTGGTATTCTCTTGTGATTTTCCATTTTTTTTTTGCATGGGTACTCACACTGACATCTTTTTTCACTCTTACAATCTATATAAAAAACCATATAAGACCTAGCTACTTATTCACGTTGCTATTAACTTTTATTCTCCTACCATATTTTACGAATAATGAATTTAATGATTTTTTTTATAATGAATTTAAAACAAAAGGACGTTTGTTTAATAGCATTTTAACGAAACATCAGTACGGTCTGCATTTTAACATTATAATCAATGAATATCGACATGATTTTGATGTGAAAATTCGTACTTCAATCGTAATTTTGTTTATTAACTGATAATATATGGAAGTTAAGAATATAATTTACAGTATACAATATGTATTGACTGACTTGTCAACATTATTGAAGGTTGAGATTTATATGGTTTTGAATGTCGTAGTTTTTTTTACTAGGTTAATTAAATTAATTATTTCTATATATATATAAATGTTTAATTATTTGTATATATATATATAAATGTCAGTGTTGCTGAAAGTTGAGATTTATATGGTTTTGAAAGTCTACTCATCCCATTATTAGCTGTTCGCTCTCATTCGATTCGATGGTTCTTAGTGACTAGGTATTTTTTTCCTTATGTTAATTAAATTGATTAATTGAAAAAAAATTATATAAATAAATGTGAATTTTATTTTTAGGAAAGGTAATATTAATAAGAAATAGTAAAACAGAGTAAATTTCTATTGTTAAAAATTTTATTGCATATTTTTCAGATATATATATGTATGTTTTTTTCTTTTTATAATTTTTGGGCAAGAAATTTATTCTAATGCTTATCATAGATTGATGTCTATACACATTCACTAGTCATTATACACATTCACTAGTCATTTAATTCATACGACTCAGCTTATAAGTAATTAAATGGTATGCTTTACCACGTTATATTATGATTGTTTCTAGAGGCCCATTTTAAAACCTAGTATGAGGGCAATGTGTCATTTTGTCCATGCTCAATGTGGAGTTCACATATGTACCCTTTCAAATAAAAATAAAATACATTATAAACACAAAAACAATGTGATTGGTTTTAAATGAATACACATATTTGGTTAGTTTTAATTGAAAGCATAGTAAAACACCAATATTCCACTTTCATTGTAGCTTAGTGAGCTTGGTGGTTTGTTAATATTATGAAGTAGTATGAAAGAGATGCTATGAAAAATCACTTTAACATTCACTTTAACTCTGACAGCCATAAATACTAGCAATTGCAACACATGTTGCAATGGAAAGTCAGTAAAGCAGGAGCCTTTTATGTGAGAAAAACTTTGAAATTTAAATTTTACAGAATTGAGTTATATAATGGATTATAATTGCAAGATGGGTTCATTACTAGAATTACCATAAGTAGAATTAGCAAAATATTTTATTGAATGTTTCATCATTTCAATATTGAATAATAAAATTGATATTGAGTGTTTGCAAGGAAAAGATCACAATATTGCCTCATCTTTACAAGTCGAGAGCTCAATTACACAAGTATGTATAATATTAGCAACACCATATAAATCATCCAAACTATAATTCTATGGATAAGGTGTTCTATGTTGTACAAGTAGACTTCAACATAGTATTAGATACAATGTAGGAAGATTTATATGTTGGTTAACCGTGAATTCCTCTTCCAGGTTTTGCTTACTTTATGCTAACAATAGGAAGACATATATACGTAAAAGCATATGAGAATCTTTTTATTGGAAATGACCAATCCTACCCATTCTAAGAACAATAATGAGCGATAATATATACATGTTGTTGTTGAACTATAAGTGGCAATTTATCAATGCAATTAAATAGCCTTTTTAAGTTCTCTCTACCAGATGTGTTCATGTCAACAACTACTTCAGTACTTGTAAAAATCCACATGTCTATGTAGTTTGTACCAAAAGTGGCTTAGGTTGTGGCCCCTAGGAATCAAATATTTCTGGAGCACATATGAGGAGTGTAGTTAAACAACTAGCCTCATCTAGAAAGCATGTAATTCTTGGGTGCTTGTAACCCACATCGAAAACTCTAGTAAAAGAGGCTTCTAAGATTGACATGTGCTCAAGCTCCAACACATATTGATCAAGGAAATGGGAAGATGATGAAGCTTTCATCCAACTTAGATGAACAATCTAAGGAAGCCAAGAAAATTCTTCATTCCAAGCAAAAAAGTCAAGAGCATAATTTGTCTATGTTTTTTTATTTGTATTTCTTACCAATTGGATGTGGTTGTTTGAATATCATGACTCATGATCTAGAGGATGTGGAGGAATTGTTAGGGAAGTTGTAGAAGGTGTGAAACCCATGGATTTACTCTAGCATTTTTGGGGTTTGGATCCCATCAGGTCACTTTGTTCTTTCTTTGCAGCTTGCTTCTAATCATACCAATGCCAAAAGCCAAGGAGAAATTATCTAATAACATCATTTTTATTTTTATTTTTATGTATGGCAACTATGATAGCAATGAAGAAAGTCAATTTTCAAGCATAGTATCTTCCATGTTGTATTCTTTTGTTTCCCAAAATTGGTCATATATTGATTGCATTTTGCACTTTTATTGACAAATATGGATACAGAGAAAGTATTGTTGATTTTAGCTACATTAATATATTTAAAGTTCAATACATATTTTGAATCAGAGATTGAATTCAATCCTGATGGTTGAACTTGAATTCCATTTTTATTGCTTACCTTCACACCTCCATTGTAGTAAACCCCTAAGTTTTCTACTAATCTTGTAATCAGTGGCTCATCAAAATCACTCACCTTCATCCAAGGTGCACACACATTACAGTATCAATTACTTATAGATAGAGAGAAATTTGTCTTAGGTAGCCATGGAAGTTATAGTTAGGTGAATTGAAATTTTATCTTTCCATGCATTTCCCTTTCCATTTAGAAAGAATAGGTCACATTCAATTAATAAAGTAATTATAAACCAAAAAAAACGCAAGTACTAAATTATCTCGATATAATCATTTATATAATGATGTGCATCACCTCTACTACTAATTACGAAATACATATAAGAACAATTAATCACCCATGAAAAAAATAAATATAACCCTACTACTAATTATGAAATACTTTTAAGAACAATTAATCAACCATGAAAAAAATAAATATAACCATTTAATAAAAATGCACTCATAGTTTTAATGTCAACAAAAAAATGATATATATTTCAAATATTTTTAATGTTATAAATTTACATGAAAAATTGATATATATATATATATATATATATATATATATATATACTAAGTATAAAAGCTGTATTTTCTAATTTTAGTATTTTTTTTTTCGAATTTTGAGTGTTGCAAATTTACATGATAGATTTCCATTGAAGGACACATAAAATGTTATCATATACCAAGTATAAGAATTATGTTTTTTTTCCAAGACCATTTTTCTTTGAGGAGATATTTCTATACACTTGGATTAATAAGGTAAGGTGTCCATAAATTACAAAATTGAAAAAAATAATATTCATTAATGCTATAAATTAAATTCATTTGTTATTTTGGGTGAATGAATTCTCAAGTGAGTCATTTTTTATTTTGGGTGAATGAAGTCTCAAGTGATAGATAGTAATTGAAGTTTTTATGAGAGGACTTAAAGTTAAGTATGATTATAAATATATTTAAAGGGAGAGATAGGATTATTTTGAATATTTATACCGAAAGTGTTCCTTTTGAAACAGTTTAGCTGTAGACATTGTCTACCCATTTACTTATTGGGTGAAATTTGTCTAGATGTACACCGACGACATCTGTCCCGTGGTATGCTCATAATTGTTGGAATCCTTGTTCCACTGGGGCTTCCACATGTCTAGCGTATAGGAAACAATTGTCATTATTTTTTCTTTCCAACGTTGGTCAGAGTTGCGCGTTGTTCGTGCTTCGTAATTTTTTTTAAACAAGTTCTGATAGTTTTTAACCTGTGAGGTTTCAGACACCGGGAGAATTCGTGAATATAATCATGACCATTGAGCATTCTGTTATGGTGAAATTGAACACACACGAGTGCGAGAGCTATCTTAGTAGTGGACATGAATGGCAGGGAAACAACGGGATGCCTCAGTCAATGCACCATATCATTTTCAAAGGCATGAGACACAACATGGTCTAGTACACAGGCAAGTGAAGCAACGGGAAGCAGTTCAAGGTGAAATTCATGTTGAACCAGAGGTAAATACACAAGCCTATGTCAAATTCCTGTTGAACCAGAGGTAAACACGCAAGCACAAAGGTTGCGAGAGATAAAAATCAGACTTGAATTAAAAAGAAGGAGTTACAACTCACAGGTGAGTACTGCACTTGGAGACTGCACTCAAACAAAGAGAACTCTCTCCGTACACTCTACTTACATCAAATGAGCAATTACATCATTAAGTACATTACTAGAACTCAGGAAGTTGCAACCAAACTCCTAAACTCTAGGAACAAATCCTAAACTAAGGAGATACGTTACAACTTGTGTAACCATGTCTCCATTAATACAAAATAATATTAATTATTTTCAACTCCCCCCCTTAATGGAGAAAGGATTATCCTGAACTCCTAGCATCCATCTAAACAATTCAAACTTTACATGCCCAAGAGGCTTAGTAAAAATATCAGCCATGTTATCACAACTTTTACAATATTCAACACATCTCTTTTGACTGTTGTTTCTCTCGAACAAAATGAACTTGAGTATTGATATGCTTGGTACTTTTATGAAAGACTAGATTGTGTGCAAGCTTGATGGTACTCTGGTTGTTGGTTTTGATAATAGTTGATTCTTTCTTCTCTTCTCCTGCATCGTTGAGAAGTCTTCTCAACCAGATAGCTTCACATGTGGCTACACACAATGCTTGGTACTCAGCTTCACATGAAGATAGAGCTACAGTGTGCTGCTTTTTGCTGCTCCATGCTATGACCCCGGATCCAATGCTGAATACGTAACCTATGATAGATCTTCGATCATCCAAGTTACCTGCCCAATCGGAATATGAAAAACCTGCTAGAATAACATTAGAAGTGTCAGTGTACAAAATTCCATAATTACTAGTACCACTAAGATACCTCAACACACTTTTTGTTGTGACCTAGTGACTTTCGAGTGGCTTTGACATGAACTGGCTCAACACACTAATAGAATATGCCAAATCTGGTCTAGTTGTAGTCAGATATATCAAACTGCCAACCAGTTGTCTGTACAAGGTAGCATCCACCTCTTTAGTACCGTCGTCACTGCTCAACTTTAAGCTCTGCTGTAATGGTGTTGCTGCTGATCTGCACTACTCCATTCTGAACATTTCCAGCAAGCTTCTGGCATACTTCTCTTGAGTGAGAAAAGTTTTTCCAGAGTCTTTCCATACCTCCAATCCCAAGCAATAATGAAGGTTTCTGAGATCTTTCATCTCAAACACTTGTGACATCTGTTGTTTGATTTCTTTGATCAGATTGTTAGCATTCCCTCTTATGATCATATCATCTACATACAAAGAAGTCAATAATTTGTCTTTGTTTATTAAACTTGGTATACAGATTTGGATCATTGAAGCTCCTATGAAAGCCATGCTGAACAAAAAATGAGTCAATTTTCTCATACCACGACCTGGGTGCCTATTTTAAACCATAAAGTGCCTTTTTAAATTTACACACAAGATGTTCCTGCCCCATTTTCACAAAACCTTCAGGCTGTACTAAATAAATTTCTTCCTTAAAGTCACCATTTAGAAATCCAGACTTGACATCTAGCTGGTGTAGCTGCCATTTGTGTTTTGTTGCTAAGGAAATTAGCATTCTAATGGTGTTTAATTTGGCTACAGGAGAAAAGGTGTCATTGAAATCTATTCCCTCAATTTGTGAGTAACCCTTTGCTACCAGTCTAGATTTAAGTTTCTTTATACTCCCATCTGCATTTATTTTTTGTTTATATAGCCATTTGCATCCTATGGGGGATTACCTTCAGGCAATTAAACAAAATCCCAAGTATGGTTTCTGTTTATTGATTCTATTTCCTCATACATTGTAGTCCTCCATGCATCAGATTTACTTGCTTCCTCATAATTTGCAGGTTCTACAATGTTTACAATCTTTGACAATAATGCATAATCTTTCAATTTAGATGATAATCGAGTCTTCCTACCTGATCTCCTTGGTAGGGGACTTACCTCAATTTTGTCTATTTCAACCTTTTCCGGGCTTGCATCATCATTGATTACATTGTCTGTTACTCCTTCTTCTTGCTTCTCCTCCTACTCTTCATCTTCCTCACTGTTTTCTTCCAATAGCAATGGAATGGGCCAATCATTGTTAATGTCATTCTTTCCTTCTTTAACTTGTTCATGAAATATGACATCTCTGCTTGCAAAACCTTGTGAGTCACAGGATTAAATAACTTATATGCCTTGAACTCAGTGCCATATCCAACAAATATACATTTCAGGGCTTTAGGATCTAACTTCTTCCTATCTGCCTTAGGTATATGAGCATAAGCTTTTGACCCAAATATTCTTAAGTGACTCACTGCTGGTTTGAATCCAAACAATGCTTCAAAAGGGGTTTTGAAGCCTAGACATCTAGTAGGACTCCTATTCTTTAAATACACAATAGTGTTAATAGCTTCTGCCCAAAGACCATTTGATAGACCCTTACCATGAAGCATGCTCCTTGTGCACTCCACAAGAGTTCTGTTCTTCTATTCTGCCACTCCATTCTACCCCTCCTTTCTGCTGTGGAGTGTGGGGCATTGTAAACTATTGTACAATCCCATGATGCTTGTAGAAATCCATGAACTCTCCCTACCTGTATTCTCCCCCTTGATATGAGCAGAGAATTTTTATCCTTTTCCTTGTCTTGTTTTCTACCATGGATTTAAACTCTTCGAAATACTGAAAAGCTTGACTCTTTTTACTCAGAAAGTATATCCATGAAAATCTAGTGCAATCATCTGTAAATGAGAGAAAGTAATATGCTCCTCCTAATGACCTGGTTTGCATAGGTCCACAGATGTCTGTATGCACCAGTTCTAAAATGTCTCTTTCCTTTCTATTAACATGCAAAGGGAACTCTTCTCTATGCATTTTCCCTAATGCACATCCATCACAATCCAGCTTAACATTATGGAAAACAGGGAGTCCATCGACCATACCTTTTCTTTGAAGTAGGAGGAGGTCTTGCAGATTAAGATGGCTGAATCTCTGATGCCAAAGATTTTCGGCTGTCGATCCAGCTGCAACCATTGCTTGTTGTGGCATACTCTTCACATCTAGTCTGTAGAGGCTCCCCACGCGCACTCCTTTTGCAACTGTTTCCATTTGGCTATCCTTAATGACACAATTAGTCTTAAATAATTGAACTTGCATGTCCTGATCAGCAATCATTGAGACAGAGGCCAAATTTTTCTTAATTCCTGGAACATACAATACATTTTTGAGGTGTCTAATGTCTCCACTAGGTAATTTTACAGGAATGTCAGCATAACGTTTGATCTCATGTCCACTATCATCTCCTAAATAGATTTTCGACCCACATGAAGTTTCTTCAAGAAATTCAAACCAATCCTTCTTACCAGTCATATGTGAGGATGCGCCCGAGTCAACATACCATATGTCGTCCTCATCTCCCTTTGAAGCTGAAAGGGCACGATCGACTATAAATAGTCGAAGTTCGTGGTTATGTTCCTTTTCTTCCTTAACAAAGTAACCCTTATGTTTTCTCTGTTTGTTTCTTCATTCATGTGCCTGCCTCTTATAACAATCTTTAATCTGATGTCCAGGAAAAAAATGTCTTTACTGTGGAAAATTATTAGTAGACATACCTTTAAATGGTCTCTTCTGAAATGTGTTGGCTCCTTTCTGCTGCTGTTGCTATGGTTGCCGATGCTGCTTCCGTTTATATTATCTCCTTTTTCCATAAGAGCAAGGTCATTGCTCTGTGATTTCAAATTTTGTCGTCACTCTTCTTCATGTATCAGAATCCTTGTCAGCTCTTCAAATGAAGGGGCTTTCTCCCTTTCTGACAGCCCTGTGATAAACGTTTGGTATTCATAAGTGATTCTGTTCAATGTGATCGTGACCAGATTTGAATCTGAAACTTTCTCTCCGATATCTCCCAACCTGTCCTTCAGGTCTTTGACTCTAGCAATGAATCCAACAAGAGACTCATTCTCCTCCATCTTCAATGCAAACAACTTGCCTTTGAGTGACAAGACATGGTTTGTATTCTGTGTCTGGTATAGGTTTTTGATCGTCGTCCAAATGTCAGTGGCCGATTTACAGTCTCTAATATGTGGGATAACATTTTCCTTGACGGACATCTTCAATATGACCTTTGCTTTTGTCTCCCTTTTATCCCAATCTTGTTCTTGTGTGGCTGATCCTGATATCAGCTCATTTCTTGTAACGATCGACCACGCATTTGCACTTTCATGTAAAGTCTGCATCTTGAATTTCCAGTTGGTGAAATTTGATCCATCGAGTTTGCCAGACTCGTGGAGATATGATTCTATATTGTTATTCATATTAGATTGATAAAATTTCTAATCCTTTGATAAATAAGTCTATCCAACTGTACACTTTCAGGACACACTAAAAAAATCACCACATACCAGATCCGAACCTCTGTTTTGCTGGAAAAAAAAAAATTGTATCTTCAATGCGCCACCGCCGGGCAAGTCCAATCTGCTGCCACCAAACAGATCCGGAACTCCAATGTGCCACCACCGGGAAAATCCAATCTGCTGCCACCAAGTAGATCAGGAACTCCAATGTGCCACCACCAGGCAAGTTCGATCTGCCGCCAGCAAACAGATCCGGAACTCCAATGCGCCACCACCGGGCAAACCCAATCTGTTGCCACCGAGTAGATCAAGAACTCCAATGCGCCACCACCGAGCAAATCCAATCTACTCCCACCGAATAGATCTGAAATTTCAAAGTGCCACCACCGGGCAAGGTCGATATGCAAAAATTACAGATTTTCAACAGAGAAAGAGGTTGGCGCTTCGCGACAACAAAATACCCATGCCGAAAACAAAATCGACGTGTCTTACGAAATTGGCACGATTAACGCTTGATTTTCCGCACCAATATGACTTTCTGGCATGCTGGTGCGACTATATCTCTCAAAACCGCGCCAAATGACGTGACTGTTTCTTAATAAAATGCGCCAACCCTTCGTTCTGCTCAAAATGGCGCGACCGTTCACAAAGAAACCGCGCCAACCCTATTTTCCGCTCAGAGATGATCAATCATCTAAGACCTGTCTTTAGGTGTTACTGCAGTCCACCTGATTCTCCGAATGCTTATGTACACTCCACTTCCAGTACAGTTCTGTAATCAATGATGCATCCTAAAAAAAAAGATTAAGGTTGTCCCTACTCTGTGCTCCGATACAAAGATAAAAATCAGATTTGAATTAAAAAGAAGGAGTTACAGCTCACAGGTGAGTACTACACCTGGAGACTGCACTCGAACAAAGAGAACTCTCTCCGTACACTCTACTTACATCAAATGAGAAATTACATCATTAAGTACGTTACTAGAACTCAGGAAGTTGCAACCAAACTCCTAAACTCTAGGAACAAATCCTAAACTAAGGAGATACGTTACAACTTGTGTAACCATTTCTCCATTAATACAAAATGATATTAATTATTTTCAACTGCGAGGAAGGAAAACAATTCTGGATTTAATGATGAGGGTTGAAAGAGAGGAGCAAAGAGCGCTGGAGAGACTATTAGAGCATTGGGCAGTTTCAGACTTTTCACATGGAAATCGTTTACAGGTTAGTAATTTGAGTTAGAATTGATGATTTACTTGGGATCATGTTTTTTTATGTTTTGTTTTCTTTGTTTCAAAGATGCACAAAGTAAATTAGCGACTACCAATTTTTAGGAAACTCTCCTCGTAATTTTATGATAAAGACATTTTTAATAAGCTTTCATTTCTACTCAAAATGAACATGTTTTTCATCCTAGAGTCATTTTCCCTTTGCCTATTTGTTTATTTTATTGAGAATTGTTGCAATGATACTTTTGTGTATTCCACGGATTATGTTGCTTTGGTAGGAAGATTTTGTAATATTAGTTAACCATTGTGTTATAATTTTCTTTTAAGGATTATTTTTTTAACCATCACTTTTTGTCTAGTGATTTTATCATCATCATATATTCAGCTTACATTCACTTTCTGGTATTCTCAAAACTTATTCCGTAACAGTTCAATTTCTACTCAGATATTCATTTTTGTGCACAATTACATTCTGAATAGAAAATAATCCTTGTGTTTCTTGTTGGCATTGCTTCAAAAGGAATGCCTCGTGGTCTTACTCTTGCTGAAGCGAAAAATCCGCCACCATATCATGATGTGGCCAGACCCCTACAGATTTCCTTTGTCGAATTCCTGGTAATGAGTCCTCCCCCGGCTATGCTGCAAGTAATATGCCTATATATATATTATTTGATTAATCACTTAGGACCCCTATTTCTTTGAGGTGTATGTCACCGCTGCTCATTCAAGATGTCATAGATCTTTGCTTATATGTAGTCACGATATCATGATCCTTGAATATTTACATGTGCCCTGCCACCAAGTATCTCGCCCTCTTAATCTTATCTATGGCTTTGCATGGGGTTTAGTGGTGTAGCTAGGTGAATGAATCCAAACCTACTTATTGTCATTGTAATGAGGCTTAAAATGCATACAAACCCGTGTGGTTTACCATTTCTATCCTCAGAACCTCAATGTGGTATGTGGACGATGCCTTATATTTTTCGTTTTATCCTTAAATTATCTTTAGTATGCAACCTTTTACCTCGCATATAGTTTTAAATACACTGAGTTGATTAGGCTCATTATTGGCTCAAGGTTATTCATGGATAATTAATGTTATTAGTAGTGTTAACTGATGGAGATAGTATTTGTCAGCATAGCCACCATTCCCTAGTTTTAATGTCTCCATACTTTAATTAAATTTTACCTTGCTCCATTGTAGAATGGTAAGGAAGAGTATACGCTTGGAGAATGATGTGTCCAACACTAACAGGCTGACAGAGGGCCAACGCAGCACACCCCATGTGCCGGTCACATGGGCAGCATCCAAATTTTGTTTTCCGTGTATAGCTCAGCTGACATGAAGCGTTCCTTCAATTAGAAATATCTCTCTTTCATCCCTAACATTTTTGCTTCTCTTTACTTCTATCCCTTATGGGTTAAACTATACCCTGTTCTCTACCATAATAATAACCGGGAGGTTTGAACAAGTTTCTTAGTTTCCCAAGTATGCGTATGCACATCATCTGTTCCTTGTTCTGCAAGTGCAAGAGTGAGAGATTGAGGTTATCAATGGCCTATGACTTCACTGTTGTGTTATTACCTCTGGTATTATTTTTTATAATGACTGCAGAGCGAGATGTAGTGTAGCGCGCCGCCTTTCTCCTGAAGGTGAAATTCTCGGGGTTTAGCTCAAAAGATGCCATAACCAGATTCTCAGTGAGTGATGGACATTACAACATTTCTTGATGGAAATCTCTTCCAAACCTACCTGTGAGTCATTTCTTAACTTTTATACCCGTATTCGGATTGCATCATTCACACGTTCCCTCTTACTGGTTATAGTAGTTATATTAACTTTACTATGGCAGTTTCCAAGTGTATGGGCATCAACCCCTTTTGTCGATATTTCATAAAGGTTCGGTTTGTGCTCTCCTATTGGCACGATATCTTTACCACCAAGGAATATTTTAATAGGTAAGGTGCATACTTGACTCTGAGGTTAATATGAATTTTATCTTGGGCATGCTTATTTGATGTCTCTTATTCGTGTCTATGGTTAAATTTGTTTTTGGCAGGGTTTTGAACCTAAATCATGGAATGGTGGTGCTATGGTTGGTGGTGCCCTCATTACCCTCTTCTTTTCGTTTAAAAACTACCATCCCCCCAAGGAAATTTGGTTCGCTAATAGGGGCACCGAGGGCTTGCTTTTTCCACTTGTCGTTTTTATCAATTCATTTTACCGATGCTTAGGTTTCATTTCTTGATTTCTCTTTTTTGTGTACGTTTCCTAATTCCTTTGCTCTTGTGGCAGAGACTTAGATGTCGCTACCATGTTAATTCTCTGTCTGACATGTTAATTCTCTTTCTAACAAGTAATTTGCATCCTCTTCGGTGGATTATTTATATTTCCTGCGTTCATTGAAAGTTATAAACTTAGTAATGTTTACTTTGGTGCCTTTCTTCTACATCTTGCAGATACACTCTTTTCCTCTAGTGGTTTGCTAGATTTATGGACTTTATACCACGTGTGTGTGCCATTGTTTAATAATTTCAACATCTAGGGCATTCCAAGTTTGTTACTACTCCTCGGCGAGGATTTTGGCATAGTTACTTTCACCATGCTTCATGAGATACATGAAAAGAATCATTGGCATGTTGTAGATGTTCACTGTTGCAAGACTTTATGTGGATTTTCCTTTCCAGTGAATTCTCAACTGGTAGTTTTTATCAATAGCGACTTGTTGCTTTCGTTGGATGCTAAACTCACTGGTTGTAATTTATTAAATTCAAGTGCCCCCGATTCCATAGTTTGATTTCGTAGGCTTTATCGAAGCCCAATAAAGTCGAAGTCTCTGATACTGTTTCCCTACCGTTAAATAATTTGGGACATCTTTGGATAATGATGGTAACAAAAGTTTGAGATGTTAATCTGAAATTTCGGACATGCCTTAGCAAATTATTTTTCTTGCAGAATATGCTTGGTATGTCACCACCTGAGTTAGATGGGTTATAGTTTATTTTCATTGCACTTACTACTGACTGGGTTTTTAGCCTGAACATTTTACTCCGTCCTCATTTTTGTATATTGTACTTGGCTAGCTTTCCGAACAACTGCACTCTATTACATTCTGTGAATTCTCATTTTGAATTGCTATGAGCATTCTGAGTTCAATTGGGTGGTTCCAACTTTTAAAAGCTTAGGAATCGCGATAGTCACAACATGATAATAAAGAGACTAATTTACTGTTATTATTATTTTTTGTATTACTTACATGGTTGTTGTTTGTCAATTTAATTATCTTAAATTGTTACATGAATTATTGATCAGAGTTGGTAAGCTTGTGAAGTGCAAGTGCACTGTATATGCTAGAAGTCCTTTTATTAGATCAGATTATTAATGTGCATGATTGAGTTATTGAAATTTAATTCTAAGGATGTTATTTATTTTTATATTACTCTTCAAAGAAAAATGATTTCACACATTAAATATTCCTACTTATTTCTAATGAAATAAAAAATGCTCTTCACACTCGAAAAATGAAACTTAAAGAAAAATCACATTATCACATTAAGAAAACTTAACTGATCTATTGTAACACAAATTTAATATAAAATCAGAATCATTCATCTAATATTCTAACAATCCTTTGAATAAAAACCAAAATGAAATTAACTTCTATTCAAAATGAAAACCACACATTTACTTGTTATCAATCACACATTCTTTGAAATGAAAATCATAAAGAAATCACACATGCTTTGAAATGAAATACTGTAAAATGAAACTATAAAGAAATCTAACTCTAAAATGAAAAAATTTGTAATAATAAGGAAACCTATGAAAAGAAATTACATTGCCATTAACATCGTTGTACATCAACTATTGCTATCATTCTCTGAATGTAAAAATGTATGAAAAGATAAATAAAATATATGTGAATGCATAAATCATTGTTTGTACAGTCAACTTCAATGAACATTCAATGGAAATTCGATTAATGAAATATTGCTATGACAATGCAATCGAACAATACTTTTGATGATCTATTGATGAATAGGAGGAAATTGTTAAATGGGTCAATCTCCACCTGGCCATATATTTCTCCTCTTAGTTGGCACCTCTGATCCTAGTAAACCATGGAATCAACTATAGAAACATATATTAGTTACAGTATCGTGTGAATTCGAAAGCTAATAAAAATATTAACTCAATAACAAGGAACATTATAAAATATGAAATATAAGACAATCAAATACGCTACCATGTCAAAAACATTGTAGTTTGATGCCTATTGAGTTGATGATGATGGTCAAGGAAAGGAAAAATAAGTAAGGGAGAGTGTCAAAATGAAACAATCATGAGGCTCAACATTCCTGCACATGGAGGCCATTGCATGTCCTCATGCAAAAATTCAAAACTAAAAATATTTCTATCTCACTGCTCTCTCATAGAAACTTGGGCCAGAACATCCAAGTTTTTCCTTCTTATATTCTTTCTTGCAATTTTCATTATGGGCTTCATCAAAATCCTGCATTTTAGACTCATGACATTCTTTCTTAGAGATTCATTCTTCTTCTTCAATTTTTTGTTCTTTTCATACCATAAACCCATATGTAGAAATGTAATCATTCTTAGTCCTTTGTATCTCATTCTGCATCTTTAATGTCTCATTCTTTTTTTCAAATGTTTATGCAATGTCTCCAACTCAAAGACTTCTTGTTTCAAAGTTTTACGAGTGTAGGTTTTTGTGGAATGTTAGACTGGATTTAACTTTAATGAACTATGGAACAAGATGCCTTTTCTGCAATCCTCTCCAATGACTCAATGTAGTCATAGATTTCTTCTTGTACTGGATCTATTTCTAGTGTTCTTCGTCCTAGGCTATGAGTAGGTGAGATGACAGTAGGTGATGGAATTTTCATCTTCTCTTCTTGCTCCAAATTAAAATCTGTATATTATTGAGATGGTCTTTATTAAGCCTGGCATTTCTTCTTACATTTGATGGAAAAGGGTTTTTATTTTTAACTCTTTTCTTCTTTGTTTGAGCTTCCTCTATTTTCTTGGATGTGCTTTGTTCCTTTTTATTGGCTTTCTTTCTTCTGACAGATTGCCTTTTAAGGCTTCCTAAAATTTCTGCAATAGGAGTCTCATCTCCTAACTTTTCTTGTGGTTGTTGTTGAGGTAAGTTTTTAATAGGATTCTTAGATATTCTCTTCCTTCCTCTTTTTGCTTTCTAACTATTTCTAACTAGAAAGCTATCACAATTATCTCCTAGTCTTTCAAGATGAAATTCAATGAGTATTTTTATAAGTTCGTGGTGATAGATGGTGCTTTCTATGAATTGGATCCTTTTCTGAACATTCCCAGACATTTTCCTTAAGATATTTAACAAAAAATAACGAAGATTGATTTCATTCTCTTCGAGGAAATGCATCATGAAATGAATGTGGTAAAAGAACATACAACCAAATATTCCTTCACAAGTGACAAATTTCTGAATTGCTAGCAACAAATTTCTCCATTTAGCCTTAAGTGTTGTACTAGGAATTCTTTTCTTAAAAATAGTGATATCCATACCTAGATTTTTCAACAAGTTCTTCCATTCTTCACCTTCAATGCCCTTGTTCTTAAACCATTTCTATCTGACTCTTGACAATTTGGTTTCTTCAGTAATAAGATATTTTTTCATTGCAAACTTGATGTCTCCAAATCCAACCTCTAAGTCATCAAAAGCTCTAGCAAATGATTTAGTCACTTCCTTGTTAAAACCATCAAAATTTTCCACGAACTCTAGCCACTGTGCTTTCTGCAGCACTTCCTTCACCTACATATATCCTTCCATGAATTTTCTTCCATTTGGTTATGTTTTTACTATGACACCCCTCGTTGAGAAGCTTTACCTCAGAATTCGCTTCTTGACAGGGTATGAGTTAGGGTTTCAAGATAATGGCTTGTGTGAGAGTATAAAAGTGAGTGAAGGTAGAAACAGGTGAAGTGACCATTAGGATATGAATGGATGTGAGTTGGGTGATTTCAACAATGAATTTAGAACTTGAGATGAATGTTGTGTAATGATCAGGGATGAATGGGTAATTTACGACTTTTTATTTTATATGACAATATATTTTTATTTCACTTTTGGTAATGATGGTTTTTGAATCGACAATATAATGTCCATATAATTCATACACTAATGTTTTGACCCTTATTATTAAAATAAATATTTGAATACCTTTTGAATTGATGATTCTAACATTTGATTGCTCCTTTTTGTATTCCTTCAGGTGCTTCTAAGGATGGAATTGATCATTTATTCAATCTCTCCAATTAGTAATCCTTATGAAACATCAGTTGCAGAATTTTATCAAAGCTACATATTCTTATAAATTTTGTAGCTATTTTATTCTAGAAAGAAAACGAGGGACAAAAATAAAATGGGAATGGGAAAGAAAATTTAGAATGCCAAAATTACTTGGTTTTCACCCTAAATTTTTTGTACAAACAGGCCAACATTGTTGGTTTTCATGTTTATATATATATATATATATATATATATATATATATATATATATATATAGATATAGATATATATATATATATATATATATATATATATATATATATATATATGTATGTATATATATATATATATATATATATATATATATATATATATATATATATATATATATATATATATATATATATATATATATATATATATATATATATATATATAAAAGTAAAGTTGGACGAGAAGGAAAATCCTTCTTAACCAACGAGAAATCAATGTTGTCTTTATGACTCAAGTTGGAGGAGAAGGAAAATCCTTCTTAACTAACTGGAAATTAGCATTATCTTCCAAATGTTTGATAAACTCCTCCTTTGTCAATGGCTTATGATAGATTCTTAATCACTGACTATTCACAAGAAAGGAGGTCCTTTATTCGTAAATAGTTATGATCCTAATTGCACCGTTATCAAAGATTGTTTCAATCTCACAGGGCCCAAGCCAATAAACTTGAAATTTCCCTTGGAAATCTTTGAGCTTTGAATAAAAAAGTAATCTCCAATCTCTTGGCTGGAACTTTATTTCTTTGATATATTTGTCATTCCATCTAGATCTTTATTGTTGAACTATATTGGTTCTTTGGATTGCATCTTGTCTTATCTCATCAAGTTCATTTAGCTGCCCCATTCTTTTTTTTGTGCTTCTGAAAGATCAAGACCCAATTTAACTATTATCTTGAAAGTTTTCACTCGAAACTAAATAGGAAAAAGAACTTTCTTTCCATAAACAAGTTCATAGGGAGTATTCCCTGTAGTGTTTCTCCATGTGGTATGGTATGCCCATAAAGCTTCTCGAAGATTTTTTGCCCAGTCTCTGCTATATAGATGCACAGTTTTGGTGAGAATTGTGTCAATTACTTTAATGGTGGACTCCACTTGTCCATTTTCTTATGGATGGTATGGAGTGGACTTCCGATGTTTGATTTTGTACTCCTCCATTATCTTTTGTACCAACCTGGATGTGAATTGAGTACTTTGATTTGTTACAATTTCCCTTGGGACACCAAAATGAGTAGAAATATCCTTGAAAAGAAATGAAACTATAATGTTTTCAGTATCAAAAGGAATTTCTTTAGCTTCTACCCATTTTGTAACATAATCAGTGCAAACAAGAATGTACATTTTCTGTCTCGATGGTGGATTGATTGGACCAACAAAATCTAGAGCCCATTTTTCAAATGGCTTAATAAATACCTAAGTCTATAGAGCCATTTCATCAAAGGGATCAGGTTTCCCCATTCTATGACAATTATCACATCTCTTAACATACTCCTTAGCATCCTTAAAAAGAGAAGGGAAATAGTATGCTAAGAGAAGGACTTTGTAGAAAGTTCTTTTCTCAACGAAGTGTCCTCCACATGGCTCATCATGACAAGATTTCAATACCTCTGGTACTTCATCTTATCTAACACACCTTCAGCTGATCAAATAAGGACCTATTTTATACAATTCCTCACTTATCCATGAATAAAATGCACTAATTTGAACTACCTTCTTTTTTTTCTCGAGGAGATAAATATGATGGTAACTTCCTTGTAGCAAAATAATTAGAAATATCTACAAACTAGTGTGATTTAGTAGATATTGTAAAAAGATATTCGTTAGGGAAATTGTCCTCTACAGGTACATCATTATTATCATTTTGAATTCTAGACAAAAAGTTGGCAACTGAATTTTGTTTCCCAAGTCAATCCAAAATAGTGATGTTAAACTCTTGCAACAACATCAACCATCTTGTAATTCTACCATTAGTGATAGGTTTATTCATTAAGTACCTAATTGCAGAATGATCTGTATTACAAAAGTTTCGTATCGAGTAATGTAATGTCTGAATTTATATATAGCATGGACAAAAACTAAAAACTCATTTTCTGTTACAGTATAATTTAACTATTCAAGAGTCAAAATTTTGCTGGTGTAATAAATGGCATAAGGAGTTAAATCCTTTTTTTCTAGTACAACTCCTAAAGTTGTGTCTGAAGCATCAGTTGAAATGTGAAAAGGTAGTTTCCAGTTTAGTCCTCTAGGAATGGGTGTTTGAGAGATTTTCTCCTTTAATGTTTCAAAGGCCTTTTGGCAATTAGAATTCTAATTGAATTTAAAGTATTTTGTGAGAAGTATGAAAAGTGGAGATGCAATTTTTGTAAAGTTTACTATGAATATTCGATAGTAAAAGTGAAACCAAGAAAAGTTCCAACATCACCGTTGGAATTGATAATTTAGAAATAACTTCTACTTTAGATGTGTCCACTCTAATTCCATTTCCTGAAATATGGTGTCTTAAAACAATTCCCTCAGTAAACACCATAAAACATTTTTCATGGCTTAATGAGATATTTTCCTCTTTACATCTAGTGAGAACTTTTTCCAAATTTTAAGAGCTTCTTCAAAATAATTTCCATAAATTTTAAAATCGTCCATATTCACTTACACACAATCATGAATTAGATCATAAAAAATGCATAATACTGCGCTTTGGAATGTTGCAGGTGCATTACATAATCCAAAAGGAAGTACTTGGTAAGCATGAGTTCCCCATGGTAAGGTAAAGGTAGTTTTGTCTTGGTCATTTGGGGCTACATGGATTTGATTATACCCACTAAAACCATCTAAGAATGAAAAATATTTATTTCGTGCCAATGTATCTAAAACCTGATCTATAAAAGGAAGTGGAAAGTGATATTTTAAAGTGGCTTTATTCAATTCCCTATAGTTAGTACACACTCTCCATTTTCCATTTTTTAAGGAACAATTACTAAGGGTGAAATCCATTGACTGTGTGATATTGGATAGATTAAATTAACATTCAATAGTTTTTGTAACTCCTCCTTAACAATTTCCCTTAGATTTGGATTCATTCTTCTTTGAGGTTGTTGAATTGGTTTGAAATTTCCTTCAATGTACATATGATGTATACAAGTATTATGATAAATTCCCTTCATGTCAGTATATTCCCATGCATAGGCAGAGGAATGTTCTTGTAACATCTTTATTAATAATTTCTTTTAAATTTCTTCCAAATTATTATTGATATTCAAAGTTTTTTCTTGAAAGGTTTCAATTGTAGAATTGCCAAATTTTTCCATAGAATGCAAGGATAGTTGACGAGATGATAAATATTCAATATTGCATTATTCTTGAAAACTCTAACTAGATTCACAATATGATGAAGATTCATTATTTTCCATCAAATTCGAAAATTGATCTTCCTCATCTATTTGTGAAGTGGCAAATATTGGTCTTATATCAATATCATCATCAATCCATGCTTCATTTTCTGCTTCTATTGTTGTTTTTGCAGGTGGATATAGTGTGAATTTATTTGTTGAGCTCCCATCAAAAATAAACATATCATCAGATCTACAACTTATAAAAGCATAAGCTATAGCTAGCTATGGTCTTCCTAGAACCAATGGATGTCCTCCTAAGTTATTCTTAGGTGTTAAAATAAGAAATTGACAGGGTATTCCCAAGAATATATAGATAGATATATATATCTATATATATATATATATATATATATATATATATATATATATATATATATATATATATATATAGATATATATATATATTATAATACAACATCATGTTTGATTACATATCTATCTGCCAATTGTAACAGTGTATGTGTGTATTGAAGATTAGAAAGTTTTAATTGATTCATAGCTTGTTTACTCATGATGTTTATAGTTTCTACTAGATCAATCAATGTGTTTGGGATCTCTACACCATTGATGTGTGTTTTGACAATGGGACTTCTTGGTTCAAGATATTTATGAATTGTTGTCTTATCCATCATGATATCTACAATTTTTCCAACAAGTTAGATTCTTTTGACTTGTTTTCTTTTCTTCCTGGTCTTTTTATGCTCAATTCCCTAATTATCTTTGCAAAAAATAGTATTTATTTAATGGCTTGTAGCAAAGGAATTTTTATGCAAACATTATTTATTTCATCTAACATGTAATAATCAAGCAATACAATTTGTTTTTCTACCCCTTCATCAATTTTTAATCTCTCAGGAAAAGGTGGTTTTAAAACATATACTAAAGGTTGTTCCATAATGGGAGTTGAGTTATTTGAATGTGTTGGAGTAACTTTTCTTTGAGTTTTTTTTCTTTTTTCATTAAGAGACTTCTCCACTTCATAGATCTTTTCTTTCTCACTTTCCTGAATAACAACTAATGGGAATTTTTTCTCTAATATTCTACCATATCTAAGTTTAACATTGTTTAGATCTAGTGGAGTGTTATGGACATTTTTGGGCACTGCAACCCCACTCAGACATGTCCATAAAACAAGGGCTCCTAAGTCCCTAAAAGTGTTGTTCCATACCCTAAAAGGACAGGGTCAGCTGATTACATCATCTCCGAAAATTTCTCCATGAAAAACTGCTCAGAACTGGTCAAAACTGGACCATCTCACCTGCTCCATGGTCAAAGTGCAATGCATCCCACCTAATGCACACGGGAGGTGCGATGCATACTAAAGATCCATTTTATGGGGTGCAATGGGTGAGAATGGACAAATGGCAGAGGCAGTATGCGAGGTGGATGATCATTGAATCTTCCAGAAACTTCTCCTGTGACACTTGCGTCTCTGAATTCGCCCAGCAATGAGTAAGAGATCCTCAATCTCCAAGTGGAATCAAGAACTATCAAAGAGAAGACACTAATCAGAATCCTAGAAGCTGACTCACTCCCCTGCAATCATATATATATATGGATCCTCATCCCAAAGATCCAGAGGCTGGAATTATGTATCTTGTAAGGAAGTGATGTTGGTTTCTTGTTGGAATATCATAGTGTTGGGTGATATAAGCTTTTCATGAGGTAAAATAAGGGCTTTCATGCTGGAGGATGATGCTGGGTCAGAATAATTGGTTGTAATCCTCTTTGCTATTCTTGATTATTAATAAAGCTATTCAAGTTTTCCTGCACATTCTTGTATGTTTGATGATATATGCATTTGTGTGGTCAATATACATCTAGTCCTATATTGTTTATGATTGTAGATATCTGTTCTTTGATACTATTATGCTACTTTGATTCCACAGGTGCTCTTCGAAGCTGGGTAGACGAAGGAGAAGTAGCAAGGATCTATTAGAAGGGAGAGGAACCAAGTAAGGAACCAAGCACAAGACTGAGGTTGGTGTCCTTCATTCCCCTCTTATCTACTTCTCATAGAGGAAAATGAAAGTGGTTTTAGTTTGTTTGTTTCTAAGATAGCTACCAGTCTTAGTGGGACTAGCAGCTCCGAGTAGACACTAGGTTTCTCGATAAGAAAATGTCGACTCCACTAGGGAGCGAATAGATTGTTTGTTTGTCTATATTTGTTTGTTTTATAAACTTACAAACGGAGCCTAAAGTCAAGCCAGCTAGCCTTCGAACTGCATTTGCTATGCAAGTGCAAAGTAGATCAATGCTGCCTCAGTCTATCTCTGGGTTTTTTATAAACTGAACAACCGATTTACAAACTTTCTAATTACCCTAGTGGTGGCTCTAGTAAGCTCATTAGATCAGCCCCTGTGATTTATATTTACTATACATCATTTGCTCAGCCTAAATCCCTGAACTGAGCTGCAAACTGTGACCAAGAGCCAAGTAAAGTCTCGTCCTGGTACCATCGCACCCTCTCTTCAAGGAAATCTAGATGCATCGCACTTCCTGCGTACAGTAGGTGGGATGCATCCTTGCTTCCCTGTGTTACAGGTGCGATCATCAGAAAAGGCTAATTTTGCCTACAGGTTTTGGTTTTTCTTCACTCCTTTCAGCTCTATTCTAGAGTTTTGTTGTCTGTGATCAGTATACCACTGTGGAAACCGCCTTCCTTTCCATCATTCCACCTCCATTGTGCAAATAACTGTGAATTTTTTTTATGTATTTTCCGCCATTTTCAGTTCTCTTTTACAAAGTAGTAGCATAGTCGAACTGTCGTCTTTTGATTTGAAAGTGTCGCAAGTATCGTTTTTAGTCAAAGAAAAGAATTCTATTATTCTTGATGGTCGATTATACAGTTACTCTTGTATTTGATTTGAATTGGTAGTTTTTCAAGTGTCGAAAGCAGTTTTCAATTCAAAATAGTAAAGTGTCGTCATTATCTTCCTTTCGTTTTTTGAAGAGAAATCTGTTAGTACTGTTGCTTTGAAAAGATAATTCAAATTTGTACTTAGCATTCTTCTTGTCATTCACACATTAAGAAAGATGAAAACAAATACATGCATGTGCATTTTCATTTAGACTGCTTGTTGGTTTGATTTAGGACAATGCATCTAGTGTGTGCTCTCTACTCTATGTTGAAAGAATACCATCTCTCTTTCTTTAGTAGCTAGGATTTTCATTGCAAAAAGAAGATTAAACGATTGTTTATCATCTTAGATTGCATTTTAGGAATTGTAAATCTACATCACACGGTGAACCTGAAAGGAAAATTTCTTAAGAAAGATCACCTGTAAAATAAATTTAATAAACCTAAAAACTCTTTGGAACCTAATGCACAACACCTAGAAGTCTAGGCTAGAGACATATTCCGGCATCGTAAAGCCTGGTAACTGTCACTTTCACTGTTGGTTGGGTGATTCCTCCTCTTTGAGACAACAAGTGCCAATACGGACTTGTGCTCCCACGTACCATCGAGTATATATTGGGAGACCAGGCTATATCCTTTATCCATAGGAAGCTATGTCTGCCGCCCTATCGATCGCAATGCACTGAACACAGCATTCGAGAAGATTGACTACCGTACCATAAAATTATTCTGCAGTTTTGCGATTGGTTTGCTAATCCCTCTGTCTAGATTTCGAGAGTAGTCTCTTTCATTCCTTTTCAGACTCCTTAAAGGAAAATGTCCATCTGAGCACTTGTCACTTCAGGCTCATTAAAAATCGAAGGCGACTAGAGTCATCTTTTGTTTTTTCTCGACTCTTAGAAATTGAAAAAATAAGTTGTGTCAAAGTGTCTAAAATTCATTTAATTCGGAAACATTTTCCCCTTTATTTTTAGTTGATCGAGTAATCTGCAATCGTGGAAGAAAGTCAATTGAAACTGTTATGCTCTTAACCTGAAAAAAGATACCCAAATACTGAATATGCGAAGAAAGATACCCAGAACATAGAACAGTGAGAGACAACAACAAATATTTTATTATTCAGAAAGCAATGTTCACTGGCCTCTTCGAGGGAGCAACCTCCAATAGAGCAGAGCTCGATACAAAAATAAGACACGATGCTCCTCACAGGGAGTCTCTATCCTTTATATATGACTCATACATGCAATACCAAGGATCAATACCATGGGTTTTATTAATACCATCTATCTAATACTACGACCCATTTGCAACTAACTGTGGTCCCATCATTAATTGCGGGTTAACCACTTACAATTATTAATATGGGCTTTATTGACTCTTGACTATGACTCGATCCCATTACATAAATAAGGGGGTTACGATGCGACCCCAACAGAAACCCCGTCGTTCGCTGAGACTTACGAGTCAATCGTCTTTGTCCCTAGAATCAAAACTATTCTGGACAAAGCGAACTCATTTAACTGGCTCAAAGTCCCCTGGTCAGGCTGGAACAAGTGTTCATACACCCTCAGAGACTCTGATTACTCCAAACATTTCTAGTACCCCTGCCTTTACAGAAGAAGTTCTGCAGCCACAAGAGGATAGTAGAACTGATCCTAGTGTGAAGGTAAACACTTCTATACCTAAACCGGCTCAATCCATAGCTGATTCGCAAGGTGTTCCCCAAACATTCCCCAAACATCAGTCGTTGTAGAATCTATACCTTCTTCGGTACCAGAAATATTTTACGTACCTGACGGTCTACCTCTTCCACCTGGTTTGATTTCTATAGAAGAGATTGTAGAGGATCCACCATCTAGTACTCCATCGCAATTTGGAGTAGTGGTCACTCTATATCCTTCTTCATCCGAAATTAGTCTACCGTTATCGGAAGTTCCTGTAGAATCGCTAGGAAACCTTTTGGATAGACTAGATATGTCTGAACAACTATCGACATCTAGGACCATGTAATCTGACACAGCAGCGGTAGAACTTCCTACTACTACTCCAACAATGTTCACCGGCATACCGTCTGTCGCAACTAGCTCTCAATCACTAGATGGGGTCCATGCAGGGGCTGTTTCGACGGTATGGTCTGTTCGAGTTTGTTCGTCCGGAATAATATCTGGAATCTCTTATGTTGAGTCTCAGCAAATTGATCCTTCGCAATGTCAATTTGGGTAGTCCGGTCCTCAAAGGCAAATAATTCCCTTAAGCATCGAATTACCGTCGTATGGGGGGCAATATTCCATTTCATTGTCTCCTCCAGGAGGTTAAACATACGAGAGTTCACAACGGAATCCAAGTTATGCTAGAATTACATCCAGTGGTTGGATGCCTATACTGCATCAATAACTAAGAGTTGTATACTCAATGCAACAAAGTATGCCTATGTCAAATATTCCCACTACGTCGGCTATTGTGACGGTGTCACAAGTACAAGCGTTACCTGTTGTATGCCAACCTCAAGTCTCTCAGGTCGCAATCCAACAACCCCTTATCCCTGCGACACCACCACAATCATCAGTTAGTGGCTCCTTAACTGGAGTGACCCAGGCTCAAACGGGTACCATTACCCCTCATCTTGGTCAAATGGCTAGTATTGGGCAACAGCACATGGTCTCACAACCATGGCTGGTGCAATATCAACAACCACAATTCCAACAAGTTTACCAAGGATCTGAGCACCAAGTCTTTGCAAGTAATGGGCAGCCGTATATTCAAAACAGAAAACATCCACCATTTCATAATGGTTATGCCCGTCAACCTTATCAGAGTTATCAGCATCAAATGCACTATGCTGGTATGCAAAGATCCACTGCTTAGGCAATCCCATCTTATCCTAGGTACGCTTCGCCAAACTTGAATCAACAGTTTCCCTTCGTGGCAACTTTAGAGTTACCAGATCTAAACCGGCTAACAAACGATCCAATCGCTTACACCCCTTGGTGGCCAGCGATTCCTCACAAACTTCCGTCAGATATTCCTAAATTTAATGGAAATCCAGGTGAAGACCCATCGAATCATGTGATGACCTTTCATTTGTGGTGTTCATCTAACACTCTAAATGATGATTCGATTAGGCTTCGCCTTTTTCAACGAATGTTAACTAGTCCAGCAGCAAAATGGTATATCGAATTGCCTAGAGCTTCGTTTGATAACTTTAGCGCCCTAGCCACAACCTTTTTAACCCATTTTCAGCTACCCATAATGTACGAAACGGGAACAAAGCTTCTTACCAATTTCAAGCAAACGAAGACCACTCACATATCCGATCATATTCATGAGTGGCGACGTCATTGTAGAATGGTAAAAACATATGTTCCTGATCAGCTATTGGCTGAATGGTTTATTAAGTCATTGTTACCTTCTATTACGGAAGATGTGGCAAAGGGAGGAGTCATCTCTAAAGAGCAAGTAATCGCTCGGGCGCAATATATAGACTTGATCTATACTTAGTCTGGCATGCTCTACGATAAAATCCGTGATGCTCCTAGACCAAAATTTTCAATTCCTCCATCTCCTAAATCAAACAAAGACTCTCATGCCAGGGATGGCGTGATAGGAATGACTAGCACGAAAACCATAAAGGCCAAGTCGAAAAAGGCTCGTACAGTTTCAGGTCAAAATTCAAATGAAGAACTTCTTGCCTCGAAAGTAAATGCCGTATCAACTGACAAAGGTAAAGAAACCAAGCAACCAGGAGGCAAGAAGAAAAAGAAAGGGAAGAAGAAAAAACCAAAGGAGTCATCCCCTTAAAAGGCTTCTGTAAACCGTTCTGGAGATAGGAAACCAAAAAGTCCATGCCTAATATGTGATGAGGATCATTGGACAAGAGAATGCCCACATAAAGCTGAGCTTAGAAAATTCTTCAAGAATTCAAAAACCTTAGCAGTATTGACTGATCCGTTTCCAAATCTAGGAACAAATCTGGTTGCTAGTGACAATGCTTCCCCGTCCCAAGTGTTAATGTTGTTAGTTTCAAAGCAGCAAAATGATGCTTTGATATCGACAAGGAATAAAGATTACGGGAATTCACAGTTGTCGAACAACAAGGCCAATGATCAACTCAGTAGTTCGACAACAACTTCGACCGAAGTTGTGCCACCCATCATTCCTGAACTAAGGATAAAGTCGCCAAGGGGAGTAGTACAGAAATCGACATTTAATCCTCGTGCCAGATCAGCACAGCATTATAATATAGTGGAGTATCTCGCCCAATCTTTTGGGTCCCTATAATACTAGTGATTACCCATTACTATTGTAGTTGTACCCCTATTGCCCCCATATTGTTATTACTGTGCCCCATAGAATCCCTCTATTGTTATTTTTGTGGCTTTATATTATTATTGTTAGGTCGGCTGGGTTATATTGTGACTCCTTAGACTCCTATATATAGAAAGGAGGTTTTGTCATTTGAATCATCCAAGAGTTTTTCATTTATGTAATGTAAAGGAGGTTGCCCCCTCGAAGAGGCTGAATTCTAAGGCGTTGATCTATCTTTTCTATCTTTTCTTGAGCTGATTTCATAACATTCAGTATCAGAGCTTTGGATTCTAGGGTTTCGCTGCTCCAAACATGTCATCGTGGAATTTTCACTATAACTTTTTTTCTGCGACGTTTCAAAAGTTTCAAAAAAACCCATTTTAGAAGAAATCACACTAAACCTCAGGTCCAAATTTCAGAGCTTTTCGCGCTATATTTGCAGAGATATGATCTGAGGAAGTTGGTCTTTATGCAGAATCCTGAATTACATTCCAAACAGGTGATCTGGGGAAAATCATCATAACTTTCTCTCTGGGGATCAGATTGAAATTTCATAAAAAGGTACAGAAAGAGGACGGATTGTAGTTTCTTGTATGCATTTTTCAGATCCAAAAGTCGAAACAGTGAATTGTGGAACGTCATACAAGTTTGCTCTACTGAACTAGTCTATAATCAAGTCATTGTGGGAGATTTCGCATAACTCTTCCTTGGAGAATCCAATTTGGGTCAGACTTGTGGCATTAGAAAGAGGAAACAGAGCGCTACTGCAGGTCACAAACTCAGAACTATATGATTGGAAAGTACAGAGATACATCAAAGGCAATATCGAGCTCCTACAAAGTGAAAAAAGGTGTGTAGATTTTCTTAAATTTTTGCTTAAGCTTGGTTTGAAAATTTATTTTGAAGGAATTCAAAGGGCATAATAGAGCATTATTATCGGTAATTGATGCCCCGAGGAAAGAAAGTGCAAACACCTAGTAAGGAACCTGAAAGCTCTAGCATGACTCATGAACAAGTGCAACAAGTGTCACTTGCACAAAAAGAAACAGAATCTAAGATGGATGGTTTAAGGAAAGATGTAGAAGCTAAGATGGATGGTTTAAGGAAATATGTAGAAGCTAAGATGGATGTTTTAAAGAAAGGTGTAGAAGCTAAGATGGATTGTTTAAAGAATGGCGTAGCAGCTAAGATGGATGGCATGGAAGCTAAGATGAATGACATGGACGCTAAAATTGATGGCATGGATGATAAAATGGAAGAATTGAAGATAAATATGAATAAGTTGCTACAAGAAATGGTCATTAATGGTGAAAGGGTACTAAAGGAAACTCATGATGAGAACAAAAGAAATGTTAATCATGATTCCATAGACTCTAAAGTTGGATCGAAGACCCACCATATTCCAAAAATCGATATGAGGAAGTTTGATGGCAAGGATCCTGCAACATGGATATTACAGATGGAGCAATTTTTCGATCTCAATAATGTGCAAAACACACAAAAGGTACGTATGTCAACTTTATATTTGGAACCAAATCAGTTTGTATGGTATCAATGGCTTTGATCTCGTAAACAATTTATCACTTGGGCAATTTTTATGGAAGAATTGATAGCACATAATGAGGATACAAAAAGCAACACTTTTTTTAGCCAATTGATAAGTCTCAAACAAAAGGGTCCAATAATGGAGCGCATTGAGGAGTTCCAAAAATTGAACATAAGGGTAAAAGATATTCCAAAGGAGCATAGGATTGATGTGTTCATAGGGTCTTTAAAGGATAATATCCAACATGATGTTCGCCTTTGGGAACCTGATTCATTAGAGAAGGCATTTAGGTTAGCAAGAAAAATGGAAAGCAAAATTATGGAAACCAAGAAGCATACCACTCACAACTATAAAGACAGAAGTGTTGTTGCCCCTAGTCTTCCACAACCTATAAGGTTGACACCTAAACAATTGGAAGAAAAAAGAGAAAAAGGGCTTTGTTACAGTTGTGATAGAAAATACACTAAAGGTCATAAGTGTGCTGAGAAGAAATTATTCTACATAGATTGTGAAGAGGAAGAAGAAAAGGAGCAAGAAAGGTCAAAAGAAGAGGATATATCCCAGGAACAAAGCCTCGATGAATAACAAATGAATCCGACCATATCTTGTAATGCATTGGCAGGAATTACCACTCCTCAAACCATTAAGATACAAGGACAAATCAAGAAGAAAAAGGTAATAGCGTTGATTGATTCAGGAAGCACCCACAATTTTGTTCATTGTAAGGTAGCAAAAGAATTGAATTGCTTCCTATATCCAGCACCAGAGTGTCAAGTGATGATTACAAATGGAGGAACAATAAATTTCTCTGGAAAGTGCCATAATATCAAGCTATCCATGGGAGGATATGTATTGACTAGCCCAATTCTTTCCATTCCAATGGGAGGTGTTGATGTTGTACTAGGAGTCAATGGCTACAATCCTTGGGTACAATAGTTTTTAATTTTCAAGAACTTTTCATCAAATTTTCTACGGAAGGAAAGGAAGTTGAATTAAGGGGTATTGCAGGGAAACCAGGAAAGATAATCAGCTCTAATGGTATGACAAAGCTTCTAAAAAAGGAACAAAGAGGTGCAATTGCACAATTATGTTTGCTAGATGTTTCCACATAAGAACCTTCTATTTCTCCAGATCTCCAAAATGCCCTGGACAATCATTCCAAGGTATTTGAGACTCCCAAAGGTCTCCCACCTATGCGTGATCATCATCATGCTATTCATCTGATTCCAAGAAGTGTTCCTCCAAACATCAGGCCGTACAGATATCCCTATGTCCAAAAGAGTGAAATTGAACGTATGGTTGAAGAAATGCTAGAGGCTGGTATAATTCAACCGAGTCAAAGTTCTTTCTCGGCTCCAGTAGTAATGGTGCACAAGAAGGATGGATCATGGCGCATGTGTTCAGATTATAGGGAGCTCAACAATCTCACTATTAAAGATAAGTTTCCCATTCCCGTCATTGATGAATTACTAGATGAATTGCATGGATCAATTTACTTCACCAAGTTGGATCTTCATTCAGGATATCATCAAATCAGAATGAAGACTGAAGACATTCCAAAAATAGCATTTAGAACTCATGAGGGTCATTATGAATTTTTGGTCATGCCTTTTGGCCTTACCAATGCACCTTCAACATTTCAAGGTTTGATGAACTCAATTTTCAAACCATTCCTTAGAAAATTTGTGTTAGTATTTTTTGATGATATACTAATCTACAACAATTCTTGGAAGGATCATGTTGAACATGTTGACAAGGTGTTACAACTATTGGAGGAGAAACAATTATATGCGAAAAGATCGAAATGTTTCTTTGGAGTCCAGGAGGTGGAATATCTGGGTCATATTGTATCTCATGAAGGAGTTAAGGTAGACCCTAGCAAAATTAAAGCCATTACGGAATGGAAAATCCCCACATCCATAAAGCATCTGCGAGGATTTCTCGGGTTGATAGGGTACTATCGCAAGTTTGTCAATAATTATGGGAGAATAGCAGCACCTCTAACAACATTATTGAAGAAAGATGCATTTTCATGGACTCCGGAAGCAACAAAGGCCTTTGAACATCTTAAAGAGGCAATGTGCCAAGCACCAGTCTTAGCTACATTGAACTTCACAAAAACCTTTATTGTGGAATGTGATGCTTCAGGAAATGGAATTGGTGTTGTTCTAATGCAAGATGAAAGACCTATTACTTTTGAAAGTTGTCTAATCAAGGGAAAGTTTTTACACAAAGCTATTTATGAGAAGGAAATGTTGGCAATACTCTGTGCACTTAAGAAACGGCGACCCTACCTAATGGGAAGACACTTGAAGGTAAAAACGGATCATGATAGCCTTAAATACTTTTTAGACCAAATTTTATCCTCTGAAGTGCAACAAAAGTGGGTCACAAAGATGTTGGGTTATGACTTTGAAATCATCTACAATAAAGGAAAGAAAAATGTGGTAGTAGATGCACTCTCAAGAAATGATGAGGATGTGGAAGCATTGTTGTGCGCCATTTCTATTATCCAACTAGATTGGATAAATGAAGCAAGGGAGGAATGGAAGAATGACGAAGAAGTGTGGGAACTTATTCAAAAGTTACAACAAGATTCTAGTACGTCTGATACATTTAGCTGGCAAAATGATTCATTATGGTACAAATATCGCTTATACCTCTGTAATAATTCCCATCTAAAACAAAAGATTCTTATGGATTTGCACACTTCTCCCTTAGGAGGGCACTCAGGATTTTTAAAAACTTACCACAGGGTTAAGAAGGAATTTTTTTGGGATGGCCTTAAATTAAATATTCAAACGTTTGTGGCGGAATGTTTGGTTTGCCAACAAAATAAAGTTGAAGTAATTAAGACACCAGGTCTATTACAACCTTTATCCATTCCAAGCCAACGTTGGGAGGAGGTTTCAATGGATTTTATCACAGGTTTACCCAAGTCTGAGGGAAAGAGTGTCATCATGGTGGTAGTTGACAGAGTTACCAAGTATGCACACTTTGGTGCATTATCACATCCATTTAAAGTGAGTACAGTTTCTACTGCATTTATGGAAACAATTCAAAAGCTACATGGAAACCCAAATATTATTGTAAGTGACAGAGATCCCATTTTCACTGGAAATTTTTGGACAGAATTATTTTCTTGTCTTGGTACTCAGTTAGCTCATAGCTCATCTTATCATCCTCAATCTGATGGCCAAACTGAGATAGTAAACAAATGTTTGGAAGGATATCTTAGTTGCTTTGTATCTGATAAATAGACACAATAGGTCAAATGGTTGCCTCTGGATGAATGGTGGTATAACACTTCCTTCCATACAGCAACAAAAATGACCCCATTTATGGCACTTTATGGGTATCAACTACCATCCATCACATCATATTTAAGAGAAAATTATAAGGTTCAGGCAGTGGAACATCATAGCGAACATCAACAACAAGTCCTCCAACTCTTAAAGGATAACCTCGTGTTGGCACATAATAGAATGAAACAACAGGCAGATCAACATCGCAGTGAAAGAAGTTTTGATGTAGGCGATTGGGTATTCCTAAGGCTACAACCATATAAGCAAATGTCCCTCAAGAAAGCTAAGAAGGATAATAAATTATCACCAAAGTATTATGGTTTGTACAAGGTGTTGCAAAATATTGGTACTATGGCATACAAATTGGAGCTTCCTGCAGCTTCTCGATTGCACCCAGTTTTCCATGTTTCATGTTTAAATAAGGTTATAGGTGACAAGCTCCCAGTTCAAACAACATTTCCAGAACTTGACGAGGAAGGAAAAATTATATTGGAACCGGAAGCAATCACAGAAACAAGAACTCGACAGCTACAAAATCGATCAATTTCGGAGTATCTTATCAAGTGGAAGAACCTATCCATTGAGGATTCCACATGGGAGGATGAGAATTTTATACAGAAGTATCCAGAACTACTCAAGTGTTGAGGACAACACTTTTTTGAAGGAGAGGGGCATGTTGGGTCCCTATAATACTAGTGATTACCCCATTACTATTGTAGTTGTACCCCTTATTAATATTGTTGTGCCCCTATTGCCCCCATATTGTTATTACTGTGCCCCATAGAATCCCTCTATTGTTATTTTTGTGGCTTTATATTATTATTGTTAGGTTGGTTGGGTTATATTGTGACTCCTTAGACTCCTATATATAGAAAGGAGGTTTTGTCATTTGAATCATCCAAGAATTGTTCATTTATGTAATGTAAAGGAGGTTGCCCCCTCAAAGAGGCTGAATTCTAAGGTGTTGATCTATCTTTTCTATCTTTTCTTGAGTTGGTTTCATAACACAATCGCCATCCGCTATGTCGACACTTGTAGTACTACAAAATTTCCCCTCCCAAAAGCAACCTTTATTAACAGTGATAGGTGGGATTGACCCAACGGATTACAAACTTGTGTCCTTTAATCACAAAGGATATGACCCTCAATTACCAGATCAACTAGTTTTCCTCATTCAAGTGAAAGCCCTCAACAAATTGTTCATCGAACAATTATTGATGAGGGGGCATCTACATGTATTATGTCGATGAGTTGCTGGAAAACTTTAGGATCTCCACCCTTGTCGCGATCTTCGACAACATTAAAAGCATTTGATGGACGAACATACACCCCATGTGGGATTTTAAGTAACTTGCAAGTCGAACTGGGAGGAAAAACAGTAGAAATAGATGTTGAAGTAATTGACGGAAACCTTGATTACAACATACTACTGGGAAGGCCCTGGATATATGCTATGGCAGCTGTTGTGTCAACCTATTTCAGGAAGATTGCATTTCCCTTTCAAGGAGGAATTACAATCGTCGACCAATAGACATTTTTCCCCAACAATTCACAAGTTACGGGAAGCATTCTGATGATCCACGGAAGCCCTCACTTGCTTCAAAATATCATAGTAGGCCTACTAAAAGACCCTATATTAATGGGGACTTTTGCCCTACCGCCTCCAATAAATCTAGTGGAAGTGGCATCGGTGGGAACCTGCAATATGATATCTTCTATTCAAAAGATCTCTGAAAATAATATTAACATGGATCATCTGCAGGTATTGCCTCCAAGCCCAATAGAAATCTTATAGCAATCAATGTTTCTAGAATGGGAGGCAAATCCAAATCAACACTCATCAAGCGTTTGGATAGATAGGTCTAAGGAATATGGTACCCCTTTAGATCCTTGGTCGCAAGTACATTATACAGACGAAGGTATTTCTCAGTCAATGATGATTGATGGGGCACCATGGCAAGATTACCACCATCGTTCCCATCTTCTGGATTACAAAGAGGATACTCCTAGTGACCTTCATCATCCATTAGCTTTTGGTTTTCAATCAAATAATGTAAACACGGTGCGTTCCGAGTGAAACTTGTCCAATATTGAAGAGACTATCGCCATAAATATCTTGACCAAAACAGATGTTGTAGAGAATATTCATGATGGAAAATCTTGTTCTCCTTCAGAACTGGGAATATATAACGCTCTTTTTCGCGAATTCAGAGATGTCTTTGCTTGGTCGTATGATGAAATTCCAGGCATTGACTCAAGCATAGTTGAACACGAAATTAAGATGTATCCAGATGTCAAACCAGTACGACAACAGCTATGGCAGGTGCACCCCAAGAAAGCCGCTGCCATTAAGGCAGAAGTTGAAAAACTTCTCCACGCTGGTTTTATTTACCCGGCTCCTCTAACCGATTGGGTATCAAATATTGTTCCTGTAATGAAAAAACAAGGAACGATTAGAGTGTGCATCGATTATAGGGATGTAAATCAAGCTTGTCCGAAAGACAACTACCCTACACCCTTCGTTGACCAGATAATTGATGAATGCACCGGATGTGAAATCTTCTCATTTATGGATGGATTTTCTGGGTATAATCAAATAAATATCCACCCACAAGACCTGTCAAAGGCTGCATTTATTTCTCCATGGGGCACATTTGCATATCGCAAGCTACCCTTTGGTTTAAACAATGCAGGGGCAACATTTCAGAGGGCAATGAATTATGCCTTCCATGACATCAAAAACATCGTTCAACCATATCTCGACGATCTTCTGGCTCATTCGGGAAAACAGACCGATCATCCGCAACATTTGAGAGCGATATTTCTATGTTGCCAACACTACAAGATACGACTCAATCCACACAAATGTGTATTCTGTGTCATTTCTGGTCGTTTACTTGGCTTTTTGGTCTCAAAGGATGGGATTCGTCTCAACCCATGTAAGGTTGAGGCAATCATTAATTTGCCTCTGCCTTCAAATTTTCTTCAGATTCAGAAACTCCAAGGGAAAGCAAACTTTCTGAGGAGGTTCATTCCAAATTAGCCAAACTTGCTAAAGGTTATACTCATCTATTGAAAAAAGAAGTACCCTTCGTGTGGGATCAGGTCATGCAAGCTTCCTTTGATGCTTTAAAAGAATCCCTAATAAAAGCATCATTAATGTACGCTCCTGATTATCAAAAAGACTTTAACCTGTATCTAGCTGCAACAGATACAACCATCGCAATGGTTTTAGTTCAAGAAGACAATGGAATTGAACATCCTATATATTATTTAAGTAGAAACTTAAATGATACAGAAAGCAAGTATTCCTACATTGAAAAGCTAGCCCTCGCAGCTGTTCAAGCAATACAGATATTTCGACACTATATCCTCTTTCGAAAAACTACCATTCTGTCAGATTGAAACCCCATGACTTATATATTGTCGCGACAGTTGCTGGGGGGCAAATATTCAAAATGGATAGCAATTCTACAAGAGTTTGACCTGGAATTTATAAAATCCAAGTCAAAGAAATCCCTGGTTTTCACGGAGTTACTATGCGATTTCCCATCGTCGTCCAACGATGTGGCATCAGAAGAAACAATCATGGACGAATATTTTTTTCTGATATCTTCAATCAATCCATGGTATGTAGACATAATAATCTATCTCCAAACCCAAACATATAGGTCTAATACCTCCCGCTTGGAGCAATGACGCATTCGATACCAAGAAAAAGACTACATGATCGTCGGTGATACACTTTCCCATCTTGGTGTCGATACAGTTCTGAGGAGGTGCCTCACCCACGAGGAGGTCGAAAAAGTCCTGAATGACTACCATTCAGGCGCATGCAGAGGGAATCAATCTGGTTATGCTATGGCGCAAAATATTTTACGAGTAGGATACTTCTGGCCAACAATATTTAAAGGTTGCATAACCGCAGTCAGAAGTTGCCATGCATGTTAAATCTTTGATCGAAAAACTAGAATACCACCCGCACCTCTACAACCAGTAGTTGCTGTTAGGCCATTTGCCAAATGGGGCATAGATTTGATGACATGTAACTGTTGGCATTATGGCTAAAGTGTTGTCCTTGATGGCAACCCATTCAGGTGGTAGTTCACTATTCTTCAAGTCAGCAGCAGAAGTTGATGATCAGCTCTCATTTTATTGAAAAATTATGAAGGACGCAGGAAGCCAGTTCAGAAGGTGCGTACCCGCAGGTACACCATGCAGAAACTGCGTCCAGGGACGCAGGCCAGCCGTTCAGGGGGTGCGTCCACCCAGTGCACACATTTCAAGGCAGAGAAAAGCAGGTGGGGGTTTCTTGTGTGGTATCTAGCCGATGGTTTTATGTTTCTATGGTGTCGGCTCGTGGTATTGTTCCATGTTTTGAGGAGGAGCTTGCCTATATAAAGCAAAGGAGATCATTTGGATTTTGCAAGTCTTGGGTTGAATATCTTATGAGGGCTAGATCTGGTCTAGATCTAAACAAGGCGAATCTACTGATGGACCGAGATCTCTTCGACGCATGTTCAGATCTGTGGATCTGATTGTCTGGGTTACTTCTGAAGTCTTGAAATCATCTATGCCTGGAGGGACACAGGTGCAGTAAGGGTTCAGGTGCGTCCGGGACGCAGGAGCGAAGAGTTTCAGGTGCGCCGGACGCAGGCGTAGAAGGGTTCAGGTGCGCCGGGACGCAGGCAGTTCAGTAGACTCAGTGTGAGGGACGCAGGCTAGCAGTTGAGCAGAGTGCGTCCGGGACGCAGGCCAGCAGTTGAGCAGGGTGCGTCCAGGGACTCAGGCCAGCAGTTGAGCAGGGTGAGTCCGGGACTCAGGCTAGCAGTTGAGCAGGGTGCTTCCTTCTCTTAAAATCTTTGTTTATCATTGTTGTGTTCTGGGTTTGGTCCTATTATTGTTGATCTGGTTACTTCAGTTGATTGGGTGTTGTTTGAGCTTCAATGTTGTTGTTGGGTCCAGTATGAAAATTGGATGAAATGTGGCCTTTCAGTTTATGGGTTGTGCTTCAATGTATCCAGTATGAAAATTGATGAAACGTGGTACTTGAAGGAGAGAAGATTGTAGGCCGGCGCCTACGTACTAGTATCTAAGCTAGTACAAGAGCTAAAGGAAATCTTTGGAGCATTGTAGCAGGTAGTAGCCTGCGTACTAGTAAATGGATCGGCTAGTACAAGAGCAAAGGGGGTTGTAGCTCCCGTACTGGTATAAGGCTGCACCAGTACAAATATTGTAAAAGAATTTTCTTATTAAGAAGAAGATTGAGATGACTTGCAGCAGGTGGTTTTTCTCCCGCATTGGGTTTCCACCTTACATCATTGTGTTCATGTGTGTGCCTTATGTGTGATGATCTACTTTATGTTACTGCATCTGTTAACTGATAATATGGTTGATAATGTTCTAATGCACTCATTGAAGATCGATTAACTTAATCATAAGAAGTTGTGGAAGTAGCATATATGAATCTGATTATGGAAATGAAAAAGTTTTAATAATATGATAATACTGATTCACCCCCCCCCTCTCAGTATTATTTCCAACAGTAACCCCACCTCGGCTGGGGGGCATGGGTATATCATAGTCGCAGTAGACTATTTTACCAAATGGAACGAGGCGATGCCTACATTAAACGACAGCGGCGAAACGGCTGCCCTCTTCTTTTTCAATCATGTAGTCTCCAGATTCGGTGTTCCACAGGCCATAGTCACAAATCATTGATCACATTTTCGCAATCACATGATGGTTGAGTTGGCTGCCAAGTTAGGGCTGTCCCACGACAGCTCTACTCCATATTATCCGCGGGCTAATGGACAAGTTGAGGTAATCAACAAGGTCTTGAAGTGGATGCTGCAAAGGATGATTGGAGTCCACAAAAGGAGTTAGAACCTGATCCTATATTCAGCCTTGTGGTCATAACGGACATCGCTAAGGAATGAAACCGAGTTTACACCCTTTCAATTGGTGTATGGCCTGGAAGTAATCTTACCAATTCAGTGTGAAATCTCGTCCCTGAAACTCGTAGTCGACCTTCTCCCTGGAACTTCTAAAGAAGATGCTCGTTTCTTGGAACTAATCCAATTGGATGAAACCCATCGTGATGCCGCTCTGGCTAACAAAACCCATAAGAAACAAGTCAAGGTGCAGTTCGACAAGAATGTCAAACCCCGTGTCTTCTTAGAAGGTGACCTGGTCTTACTTTACGATCAGGAATCTGACAAATTGGGAGTAGGTAAGTTAAAATCCTTATGGATGGGCCCCTATATTGTTAAACATGTATTAGCAAAAGGAGCCTACAAGTTAGTAGATTATGATGGGATTCCACTGGTGCAACCTCACAACGGGTTGTACCTTAAGCGTTACTATGCTTGACTCAAGATAGTAACCCCTATGCTTTTGTTACATTTTTGTTTTCGCTAAGGGTAATTGTTTTGGTTAAGTGATCCGCTTTTAAATTTGTTGCAGATGTCAGCCCTATTGGAATCATTTGTTGGATATGCCGACGGAGCGAGTCGTAGTTTGCGGAACCTATCTTCTGCAGCCTGGGCCATTTTCGATCCAAGCAACGAGTTAGTGAGTTTCATAGGGGTATGTATTGGTTGGTCAACAAACAATATTGCTAAATATAGTGCGTTGATAGAGCTCCTCTCTGATGCCATTACGCGTGGAATACGTTGACTAGTCGTCAGGCTATACTCACAACTCGTCATCCTACAGCTCACAGGTATCTACTCCGTACGGAATCCAGCTATCTATCGCATGTTCCTAAGGGTCAAGATTTTGGAAAGGCAGTTTGATTCTACTCAATATCAGCATATTTCAAGAAACATAAACACATTAACGGACTCATTGGAAAATTATGTGTTGGATAGTCATTTGCAACATTTATAAAAGAAGCATTTCATCAAATATTTGCATCAAGATCACATAAACCAACCAAAATAAAGCTTCGAAAATCAAAAATATATATATAACTATTTATGGTTTATACATAATGTTCTGTAACCAGGAAAAAATCGGTCAAATGACCCAAAACTCAAAATGCTAGGGGGCACCCTAGTCTAATGATGCTGGCGATAACAAGTCACCACATGTGCAATCATGCGTAAAAGCCTAGTCCATCGACTCAGCATGCCAGTAGTATGTTGCTGCAACCTTAGGGGTAGCTCATTGGTCCTCATGTCTGGAATACTAAGAGTAAGGCCCTCGACCTGATCTTGCAATGCTGAAAGAGTCTCGGCCACATAAAGGTAGCAGAGGATAGCTCTCCCCGCAGCCTCTCCTGCTGGAGCGGCTGCTAGTACTCTTAGACGTACTACTGGCCGAACTGGTCCAACATCTGCATGAGCACATGAGTTTTGATTATTCTTGTTAGAAGAAAGCACAAGAACATTATGAAAAGAAACAATGAACAAAGATATGGTCAGAGAATTTACCAATAACACGCCACTGCTCACCAGCTGGCAGCACCAAATCTGGGTCACCCCGGAAATCCATACTCACATATGGATACTCAGAAAAAACCATCTCTTGACAGTTGAACTGCTCGAAAAAGGTATCAGAAAATGAAACCTGGGACTGACTAGCATGTTAGGCCATAAGGTCGACCCATCTCTGCATCCGTGGCTCAGTCGGTAGAGGTAAGCCAAGTGAGATGCACTGCGGCTGCATCAGTGGGATCTTTTCCAAGGCGAAAGCGGTCAAAATAGAACCATAGCCGAATTTCTTCAATTTTCTATTTTTTACCTTGGTCAGTTGCTCTTTCATCACAGGGAGTACCGCGTCAAACCAGTTGAACACCTTTGGTTCAAGGCATTCCAAGGCATATTGCATATAGGACCTGTTAGCTACGTGAGGAGCCGCACTACCAGCCAGTCAAGTAAAAGTGAACAGAATGGTCCTTAAGGACCGGTCATCGACATCTCGAATGTTGATCTTTCCATCCTTACTCAACTGAGATCCCTCTTTGCAAAACCAGTGAATAAAATCTCTCACAGATTCGCCCCCACAGGCGGGACCTAATAGTGAAAGAGGGGCACCACGCCTCGATAAAGCGGTCAAAAAATAGATGTCCATGACAGTCAAGGGGATAGATTTGCCTCTGATCTGAAACACCTGGTTGGTAGGATCCCATGCATTGAGAAAATATTGCAACAAGTTGATTTGTTGCCTCATGCTAGAAATGCAGAAAAACTTGAGCAGGCCACAGTTCCACAGTGCAATTACCGTAACCGGATCATGTAGACCAAGCATGTCCTCGTCTTCATGCTCACGTTCTCACCATGTAACCACCATTTTTCTCTGATAAATCTCTGCAAAACAAGCAAGGGAAGAGTCAGGATCCTGATTTGGCAAAAAACAGGAAAAAATTCCATGAGAAAACAATGCAAGATCTTCTCTTCTCGCGCCCATCCCACCCCCAACAGTGTACTCAGTGGGATGCATCCTAACTGGCCAATGGCCAAGCCAGGATGCATTGCACCTTTCGATGTAGAAAGGTTGCGATGGAGCCAGGGTGAATTTTTCAAACCCTAGAGGCTCAAAAAAACAGGGAAACATGCACAGAATTCAAAAAGGAAGAAATGCAACTGAAGAGCTCAGGTTTAGCACCTACCTGGTCCAGATGGCGCCAAGAATCGTCCACAGAATCTCCTGAAATTAGCTAGTGAAAATCAAGGGGGAAAAGCACCTCCAGAGCTCGAACAAGCCAAAGTTCAAATGAAATGGTAAAATGAGGGGTAAAAAACCACTTTTAAATTACTTTTCACGTAATTGAAGTAAAATATTAGTGTTTTAACTCATTTTTGAAACATATATTGTCCATTTCTAATCAGTTTGATGAAGAAATTGAACAGGCAGTACAACATTTGGAGGAACAAAGTGATTAACGGTGAAATTAAATCAATGACCATTATCACGAGCAATTTTTATGTGGAGTTCAAGCTCGTTAAAAATTAAACATAAGCAATGAGCAAACATTCCCCTAGAGTTTAAGCTCATTAAAAAATGAACCAATTTTCGGTAAATAACCATTGTGAATGCATTATCATCAGCTTTTGAGCCTTGGTCGTGTTCTCATCATCACCTCCACTCTGTTTTAGCCGATCATTCACCTCCATTTGATTGTTTACCCCTTTTGAGGAACAGCTACGAAGAGTGATCCTGTTAGCCATCCTTGTGACACTGCCGTGATTGGAAAATTCCAAACCTTACCTAGAATTAGTTGCTACCTGAAATTATCACTCATTCCTCAAAAACGAGTCTCCTTTAAGCTCTTTTCACTTGACTCGTAAAATATGAAAATATTGTCGAGCGATTGGCCTCTCCAGCTCGTTAAAGTGACCGGAAGTGCTATCCCTCTTCTAGATTTTAATCTTTTTGGACTTGAGGGATTATTACACAAAAGGATCGAGCGCTTGTCTTGTTCGGCTCATTAAAATTACCAAAAGTTCATCCCTCTCATATTATTTTATACTTTTTTCGGACTTAAGGGATTACATGACGAAAAAGGATTATTGGAGTTTCCTTTACGTCCCTTTTCAGACTCTCTAAAATTGAAAAGGACCGAGTTATCTTTGTCGTTCAACTCATTAAAACCGGATAGCGACAAACTTGTCCATACAGACAAGAATGAGTTCAATTGTCACTAGACTCGTTAAAATATAGCGACGGGTTTTCCTAAAGGGAAAATTATAGAACAAGCATATGTTATCCTCCTCAAGCTTGAAAAAAATAAAGAGGTATTGGTTAGCAATGACTGGGGAAAAATTGGGAAGAAAATTTGAAGAAACTTTATTGGTAGCAAGTTGCTCTTGAACATGACACTTTCACTCCGCATCCGAGTCAGGTTGGGTTGTTCCGTTCACTGGTCATATCACCATTGGTCCATCACACCATCCACATTTTGGGTTAAAGCTACCAATCCATCGTGTCAGTATCGCTGGTATGTTCAAGAGAAGTCGCTCAGATAATTCACCTATGTCTCATCCACTGCAATACATTCACGCTCCATTCTTTCATGACTGCCACCCTGAACCCTGTATCATAAGACTGTTTTTCACTTCCAAAATTATTTATTCCATTCCGTGTCGTATACATGGGATTCATTAATGCCCTCCTACGGCGAGTCACTTCTTGTTGACATCAGCTCATTATCCAAGAAGTCGACTTAGGAACAACCCCTTTAGTACTTTGAAGCTTGCATACCTCAATGGCAATTTTCTCACTTCTGGTGACAAGTTTACACAAATGGCCTTCGACTGAAAGATTTTGCATGGTGTTCGATGCCAAGTCCCTTATTCACACCACGCGAATTGTACTGTAGTACCATGAGGGTCATCATCATTATTGACGATTCCTCTCGCGCCTGTTAACAGCTTACATCATTGGCTAGTAATCAGGTGATGTCTTTCCATGTTCGACTTCAAAACATCTTTCACATGGATCGACTTGTACTCTGAGTGACGATTGAACGAGTTTGAAGACCCTTGATCTAGTTTCATCCATCTGGGCTGCGATATATTTAGGAAAATAAAGACATCAAATGTACATTTCTGCTGCACAGATGATCATCCAAATCAAAGGATGATGACTCTATGAGAATCATCATTCTCCCGCACAAACGGTTCTCTGTATTATGTACATGAAAATGAATTTATAAAGCTAAGAATGGGAATGCCCGCCTCAGCTAGATCATGAAAAATATTATGAAGATACTGTATTGTATTATATCTTATTACACGTCGCTTTCCAGCTCGAAAAAACTTTAGATCCTCATGATAAAGCATTTCACCCGACATCAAAATATTAACGATCTCATGCTTTAGGGGGCAACTATTATAAACATTTTTGGGCACTGCAACCCCACTCACACATGTCCATAAACCAAGGGTTCCTAAGTCCCTAAAAGTGTTGTTCCATACCCTAAAAGAACAAGGTCAGCTGATTACATCATCTCCCAGAAGTTCTCCATGAAAAACTGCTCAGAACTGGTCAACACTGGACCATCTCACCTACTCCATGGTCAAAGTGCGACGCATCCCACCTAATTCACACGGGAGGTACGATGCATACTGAAAAGACCTTATATGGGGTGCGATGGGTGAGAGTGGACAAATGGCAGAGGCAGTATGTGAGGTGGATGATCATGGAATCTTCCAGAAACTTCTCCTGTGACACTTGCCTCTCTGAATTCGCCCAAGGATGAGTAAGAGATCATCAATCTCCAAGTGGAATCAAGAACTATCAAAGAGAGGACACTAATCAGAATCCCAGAAGATGACTCACCCCCTGCAATCACCTATATATGGATCCCTCATCCTAGAGATCCAGAGGTTGGAATTTTGTATCTTGTAAGGAAGTGCTGTTGGTTTTTTGTTGGAATATCATAGTGTTGGGTGATCTAAGCTTGTCATGAGGTGAAAGAAGGGTTTTCATGCTGGAGGATGATGCTGGGTTAGAAAAATTCGTTGTAATCCTCTTTGCTATTCTTGATTATTAATAAAGCTATTCAAGTTTTCCTCCACATTCTTGTATGTTTGATGATATATGCATTTGTGTGGTCAATATACATCTAGTCCTATATTTTTTATGATTGTAGATCTATGTTCTTCGATAGTATTATGCTGCTTTGATTCCACGGGTGCTCTTTGAAGCTGGGTAGATGAAGGAGAAGTAGCAAGGATCTGTCAAAAGGGAGAGGAACCGAGTAAGGAACCAAGCACAAGACTGAGGTTGGTGTCCTTCATTCCCCTATTATCTACTTCTCATAAAGGAAAACGAAATTGGTTTTAGTTTGTTTGTTTCTAAGATAGCTACCAGTCTTAGTGGGACTAGCAGCTCCGAGTGGACACTAGATTTCTCGATAACATGGAGTTATCATGTAAGTTTCAAAAAATTTTCCTTTCATATTGTAAAGAGGTTCTGATTTTTTATTATTTTTCGGATTTGGGAGTGGTTGGGCAAGAAATTAGTTCGGACTTTGAGGAAATGGTAATGAAAGTTATAGATTCAAATTGTGAGGTTGACTTTGTTAAACGGGCTGACGATAATATTATGGAGGAGAAGTAGGATATGATTGTTGAATATGTGGAAATTGAGGATATTGAAGATGTTGAGGGTAATTTCCATAAGGATTTTTCCATCCTTGTGACCAAGGTTGTGGCCAAGATTTTCAAGGCATTAGGGCAATCCAATTACTTTGTGATGATTGTGCAAATGGTTGAGTGTTAAAACCTTGAGTTGTATATACCTCTGGATTCTACCAGGGTCTTTTAGCAATAAATGAAGGAGGGTTTACCTGATTTGGTGCTCCTTCTTCTCGATAGAAAAATTTAATACCTGGTATTGAGGGACATTATTTTGTATCATAATTTTCCACACATATAACACAATTTTCTACACTCTTTAAATCAAGAGGACATTCTCTCAAGACATGTTTCTTTCTGCACTTAGGGCAAGAAATGGACAATGCAACATTTTCATATTTTTTCTTATTTTTTATTTTAAGGGTGTCAATTTGTTCACTAAGACTCCCTAAAACATTTGTTTTAAAATTTTCATCCAAATTTCCTAATTCTTCTCTACTTACTATCCCATCTGTAGATTTATTAATCTTTGAAAAAATATGATCTCCTGGATATTTCCCGGTTCTTGCTTTGCCTCTTGAAATGTGTATGCATAACTCACAAATTTCTCATAGTGACAATTGAGAAATGTCTCCATTACCCACTATATTGAGAATATCAATCCACTCATCTCTAATGGATTTCAACAAGAGAGTTTTCAAAGTTTCCTCATCTAGATTATTCAGTTTTTCCATTTTAACATTATAAGAAAATCTTTCAATAAAGTCTTCAAGATTTTCATCTTCTTTCTCTACCATTTTAAAGACTTCATCCTTACTATTATGGGGCATACTGTTATAGACATTTTTGGGCCCTACAACCCCAAGCATGAAATGTCCATAAACCAAGGGCTCCTAAGTCCCTAAAAGTGTTGTTCTAACCCCTAAAGGAACAAGGTCAATAGATTACAGCTTCTCCCAGAAGTTCTCCATGAGAAACTGCTCAAAATTGGTCAAAACAGGATCATTGCAGCTGCTCCACTGTCTAAGTGCGTTGCATCTCACCCAAATACACTATGAGGGTGCGTTGCATTTCAAAATTCCCTTCTGTGGGGTGCGATGGGTGAGAAATTACAAATGGTAGTGTCATTCCGCGAGGTGGAGAGGCGATGGAAGCTTCCAGAATCTTCTCCTGTGACACTTTCCTCACTGAATTCGACGAAGGATGAGTAAGAGGCCATCAGTATCCAAATGGGAGAAAGAACTATCAGAGAGAAGACACTAATCAAATCATAAGCTGACTCATCCCCCTTACATATATCTATATATGGATCCCTCATCCCAGAGATCCAGAGGCTGGAATTTTGCATATTGTAAGGAATTGCTGTTGGTTTCTTGAGACAAACATCAGATTGTTGGGTGATCTAAGCTTTGTTTGAGCTGAAGAGGGGCTTCTTTGCTAGGAGGTTGATGCTGGGTCATAACAACTGGTTGTAACTCCTCTTGGCTCTTTTCTTCTTTATCAATAAAAGTTATTTGAGTTTTCCTCCATGCTTTTGTGTCATTAATGCTTGTTACATTTGTATGGTCAATTTACATCTGATCCTAGATTGTTTATGATTATAGATCCATGTCTTTGTATAGTGCTATGCTTCTGTGATCTTACAGGTACTTTGTGAAGCTGGGCGTGCAAGGGAGCAGGTAGCTGAGGACTATCAAAGAAGAGAGGGATCAAATCGAGAGATTAGCGCAAGACAAAGGTTGGTCTTTCTGTTCCTCTCTATCTATAATTCATAAAGGAAAAACGAAAGTAACTTTTCTCTGTTTGTTTCTAAGGCAGCTGTCACACCTTAGTGGGATAGAGCAGTTCTATATAGACACTTTTCCCTGTAACAAAATGGCAACTCCACTGGGGAGATAATTAGTTTGTTTGTTTATCATCCTTTGTTGTCTATTTCATAAACTTACAAGTAGCATTCGAACTGCATTTGCCATAACAAATGCAAAGTAGGCAACTGCTACTTCAATCCATATACTGGATCTGTTTATGATTTGAACAACTGATTCACAAACTATCTGATTACCCTTGTGATAGCTCTTAGATCCTCCTTAGATCTACCCCTGATTGTTGCATTACTGATTGCTTTTTGTTCGGCCAAAACCCAAGAACTTAACTGCAAACCATGACCTGGAACCCGAACAGAGTCTCGTTTCTGGCCCAACGCAGGTACTATTCAGAGATTCTGAATTTCAGTGCACTTCCCGAGTGGACAACCTGCGCTGCATTTCAGATTCTCTGTGTTACAGGTGCGCTGATCAGACTAGCTCTGTGCAGTTGTGGTTTCTATGGTTCATTCTTTCCAGTTCTATTCTTGAATTTTGCTGCCTGTGATCAGTATATGCCTGTTTGAAACCCCTTTTCCTTGCTGTTATTCTGCCTCCTTTGTACAAAAGAACTGTAGATGTTTTTGTGTGTTTGTTGAGTCATTTACAGTTTTCCTTTGCAAAAGTAGCGTAATCGTACTGTCGTCCTTTGGTTTGAATCTGCCGCAAGTGTCGATTTCAATCGTAGGAAAGAGCTTGATTGCTGTTGATGGTCGATTACCCTGTTACTATTGCTTTTGGTCTGAATTTGTAATTTTCTAGTGCCAAGAACAAGTATTCAGTTCAAAATCGTAAAGTGTTGTGATCGTCTCCATATTTGATTTCGAAAAGAAACTTGTTTATATTTGTCGCTTGAAAAGGAATTCAGATTTGTGCATCAACTTTATTTTTAGCATTCATTTACTAAGAAAGTCGAAAACAAATACATGCATATGCATTTGCATATAGACAGTTTGATTGGCTTGATTTAGGAAAGTGCATTTAGAGTGTGCTCTTTGCTCTTTGTGAAAAGATTCTGTCTTTCTTTTCCCTAGTATCTAGGATTTTCATTGCATAAAGGAGATAAAAAGTTTGTTTATCATCTTAGATTGCATTTTAGGAATTACATCTACATCTCGTGGTGAACCCGAAAGGCAAACTTCATAAACAAGATCAACTTAAAATAAATTCAATGAATCTAACAACGCTTTGGAACTTAACGCACAACATTTAGAAGTCTAGGCTAGAGACGTATTCCGACGTTGTAAAGCCTGGTAACTGTTGTTCTCACTGATGGTTGGGTGATTCCTCCACTTTGAGACAACAAGTGCCAGTACGGACTTGTGCTCCCACGTACCGTCGAGTATATTTTGGGAGACCCCAATAGGCTTAATATTTTATCCATAGGAAGCCGTGTCTGCCGCCCTATCGATCGCAATGCACTGAACACAGCATTCGGGAAGATTGACTGCCGTACCATAAAAAGTATTCTGCAGTTTTGCGATTGGTTTGGTAATCCCTCTACCTAGATTTCCAGAGTAGTCCCTTTCGTTCCTTTTCAGACTCCTTAACGGAAAAGCTCCATCTGAGCACTTGTCACTTCAGGCTCATTAAAAATCGAAGGAGACTAGAGTCATCTTTTATTTTTTCCAGACTCTTTAAAATTGAAAAAACAAGTTGTGTCAAAGCGTCTAAAATTTACTTTAAATGGAATATTCATTACCGTTTCCTACATTGATCTTGGGTTGAGAAAATGGAATCCACCAACCAAGGAATTCCCCTTGGAGGGAATCCTAGTCCTTTCTCCTCTTGGGGAGATGTTGGTGCACCCCATATGGCCACATTGTCGCTTCCAGGACTGAAAATTGGTTTTCCTGTATGGCTCTTCTCAACCTCTGTCGTTCAGAACACCACAATTCCTGAACAATCGAATCAGCAACAAGACGAGTCCAGAGTTACCCACCAACCTTCTACTTCCTCTAATTCTTCCTCTCCTCCTTCCTCTTCACTTGATGGGGCTGGTAAAGCCAAAAGTCAAGTACCTAAGGAGAAGAAGGAAAAGAAGAAGAAAGAGAAGAGGAAGAAGGAGCCAAAAGCGAATGGGGGCAAACGAGTGTCGTCTAGCGAAAATCCACACACTGCATCGACCATGCCTAAATCACCATGTGTCATTTGCAAAGGAGACCACTATCACAGATATTGTCCTTGCATCCCTCGGATCTTAAGGGACTGGTCTCCTCGTTTGCACAACCCGGTGTCGTCAACCTTTGATGATCATGTTGAAAACACACCGTCAACTAGTGAAATTGAAGCCCCAGGACAAAAAGGAAAATATAGATTTCCTTGTAAACTGTGCGAAGGCGATCATGCCGTCCACCGTTGTCCCTTCTTAGATGAAGCTAAAAGATTTTTGGATGATCGTCTGGTTTCACCGTTACGACTTCCTCCTGGATATAAAAAACTCTTGCCGAGTCCGTCACTAGTTGAAAATCTGGCTGGCCCACTCAGATGGTCGGCCAAAGCATCTATCATTGAAGATAAACTATCTGAATCTATACCAGATGAAAGTCAAAAGGTCGAGGCGGTAGTTGAACCGGTCTTGCCTTCAGAGGTTCCATCTTCAGATGATACAGTCACTGAAGAGAACAAGGATGACACCGTCCAAATTCTTTTCATAAGCACAGACTCCAACGAACATGGGGGTAATTTTCCTGTTCCTTTACCGCAGGAAGGAAGTTCGTCAGAGTCGTACCCGGTCGTCTATTTCGTCCCACCTCCAAGCAACCTAGTTGTCTCCTTCGACTGGAATCAACTAGGAAGACCCCGTTTACCAGCTAGTGTACCATTCCGAATCATTGTTCAAATATATAGAATGGTTATGTCTGGTACCATCATAGATAAGGGGGCTTCTGTGAGTATCCTTTCCTCAACTGCTTGGAAAGCGCTTGGTTCGCCATCGCTTTTGCCTGAGATGAGAAATCTAACAGGTTTTGATAAAGGAACCAGTCGACCGTTAGGGATCCTTCCCGATGTGTCCATAACATTGAGAGGGAAAATCGTTCACATGAACGTAATGGTAGTTCAAGGACCCCTGGATTACAATCTACTCCTTGGACGAGACTATATTTATTGCATGGGAGCAATTGTCTCCTCACTCTTTAGAGTAATGTGTTTTCCGCACGAAGGAAGAGTGGTCAAGCTCGTAGACCAGCTTTCATTTCCCAGATCATACAGAGCAAATAGTCATATACCATCCCTGAATGGTCTTTTCATGCAAGAAATGTCTCAATCTCCAGTCCGTCCTCCCGATGAGCGCGAGTGATTCGGGGGGACATGACTGAAACCCAGGGGGCATTCACCCTGGTCTGCTTCGACAGGAAAACTTCGGGTATAGGGTAGGTTTCCACGAGAGAATATGACTAGTCTGTACTCTCGTCCGTGATTGAAAGAGGGAGTTATTCTAGAACAAGATTCTCTTGTCAAAGTTATGTGAGTGGAGTAGCCTCCTTCACACACCTTTGTTTATCTCGGTAGACATCGCTGGAGAAGTGTTTTGTTTGCGCTATGAATAGAAAAATCTTTGGGTAACCTATAAGAGGTAGGCCTCTCTCAGTAAAACAAATGTTTTAACAGACTAAAGAAGGGGTAACCTTGAAACTCTGTTTTATACCTGGGGGCATGCAAGCCTTTTCGCGTGCAAGCGAAGAGCGACTATTTATTTTTTTTAATTTGTAGGACCTCTAACCCTTTAAACTCGTAGGATTGGTCATCTCCTAACTTGCATAAAGAAAGGATGTGGACCAAAACTCTAAAAGTTTCCGTTTTATATGAGACATTCTTATCACACGATTCGATTAATCGAGCAGTGTTACCGCAAGGTTCAAGCTCGTTAAAAAATAAACCCGCATAAAGCAGTTTTAGCACATAGTTCAAGCTCGTTAAAAAATAAACATAAACCATGAGCAAATGTTTCCCCCCGCGTTTAAGATCATTAAAAAATGAACTATTCACCGGTAAATAACCATCGTGAATGTAGTACATAAGCCATTAAAGCCTTGGTCGTGTTTGCACTGTCACCTCCACTTTTTCATTGGTCGATCATTCACCTCCATTTGATTGTTTACCCGTTTTGAGGAACAGCTGCGAAGAGTGATTTCACTAGCCATCCTTGTGACACTGCCGTGATTGGAAAATTCCAAACCTTACCTGGAATTAGCTGCTACCCATTTTATCACTCGTTCCTCAAAAGACGAGTCTCCTTTAAGCTCTTTTCAACTGACTCGTAAAATATGAAAAGATTGTCAAGCCGTTGGCCTCTCCCGCTTGTTAAAGGGACAGGAAGTGCTATCCCTCCTCTAGATTTTAATCTTTTGGACCTGAGGGATTATTACACAAAAAGATCAAGCGCTTGTTTTCTTTGGCTCGTTAAAAGTATCGAAAATTCATCCCTTCTGTATTGTTTTATACTTTTTCGGACTTAAGGGATTAGATGACGAAAAAGGAATTTTGGAGTTACCTTTACGTTCCTTTTCAGACTCTCTAAAATTGAAAAGGACCGAGTTATCTTTGTCGTTAAACTCGTTAAAAAGATTAATAGCGACAAACTTGTCTATAGATGAGAACGAGTTTCACTATCGCTAGGCTCGTTAAAACATAGCGATGGGTTTGCCTGAAGGGAAAATTATAGAACAAGCATATGTTATCCTCCTCAAGCTTGACAAAAATAAAGAGGTACTAGTCAGCAATGACTGGGGAAAAATTGGGAAGAAAACTTGAAGAAACTTTGTTGGTAGCAAGTCGCTCTTGAAAATGACACTTCCACTCCGTGTCCGAGTCGAGTTGGGTTGTTTCATTCACCAGTCACATCACCATGGTCACGCCATACCATCCACATTTGGGGTTAATGCTACCAATCCATCACATCAGTGTCACCAATATAATCAAGAGAAGTCATTCAGAGAATTCACCTATGTCTCACCCACTACCATACATTATACTCCATTCTTTCATGACCGCCACCCTGAACCTTATATCACCAGATCGTTTTCACCTCCATTAAAATCATTTTCTCTATTCCGTGTCATTGATGTGGGATTCATTAAGGCCCTCCTGTGATGGATCACTTCTTGTCGACATCAGCTCATTGTCCAAGAAGTTGATCTAGGAACACCCCATTCAGTACTTTGAAGCTTGCATGCCTCAATGGCAAGTTTCTCACTTCCGGCGACAGGTTTACATCAATGGCCTTCGACCGAAAGATTTTGCTTGGTGTTCGACGCCAAGTCCTTTATTCACACCACGTGAATTGTACTGCAATACCTTGAGGGTCATTATCATTATCGGTGATTCCTCTCGCGCTTGTTAACAGTTTACATCATTTACTGGTAATCAAGCGATGTCTTTCCATGTTTGACTCCAAAACATTTCTCACATGGATTGACTTGTACTCCGAGTGAAGATTGAATGAGATTGAAGACCTCGGATCTAGTTTCATCCATCCGGGTTGCGACATATATTCAATAAAATAAAGACATTAAATGTACATCATTGCTGCACAGATAATCATCCACTCAAAAGGATGATGGCTCTATCAGAATCATCAGTCTACACTCAGACGATTGTCTGTCCTATGTACATGAAAATGAATTTATAAAGCTGAGCATGGGAATGCCCGCCTCAACTAGATCATGAAAATAGTATGAAGATAATGTATTGTATTGTATGTTATTACAGGTCTCCTCCCAGCATTGAAAGAACATCAGATCCTCATAATAAATCATTTCACCCGACATCAAAATATTAACGGCCTCATACTTTAGGGGGCAAATGTTATAGACATTTTTGGGCCCTACAACCCCAAGCATGAAATCTCCATAAACCAAGGGCTCCTAAGTCCCTAAAAGTGTTGTTCTAACCCCTAAAGGAAGAATGTCAACAGATTACAGCTTCTCCCAGAAGTTCTCCATGAGAAACTGCTCAGAATTGGTCAAAACAGGATCATTGAAGCTGTTCCACTAGCTAAGTGTGTTGCATCTCACCCAAATACAATGTGAGGGTGTGTTTCATTTCAAAAGTCCCTTCTATGGGGTGCGATGGGCGAGAAATGACAAATGGCAGTGTCATTCCGCGAGGTGGAGAGGCGATGGAAGCTTCCAGAATCTTCTCCTGTGACACTTGCCTCACTGAATTCGACCAAGGATGAGTAAGAGGTCATCAGTCTCCAAATGGGAGCAAGAACTATCAGAGAGAAGACACTAATCAAATCACAAGATGACTCATCCCCCTTACAGATATCTATATATGGATCACTCGTCCCATAGATCTAGAGGCTGGAATTTTGCATATTGTAAGGAATTGATGTTGGTTTCTTGAGACAAACATCAGATTGTTGGGTGATCTAAGATTTGTTTGAGGTGAAGAGGGGCTTCTTTGCTAGGAGGTTGATGCTGGGTCAGAAGAACTGGTTGTAACTCCTCTTGGCTCTTTTCTTGTTTATCAATAAAAGTTATTTGAGTTCTCCTCCATGCTTTTGTGTCATTGGTGCTTGTTACATTTGTATGGTCAATTTGCATCTGATCCTAGATTGTTTATGATTATATATCCATGTCTTTGTATAGTGCTATGCTTCTGTGATCTTACAGGTGCTTTGTGAAGCTGGGCGTGCAAGGGAGCAGGTAGCTGAGGACTATCAAAGAAGAGAGGGATCAAATCGGGAGATTAGCGCAAGACAGAGGTTGGTCTTTCTGTTCCTCTCTATCTATAATTCATAAAGGAAAAACGAAAGTAGCTTTTCTCTGTTTGTTTCTAAGGCAACTTTCACACCTTAGTGGGATAGAGCAGTTCTATATAGACACTTTTCCCTGTAACACATACAGTAGTCCTTATATTTATCTCAGAATGTTGTTTTCATTTTTTCCCATGTTCTTATGGAGTTTATTCCTAAACTCAAAAACTATTTCAATGTTGCATCTTTAAGGGTTGCAGGGAATAATTTCAGCTTTTGAGCATCATGAAGATAATCATATGATCCACACAAGACTTCAAATTCAAAGAGAAATGTTTCAGGATCTTCACTACTTATTCCATGAAAGTTTTGAAGGATAGAGGGTGAGATATTTTTCATTGTCACAATATTATCTTCATCGAAGATAGGAAATCCAAAGGGTTCTAGATTTATATATTCTCCTCTCCTCCTCCCTCTTCCTCCACCTCTTCCACCTCCCCTATTTCCTCCTCTTCCTCCTTCAATCCTAGGTTTTTCACCATTAAAATAATGTACCTATCCTTCCCCTTCTCCAACCTTTGTATATTCTTTAGGACTAATATAGGGTTTTAGTTCCAAAATTGGGTTTCCAGCTTCCTCTAGTTCCTATCGTTCTTCTATCAATGGTTTGTTAAAATAGGTTTCTTCTTCCTCTTCTTCAATAGGAATTTCCAGCTCTTGAGCTAGAATTTTATCTCTAGTTTAAGATAGAAAAATTATTCCTATCGCTGGGGAAATTTATTTTTTTATCAAAACGAAAAAGACTAAGACTTCTATTTACACTTCCCCGGAAATTCTACAAAAATGCTTTTCAATTTAATTGTATTAAATTGTTACATGAATTATTGACCAGAGTTGGTAATCTTGTGACATGAAGGTGCACTATATATGCTAGAAGTCTTTTTATGAAATTAGATTATTAATGTGCATGATTGAGTTATTGAAATTTACTTCTAAGGATGTAATTTATTCCTATCTTAATCTTCAAAGAAAAATGAATTTAACACATTAAATATTCCTACTTCTTTCTAATGAAATAAAGAATGCTCTTTAAACTTGTAAAATGAAAGTTAAAGCAAACTCAGATTATCTCATTAAGAAAACTTAACAGATCTATTGCAACAAAAATTTAATCTAAAAGCAGAATCATTCATTTAACATTCTAACAATCCTTTCCATAAAAACCAAAATGAAAATAACTTCTATTCAAAATGAAAACCACACATATAAATATTATCAATCACTCATGCCTTGAAATGAAATACTGTAAAATGAAACTATAAAGAAATCTATCAACTTTGAAATGAAACAATCTGTAATCATAAGGAAATCTATGAAAATAAATTACATTACCATTAACATCATTATACATCAACTTGAAAACAGAAAAATTAATGAAATATTGCTATCGCTATCTGAATGAAATCAATATTGCAAATCAATTCTAAAAACATATGAACAACTGCAATAAATGATAAAGAAAAAATATGTGAATGCAAAACGTTCATTTTTTGGAAGGGCCCTCCATAAACAGGTGGTCATAGAACCTCAATCGAACAGGTAGCTACACATTGGAACTTCAAAGATTTTCTTTATTAACAGAGTAAAAACAGAGTTTTAAAACATCATTGCCGCATACATAAAAATCATTCTTTTGTTCATGTTTGCTCCATGGTATTTATAAAATCCTATGTCAATAATTGTTCAAGGCTTTTACGCCTACCTTATTTAACATAATTATAAATTAAGCTTCTAATAACTATCAAGATATCATTGCTCGTGATTTTCTATTTTGTAAAGAAAATCGTGAAGCGTAGGAATTTCAGACTCCCACTCGCCTGTTCAGCAACCACAATGACTTTATCCTTTTCAATGCAATCGAACAATCCTTTTGATGATCTAGTTCAGATGAATAGGAGGAAATAATTAAAGGGATCAATCTCCACATGTCCATATCTTTCTCCTCTTAGTTGACACCTTCGATCCTGATGAACCATGGAATCAGCTATAGAAACATAGATTGTCTGCAGAATCGTTCGAATTCAGTAGCTAATACAAATATTAACTCAATAATAAGGAACAATAAAATATAAAAGATAAGACAATTAAATACCTTACCATGTCAAAAACCTTGTAGTTTGATGCCTATTGAGTTGATGATGATGGTCAAAGAAAGGAAAAATAGGTAAACAAGAGTGTCAAAATGAAGCAATCATGAGGTTCAACAGTTGTGAGAAATATACTACCTCTAACTATTGTACTAGAAGTATTTCTCCCCTAATTCTATGCTAAGATTCTATCTCGTGTATACAGAATGTGCTTTTCTTGGTGTTCCCTTTTCTGAGGTAATAACCAATACATTTTGTTGTACAACATCATTATTTTAATACTATACTTCCAGATCCTCTATATTGTTCTAAAGAAAATACCAGAGTTTGCATGTATCTTGGCATTACCATATCATGTTTATAAAATATCACCTAGTATTTTTGAAATGCTCAACTTCTATTTTAGCAGTTTTTGTACATCTAGCTATTTATAATTTTACTCTTTTTATGAAAAACATAGTATAGGTATTGTTGAATTGGCTTGATTATACTGGACTCAATTATATTCTTTAATCGTATATGAATTCCATTGTTTCTAAGTGTCATTCTTGTCTTCTATTATATATGTGTGCATGTATACAAGGTAATGTTCATTTCTCATACCTTTGTATTTATTCTGAACGAGCTGCTATCGTCTAGTGCTCAAATATGTATACTTCCTTTAGAGTAATACCATATACATTTTCATTTTCATTCTTATGAATGAAGTTCTTCTCGACCATCCTAATTTAAATACTTGGGCTTAACTATCTTCCACACGAGCATCGCGGTTATGAAATCAAATCAGATGTTCCCATTTAATTGAGAATCCTACGCACGCAATTTACATTTCAGTGGTATTTTCTCAAGGATTTCTATCAAAAGTGTACCAATTATATCTACAGCCAATAGGGCTTACAACCTCCTAAGTTTTCTCTATTTGAACTCCCAGTCAATAGTAATTAATGTAAAACTATTTTTTCACCATGGCAACCCTATCTTTTCTTCATGCATATAAAATCAAACAACATTCTACTAAATATAACCATGGTGACCACAAATTTTCTGCATGCAAATAAAATAAAAGAACATTCTACTAAATACAATTTTTGTTCTTACTCCAAACAACTAACATACCTCTTACACCATCAACATTTATTCCACACAAAATATTAAGTATTTCAGTTCAGCACAACAAGTGCCTAACTAGTTGAAATAAAATCATAAAGCACATAATAAAATGGAAAATTAATCATCATAGGAGTACTTGGAAGTTCACACCTGCTCACCACCCAACTTAGAATTGTTATCCTCAATTCACTCCTGAGCTCAGTTCTCCTTGTCAACAATCAACAACCCCATGTTGATTGCTTCATCAAGTATTTAATACTTTCCTTTCATGATAAAATTTCCTTTTAGCAGCCCACATTTGTGGATATTTTTTATCCATTTTCCTAGGCTTTTCCATAAAAGCCTCCCGTTCTCTCCCACAGTTATTTTATGTTCTTTCCAAGCTTAGCATATTTCTCCACCTAAGTGACTTAATGGATCTTTCTTTCCCGTTCATTAAGGTTATCTATAATTTTATCTAGATTCCTTATCTTGAAATAATTACCCAATCTCATTTACCTATGAGATTATATTCTTTTGTTTTGACAAGACTCGTGTTTCTAGGTGTCTCATTCCAAGTACCTATGCTCTATTTATTTATTTATTAGAAATTATTAATTTACATTATTGTTGCTATATTTTTCATGGATTTTCCACCATTCTAGTCAAAACAAGATTACAGTGGTGGAGGTATACTACATTCTCCTCCACTTTTATTAACACCATCCCTGGTATTTTCTATCTAATTATGTGTTTCCCTGAACTTCTGTTGGATAAAATTCTGCAACTTCCCTTCACACACCCAGGTAGATTCCTTGAAAATACAATGTTTTGTTTGTACTTCATCATGGATTTGTTCTCTTCCAAAACCAGGTACACAAGAGTTCAGTCTAACCGTCTCCTTCAAGTGCTACCTGCAAAATTTGTTCAAGCACTAATGTGAGAGTTATCACGTACGCATTTCTAACTTAATACTACCCATAAATAAAATATGATTGAGATTTATTTTAACTAATGATAAGTTTCTTCAATTTGATCAAGATTTCCCGTTTTGACTTCGCTTGAGTTTCTAATAGTAGAACGAAAAATGTCATTTTTCTAGTATGTGTGTACTCATGCTCTGCACTTGCTTCTTGCAGTTCTTCTACAGTCATCGTCTCAATTAACATGCATTCCAAGCATCATGATATTAGTAACTTTAATATATTATCATAATGCTACCCATAATTCATTTTCATTCTTCTTATTCACACTATATCAAAGGTCATGCATATGATCTATCGTAAAACTTGAAATAGAACTCTTCATATTACTTCCCTGAAAGTCATAGTAATCACTCGACTATTTTTTTTGTTCATCTATCAATATCCATCTAGTATGCATGTTTTCAATGCATGATAGTTTACTTCTATTAGTTTTATTCTTCACATGGACTTAATCAATCTCGATGAAGTTATTTTGTTACATAGTCCCATGCGCTTCTAGAAATAATTGAAAGTATATGGATATTTACAATCTAGATACATAAGGAGTATCTTGATACATGATCTTCATGATTAGCAACTGATTTCCTTATGCATTCCACAAAGCCTTCTATACTTCACCATTCTTATGTGATTTTGTTTCTAGTTTTGTTTAAATATTTTCTTCCATTATCTAGATTGTAGCCTTTTACTTATCTTTATTTAACTATTCCACCATTTGATTTGGCTATTCGGTTGATATAAAGGTACCAATAGTTATATTTCCAGTGGTTTATGGGCATCATTTTTTCTTAATCACACAGCCACAATACGTGGTTATCCACATTTCTCTACTATACCTTTTAGTCTATCCATTTTTTTGCCAAAGTGACAATACATATCCATAAATGTGAATGTTGCAACATTTCTGAAAAAATATACTTTAGACATTGTTCATAAATTGAAATTCAACATGACTGAACCCTACTTATTACCCAATGATGTATCCACCACTAGCTACCCACTGCAATTCCTATTTTTAAAAACAAATCTGATGGCATACTACATAATATGTGCATTCCATCCATACCCAACAACTCTTAATGCAGAGTTGGACAAGATTAGTAACAACATCAGTGTACCATATATGATGTTCATATAATCACTCACCCAGTTGTATGACCATTGTTATATGTGACACACAAAATAATGAATGACATTTCCACCTTGCTCATATCAATGCACTATCTTTATGATGGAATTAGTTGTGCCTTTTTCTATTTAAGCAGATTCAGTGGTGCCTTTTTTTTTTGGTCCCACAATACATGTTGAAATCATTTCCTTCATATTACTACAATTTGTAAGTTCATTATCTTGTTATTAGGATCTAATGGGTTGTACCACTGTGACTTGTGTACCATCCATGTAGATAGCCCGCACATTTAGGTGTAGAGCACCTTACTCACCGTTCTCATATCTAGTTGGTGGTATCCCAAGGTGACTTAATCAACCAATTCTTATAGGCTGCCAATGTTTTATTAGGTGTAACCTTGATATTAACTTGATGGTTTATGTATTTTCTCGAATTATTATGAATTCGAGGCAATTTCTTATCTACATTTTCCTTACAAAAGAGTTTTGAACCCCCCTTTTTCCGTAGGATGTGGATTTTCCATAGAACATGTTACTAATTTTGGCAACTTTGTCCTTTTTTCAACCTTATATATCTCCCACAATCTATCCTAAGTTGATATTCTCTGTATTACTCAGGATTGCAGGTGATAATAACCCTGACATGTATATATGATTTTGGGTCAGTTTGGATGAAAACTTTCGTAATCTACTCTCAGGACACACATATTTCTTAGTCGTACTGCCTAAAAATTATGTATTATTCATTGCATCATTTATCTTTTATTAACATAAAAGTGGATCACGTCCTCCGCTTAGACATACCCTTAGTTGGGTTGGAAAATAATGGTTATTAATTCTAGGCCTCGTATCACAAGTACAAGAACTTACTTGTGCATCATGTCCCAAACCACTTCTATAATTTGACACGTGTTAATTCTACTTTTACCCAAATCCCTCATATATCCCTCTTTTGTTTTCTATTTCTCTTAATACTGAGATGCAACAACCAAGTAGTGGTGAAGAGATCAATCCAATGTACCATTCCAACAAGCATTCTCAACTAAGCTTTGGTGGAAAGGGTTTCCACCTTATACTAATATCTTCTAGAGAGGGGATTTGGAATGTAAATCTGTCAGCATAAAGATAATGTAGATGATACTGAATAGATAGAAACGAAGTTTGGGAATTTGCATTAGTCAGGCTTGTTAATCATGAATACACATAATTACTGTCAATTTGCATTCTCAACTTCAACTTCCAAACTAAACTTTAAGGTTGTATAATTAAGATAACCAACAAGTTGGTAGAGTACATACCTCCACTTATATTGGCTTAATTGTGCTGGGAAAGGCTGATGAGTCAATAGTAATTACTTGGAAATTTTATATTCTTCTTTTGTGTCATCCATTTCCAAAAATATAGGTTATGATTATAGTAAATTTACTATCTTGATTCATCATGAATTTTATATAAATAACCATTATATAACAACCTGAAAGATTTGTATGGCACACCTGATCTTGGGAATTTGCATCACTATTGATAGTTTTTGTTTTGCGGTTGTGGTTTGGTCATTGAGTTCATCATCGAGCGTATATCCTTGTTATCCCAGTCAATGGTAATTTTTCAACATCAAGTTGTGATGGAAATGTTTAGTTGTATAGCAACATCTATGATGTGTTGTTAAATTGATGCACTCTACATATCTAGTTCAATGAATTGTAACCATGCTCTTTCGTTCCCATTAGGTCTAGGGGTTAAACTTAGGCTCTAATACCACTTGTCATGAACCCCTCGTTCCACTCTAATAGTCTCACATTTCTTTTTCGCTCACTGTAGTATATACCAGGGTTACTGGTTTCACTAATTTCTTATTATTCTAGTATAAACTAAAACAATTTCTATCTTCCTTCTCATGAGGACTCCCTCACAAATCGTAAGGGTGAAAACATGAAGCTAAGTTACAATTTTCTTGTAAATGCCCCCGAAAAATTCACAATCTCAATTTTTCGGCCAAACAAAAAAAACATCAACTGAATTTTGTCAATTTATTCGACCGAACTACTATAATAAAGTTCAACAAAATTTTTCTCCATCTAGACTAATTTCGGTCATTAAACAAAATTTTATTTGGAGTTGAAAAAATCATCAAAAAAATAGTTCAGCCAAAATAACTTATATATACACGATGGGCGAGACCTTGCTGTGAATTGTTTTGCTCTATATATTTTTAAATGTGGTCTGTCGAGCATTATGAGCTCTATTTATTTTTTAATGTGGTTTGTCGAGTGATGTGAGCTTTGTTGATTTTTGAATGTGGTATGTCAAGCGCTATGAGGTTTGTTCATAGTTTAAATTTACTACTCTATTAAGCATGATTGGTTTGAGCCAAGGCCCTTCCAAAGTCGAAGTCGAATGCTTTGAGGTTTGTTCGTAATTTAAATTTTTTGTTTATAGGAATTTTTAAATTGGAATGTTTTATAATGTTTGTTTTTTTTTCAAACTTGATGCTAGAGGGATTTTGGTTGGTTGCACTCATCACTGGCATCTTTCTCAACCTCTTCATACAACCTCCTCATTTGGACCAGGTAAGTCACCCAAGGCTCCTTTCTCCATATACATTGGAAGCTCACATATTGGAAGGTCATTTAAATATAAGAGAAAAAATTTCTACCATGCGACATTTTTATATATTTGGAATATGGAATTTTGTTTAATCTGGACCAATCAAACTCACGAATCTAATACTTCATGTAATTTACTTAGTTATTAATAGAAAATCATAAAAAAAAAAATACAAATGAAACAAAACGCCATGCGAGAGTCTCTGTCATCGATTTCTCTCCAGTGCTCCAGCCTCTAAATGGCCCCACCCTGATATTGTTAAGCTTACTAAATACAAAAATTGAGTACTAGTCAAGATATATAAGAGCTATAAAATAGCTTTTTATTTGTCAAAAAAAATTTCATTGTGACACTTATGCCAGGACTGAACAACAACTTCCATTTCGAGGTCTATCCTTGAACACTAGCTTTTCAACATTGCCCATCTAAGATATGACCAACATACCACTATGTAAAGGAACATATCGTGTCGAACAAGCTAGAAAACAGTTGAGCACCCACCCCCACATAAACAAAAAGTCTTTAAATACTATTCTAATTCAACTTAATCATTTAGATCGTGTTACAAAAGTTATGATGAATTAAGAAAGGGGGGTAAAACAACTTCTAAGAAATTTCTAAAACCAACATGTACAAACAAATAAAATCTAACATTCCTCAAATCAAATTTCACTGGACAAGGCTATAGATTTATGATATTGGTAGCTTTCTCCTCATTCTTCTTTTTATCTGTTAATACAATGTTGAAACCTAGGTTTATTAGTACATTATAGTCCTAGTCACTAAGAAAGTTCATGCACACCATGAGAGAAAGCATGAACATGAGAAAAGTTGTGTAGTTTTTCTTTCTAGGGATTCTTCTGTGTACCATTCTTTTGTTGGAAAAGATAGATGTCACCCATAATAAAAATAAAAGTACTTTTTTTTTTTTCATTTTGGAAACTATTTTGAGTCTTTTTATAATGAAAAAAACTTAGCTATTGATCCCTGCCATATATTTGTTTGTGGATCCAGCAATCTAGTGTCATCCACATGTTGAAGATTGTAATTGTAAGAATGTACCTTATTTTCTAGTTCTTTGTTATTTTCTATTGATTGTAACATATTGTGTAGTATTTGCTAAAGTGGTAGATTACCTTTGTACTAGAAAAGACCTACAAACGTTTAGTTCAATCCTCAACATTATCAATTTGTTTTAGGTCACTTTTGCTTCACTTTACAACATGGCTGCCTTGACGGTAATGCTCGGTTGCATTACAAACAGGATCTTTCCTCCCTTTATCTATACTGACCCTGCCATATAATTATTGGTGGATCCGGAAATCTAATGTCATCCACATGTCAAAGACTCTGATTGTAAGAATGTACCTTATTTTCTAGTTCTTTGTTATTTTGTACAGATTGTACCATATCATGCAGTATTTTCTAAAGTGATAGATTAACTTTATACTAGAAAATACTTGCAAACTTTTAGTTCAATCCTCCACATTATCAAGTTGTTCCAGGTCAATTTTGCTTCCCTTTAGAGCATGGCCACCTTGACGGTAATGCATGGTGGCATTACAAACAAGATCTTTCCTCCCTCTATCTATACTGACTCTGCCATATATTTATTGGTGGATCCAACAATCTAATGTCATCCAAATGTCAAAGACTATAATTGTAAGAATGTACCTTATTTTATAGTTCTCCATTATTTTATACTGATTGTATCATATCATGTACTATTTTCTAAAGTGTTAGATTAAATTTGTATTAGAAAATACCAGGAAACTTTTAGTTCAATCCTCCACATTATCAATTTGTTCCAAGTCACTTTTGCTTCCCTTTACATCATGACTTCGTTGACGGTAATGCTTGGTGGCATTACAAACATGATCTTTCCTCCCTCTATCTATACCGACTCTGCTTGGAACATGGGTCTTATTAGCTTCCTAAGATGAGGCAGAATACACTTAATTGAAGGTTCTTGTAATTTATATTTTCAAGTATTAGTTTCTTTTCAAGATATATATTTTTTGTTTCTATTTTGTTGGGTGCATGATATTGAAGCTAATTAGAGTGTTGGAATTATTTTTCATCTATTTTTGGTGTTTTAATTTTAATGTTATTGGGTTGTTAATTTGAGTGTTGGAATTGCATTGTCATATATTTTTGGTGTTTTCATTTTAATGTTATTGGGTTGACCTATTCTACCTTGATGCTTTTTGGTAACATACTTTCCGTGCTTCTATTGTTATATGTTCATTTATGTTTCCTTTTTCATTATGTGTAATTCACTTCAAGCTTCCCTATTTTCTTGGAACATGGGTCTTATTAACTTCCTAATATCAGGAAGAATACACTTAATTGAAGGTTCTTGTACTTGCTCTTTTCAAGTAGTAGTTTCTTTTTGATATACATCTTTTTCATTTTTATTTTGTTGGGTGCATGAGATTGAAGCTAATTAGAGTGTTGGCATTTCTTTGTCATCTATTTTTGGTGTTTTAATTTTAATTTTATTGGGTTTCTAATTAGAGTGTTGTCATTGCTTTATCATCTCCTTTTGGAGTTATAATTTTAATTTTATTGGGTTGACTTGTTCTACCTTGATTTATGTCGTAGAACTAAGGTCCAAATGTACCAAAACACTCTGAAGAGAAGCCCTACAATTATCGGGAGCCCATACTTGATCAAAATGTTCTATCATGAGAATATGGGCATATGAAGCAATGCCATAGAACTAGAAATGATGTGCCTATCATTAATGCTAGTATCATATCCCCATCTTCTCAACACATAACATTTTAATTGACAAAATGAAAAATTTGATCAACAAAGAGGACGCCAATGAAAAAGATGATAGCGTGGCCATTGAACAACCTTGATGCTTCTTCGTAACATATTTTCCTTGCTTTTGTTGTTATATTTTCATTTACGTTTCCTTTTTCATTATGTGTAATTTATTTTTCTTCCATATTTTCTTGGAACATGAGTCTTATTATCTTCCTAAGGTGAGACAGAATACACTTAATTGCAGGTTTTTCTACTTGTTATTTTCAGGTGGTAGTTTCTTTTTGAGATACATCTTTTTCATTTCTATGTTATTGGGTGCATGATATTGAAGCTAATTAGAGTGTTTGAATTGCTTTGTCATATATTTTTTGTGTTTTAATTTTAATATTATTGGGTTCCTAATTAGAGTGTTGGCATTTCTTTGCCATCTGTTTTTAGTGTTTTAATTTTAATGTTATTCGGTTGACTTGTTCTACATTGATTTATCTCATAGAACAACCTTCATGCTTCTTGGTAACATATTTTCCTTCATTATGTTGTTATATGTTCATTTATGTTTCCTTTTTCATAATGTGTTGATTCCCTATTTGCTTGGAACATGGGTCTTATTAGTTTCCTAAGATGAGGCAGAATACACTTAATTGAAGGTTCTTGTACTTTCTCTTTTCAAGTAGTAGTTTCTTTTTGAGATACACCTTTTTCATTTCTATTTTTTTGGGTGCATGAGATTGAAGATAATTAGAGTGTTGGCATTGGTTTGTTATTTTTTTTTGGTGTTTTAATTTTAATGTTATTGTTTTAATTTTAAGAAGGAAACATAGATATTAAATTTACTATAATAAAATTAAGTCTATCATTTTTCATTTTAATTTGTTTTCCTCTTTCTTAACTATATTTTGAAAGAAGCATATATAAATAGACCCATTTAGGCCATATAAGTAAACATGTATTATATTTTTAGTAAGCACATTTTATAACAAGGTAATATAAGTGTTAAAGTTACTAGAATAAAACTGGTGTATCATTTTTCATTTTAATTATTTTTCCCTTTGTTAACTATAGTTTTTAAAGAAACATATAAATAGACCAATGTATAGCATATAAATAAACACATATTATAGATTTAATAATTTTTTTTATAAAAAGGCAGAATAAATGTTAAATTTCCAAGAATGAAAAAAAATAAATTAAGAAATACTTTAAAACTTGGGTGATTTGAAGCTAAGTTGAATTAGAAAGATTTGTATCTGTGGAATGAACATAAAAATAAATTAGTAAATACTTTCAACCTTCAGTGTTGGCATTATGACATAGGTTTAGCACTATGACACAGGTGTTGTCCTTGATGGCAACTCACTAAGATGACAAATCACAATTCAGGCTCTCAGAATGAAGGACAAAGGAAATACGTAGGTTCCACTTAACCAAGCCACTTATACACATGGGATCACCGATACAAAGACATGTATGCGTATGCACGCACTTTCATGCAAGGAAAAGTGCATTCATGTGGGAAAACTTGTTTTTGGTCCGTGATATTTGGTCCCTGGAATTTTGACCCATGGTATTGATTCAAGGTATCTTGACTGAAGTGTTGACCCCAGGTATTTGGTCCAAGGTATTGCTTCTAAGTGGTTTTGGACCATGGTATTGAGTAAGGCCTAAGATTATAAAAGCAGGAGGAGATCATTAGGAAAACTCACTCAAGGATTGAATATCTTATGAAGAGCAAGATCTAGAATACTGGTCATTGGGTTATGGTGCATAGCTGGATCTGAATCAAGGAGGAACCTGAGCGCTAGAAGAAGGATAAGTTCTATTCATGGGTCAAGATCTTAAGGCTTGAAGAGAAGTATCTTTGTGTGATTTTGATATTTTATATTTGGCACAAGTCTTGATCTGTAAATCTGATGATCTGGGTATAACTGATGTCTAAATGGTTGAAAAGGGTAAATTATCTTTTACAGGTCTGTACACAGGTTTAGCATAGCAAAGGCGCATATACACGCTGGTTAGGTAATTCAAAATAGCGTATACGCAGGTTTGCCTTAATATGGCAGCATATGCACGCATGTTCTACATATTGAAGTAGCGTACATCCCATAAAATATGTTTTACGTACTTCTGTTTATTGCTGCAGGGTTCTGGGTTCAGGATTGGTTTCTGGTTACTCTTACTGTATTCTGGTTACAGCATTCAAAGAAGTGAATGTTTGATTCATTTTTTGGTTGGTGCAAAGGAGATTGGTTGATGCAGATATATTTGATGTTTGATTGATGTTATTGATGGATCCAGTCTGAAAATTTATGAAACGTGGTCCCTGGAAGAAAAGAGAAGGTTGTAGCCTTCTGTAGGTCAGCACCTACATACTAGTACTTCAGCTAGTAGAAGAGCTAAGGGGGTTGTAGCTCCCTTCTAGGAGAAGCTGGAGAACGAGAGAAGGTTGTAGCCTTCTGTAGGTAGAAGCCTACATACTGGTATAAAGACTACACCAGTACATAAATATTGTAAAAAGAAGTTTCTTATTAAAAGAAGATAGCTACGAATTGCAGCAGGTGCTTTTCACCCACATTGGGTTTCCACCTTATATCTTGTGTTCATGTGTGTGATTTCCTGTACTTTTTACAGCACCTGATTACTATTTTATGGTTCTGATACACAGATTAAGATCATCTAACTAAATTAGAAGTCAGCAAGATATACGCGGTTTTATCTAAACACAGTTGCGTATATACACAGGTTTAATTAACAGAAGTAGTGTATATCAATTTGTTTATGGAAATGAAAAATTGTTAACTTGCTAATACTGATTCACCCCCCCCTCTCAGTATTATTTCCAACAATTGGAATCAGAGCAGGTCCTTCAGAAGAAGCTTGATCGCTTGAAGGAAGATCTATCGTCATGAGAAACTATGAAAAAGAGGCATCCATCAGGCCACCAATCTTTGATGGGAGCAACTTCGTCTATTGGAAGGTAAGTACCACATCCTATCCTCAATCTCTTGGTACAGAAGTTTGGGATATCGTGGAAGGAGGATACACATTTCCATCAGCAACTCCGACAGATACGGCTAGTAAAAAGCAGTATGAAACAAATGAAAAGGCTGTCCATACTCTATTGGGGAGTCCATCTCAATCAGAATTCATCAAGGTTATGCAGCTCAAAACCTCCAAACAAAAATGGGACAAGATCATTCTAGGTTATGAAGGAGACGATCATGTAAAATGTGAAAAAATACAATATCTCATAATTCAATATGAAACTCTCATAATGCAAAATGATGAAAGTGTGGCTAATTATTTCTTATGTATAGATGAGATTGTTAATCACATAAAAAACATGGGTGAAGAGATAAAAGAAGTTACTTTATTTGAAAATGTTCTAAGATCTTTGTCTTCTAAGTTTGAATCAAAAGTTTCTGCCATAGAAGAAAAGAAAAATCTTCAGAGTATTACCATGTCACAGCTGCACGGAATCCTAACTGCTTTTGAAATGACAAAACGAGGTCCATTAGACATGAGAGAAGTCGCATTCAAAGCTTCAGGAAAAGGAGAATACAATGAGTCAAGACATACGTCAGAAGGAGAGGAAGAATCAAACTTTGTCAAGAACCCTTCAACGAGGTTCTAGAAGATTTAGAGGTAAGCTACCTTTCAAATGCTTTTCTTGTGTAAGAGTCGGTCAATATGCAGCCAAATGTACTCAGAAAGATAAGCTTGATAAAGGTAAGGAACCAGTTAAATGGAATAGAAAACATAATGTTTGTAAAAAGAGCTATTATACACATGAAGACAGTGATGGATTTTCGAATAGTGATGAACATGAACATGGTAATGATTATAGACTTTTGATGGTTTTTGAATATGTTGATTTCTTGGATGCTATAGATGAAGATGGTCTCTATGAAGAAATTTCTAAACTTAAAATTTGTTTAGAAGAAAATAGTATGATTATAGATACTCTGACATTCCAACTTGCTGAAAGGGAAAAACACAATGAAAAGTTAGAATGTGAAATTGTGGGACTTAGAAAAGATATTGAGAAAAATAAAGATCTTAATCTTAGATTTGTTAGAGGATCTGAAACTTTAGATGAGATTATCAAAGTGTAGCATTCTCCTCTAACCAAGACGGGTCTTAGATATATTGAAGAAGCATCTCAAGCATAGAATCCATCCACCTCCAAAAGTTATCTTGATGCAGCAAGAAGAAGTGAACAGGTTGACAATCATCAGCAAAGGCATAAAGCATATCACCAGGTAAATCGGGGTCAGTCTACTTCAAGGATGAACGAAAGCTACCACCAACCGTAGGTAAATCATTCTCAATTTGCCTCAAGAATTAATGTCAATGGAAACTACAATGACCAGGTCGGTAGATTTGATAATCGCGGGAATTTCTTTAATGGCCAATGTTTCTCGTGTCATAACTTTGGACACAAATCTGCTCAATGTGTTCCTACAAGACCATCATGATGATAGAAGCACGAAATGAAAGGAGTGTGACTGGGATCATGAAGAGGACCTACAATAACTTTTCTGCTCTTGAAAATGAAATAGAATGCTCTATTTGTAACAACTTCGGTCACGAAGATTCTGAATACAGGAGTAAGTTTCGGCAAACATCACAGAAATACCAAGCTTCATTGGGTCCCAAAACATGGAGAAAGAAAGAACCGAAGCCAAAAAGATGTGGTATAGCCTTATATGCGGAAGGATAGGAAAATTAGTGGTACATCGATAGTGGATGCTCGAAACATGTGACAGGTGATAAAGAAAAACTTTAGTCATATAGTGCCTTAGAAAAGGAAAGGAAGGTCTCATTTGGAAATGACACCCCTGCACTCATAAAAGGTAAAGGCTCTATTATTTTGAAAGAAAAGGTCAAAGCTGGAAATGTTATGTATGTTGATGGCTTAAATCATAATCTATTGAGTGTTAGTCAAATGTGTGATCAAGGAAATGAGGTAGTATTTTGATTAAATGGATGTATTGTTTGTGAGCGTGATACAGGAGAAACAATGATCAAAGCCATAAGAACTCCAAATAATTTATACATACTCAAGGGAGGACAACAACAATGAAATCTAAGAAAAAATGATGAACACTGGCTATGGCACAAAAGATTGGGGCATCTAAACTTCCCTCAGATAAATAAAGCATGCAAATATCAGGTTGTTCGCGATCTTCCTGACATCAGAATTCCATACAATACAATATGCAAATCATGTAAGTTTTGTTAGCAAACTAGAACACATTTCCCTGAGAAGGAAGGATCAGCTAATAAGCCACTTGAACTTGTCCATACTGATTTATGTGATCCATCAAGGAAAAAGTCACATCGTGGAGAGGAATACTTTATATTGTTTATTGACAACTTTTCGAGGATGTGCTGGATAGGACTTCTGAAGCATAAAGACGAAGGTTTCGAAAAGTTCAAAGCTTTCAAAGCCCTGGTTGAAAATGAATCAGATCGCAAAATCAAATGCCTCAGGACTGATCGAGGAGGAGAATTTACCTCGGATGGATTTTTTGACGTTTGTGAGGAAAATGGAATAAGAAGGGAATTCTCTACTGCAAGGACTCCTCAGCAAAATGGAGTGGTAGAAATGATGAACAGAACGGTTCAACAAATGGCTCGTGCTATGCTTGATGAGTCTGGAACTCATGCAACCTTCTGGGGCGAAGCTACATTTGCTATCGTTACTATTATCAACAAAACAAATGTTCAAGTAAATAGCACTCAAACTCCTCATGAACTTTGGTATGGTAAGACTCCTACTATAAAATACCTCAAAGTTTTTGGAAGAAAATGTTACATCAAAAGGATTGATGAAAAGCTTGGCAAGTTTGAACCTATAGCAAATGAAGGCATTCTCCTTGGTTACTCTTCCCGAGGTAAATGAATAAGTGTTACAATAAAAGACTTGGAAAAATTGTTCAAAGTATTGATGTGGTCATTGATGAAGCAGGAAACAATCTAAAGCAGATAAAAGTCAAAGTTTTTGAAGATGATGAGGACTATCCTTCAACATCAAATCAAACTAATTCTGAAGAAGAAACTTATGAGGTACCAGAAGAACAGATAAGGGTGGAAGAAAAGACTCCATCTAGGTACATCCAAAATAACCATCCAGAGACTCAAATTTTGGGGCAGAAAGAGGAAGGTGTATAAGCAAGAAGAACTATTACAGAAGCTTCAAGCTATCTAGCATTGCACTCCTCCATTGAACCACGAAATATGAGTGAAGCATGCAAAGATGAATGCTGGGTCAAGGCCATGAATGAAGAACTTGAGCAGATTGAAAAGAATAACAGTTGGGAATTGGTTCCTATACCTAATGATAAGAATGTCATAGGGACCAAATGGATATTTAAAAACAAGTTGAATGAAAATGGAGATGTTATTAGAAACAAGGCCAGACTTGTTTGTAAAGGGTATGCTCAACAAGAAGGTATAGACTTTGAAGAAACTTTTGCACCGGTTGCCAAACTTCAAGCCATAAGAATGTTCCCTGCTCTTTCTAGCTTTCACAAGTTCAAACTATATCAAATGGATGTGAAATTTGCCTTTCTAAATGGAGACTTGGAAGAAGAAGTGTATACTGAGCAACTAGATGGATTTATCATTGGAAATGATCCAAAACTTGTATGCAAACTCAGAAAGGCTCTCCATGGTCTTAAACAGGATCCAAGGGCTTGGTATTATCTTCTGGACAAATACCTCCATCAACAAGGTTTTTCAAAAGGATCAACAGATAGCAATCTATATATAAAAATTGACAATGATAAATTGCTAATACTTTTTGTGTGTGTTGATGATATAATATTTGGTAGCAATGAAGAAACCATGAGTCAAAACTTTGCCTTGGTGACGTAGAAAGAATTTGAAATATCCCTGCTTGGTGAGCTCACGTATTTTCTTGGTTTACAAGTCCAACAAAACAAAGATGGTATCTTTCTATCACAAACCAAGTGCCTCAAGCAGATCTTGAAGAAATATGTCATGGAAGATTCAAAACCAGTATGCACCCCTATGGTAATAGGATGCAACCTCAGCACAAAAGATGAATCAGCAGCAGTACATCAACCAACCTATAGATCCATGATTGGTAGTCTGCTCTATCTCACAGGTACTGGACCAGACATCATGCATGCATTGGGAATAGTTGGAAGATTCCACACAAATCGAAAAGAAGCACATCTTCAGGCAGTTAAAAGGATTTTCAAATATCTTCAAGGAACAAAAAACTATGGCTTATGGTATCCTAGAGATACAGATCTCACACTTCATGCATATACAAATGCGGATTTGGCAGGAAGCGTGGATGACAGAAAAAGCACTAGTGGTGGTACATTCTTTATGGGTTCCAGATTAGTATCTTGGTTCAGCAAGAAACAAAGTTCAATTGCATTATCTACAGCTGAAGCAGAATATGTGGTTGTTGCATCTTGCTGCACACTCCACCCATATCCATTCTATGTGATAATACAAGTGCAATCAGCATTTCAAAAAATCTTGTCATGCATTCCAATACCAATCACATGCCTATCAAATATCATTTTCTCCGGGAACAGGTGCTTGAACAAAAGTCAAATTGGAGTATGTCCCCTCCAGGGAACAGGTTGCTGATATATTCACCAAAACACTGCCCAGAGAGACATTTGAATACCTCAGACAGAAGTTGGTAGTATTTGATGCATCATCTTCCTGTTGACACTTATCTGTTTCAAAGAAGAGTGGTTGTATGAAAGTTTCATGAAGCATATCTACCTACATACGCCGATTTCTATGGATACAGTCGTGTATATGTTGGTTTGAAGGCAAATAGTGGGCCACACGCAGGATGAAAAGAGTCTGATATGGATCTGACAGAGACCATCTGGCATAGATTTAGGGGGAGCACATACTTCTAATAATGCATTGCTGGCATTATCTTAGAAGATCTTGGTTCAATTTCATAGTTGTTATTGTTTCAGGTGGAACAGGTGCAGAGGGAGACCATGGTTGCTGGTCTGGATGATGATTGAGAGATGCTGCTAATGATAGTTGTTGATGACTACCATAGTCTTGTTTTAGATGTTTTGTCTCTATGTCATGTATATATTTTATTATCAAGGTCATGTAACGGCCCATTTTGGTTTCCCCACTATGCATGGGATGAATGATGTAATGTTCTTTCTTTTGGTATATCACCACTTGGTTGGGTGGATGAGTCAATCCTGGTATATCCCCACTTGGTTGGGAGATGGAGGTATCTATGAATCTTTGGTGATAGGAAGGTCATTTATGATGTATAGAGTCATGTTCTTCTTATAGAACATCTTTTGTAGACCCTACTTACAGTCAGAGGGAGCATGGACAACACTCTTCAGCAAATTAGATATTTTAGCATGTACTCAGGGGGAGCATAACCCTTTGTCCTTGATGAAAAAGGGGAGAGTGATAGTGACTTGGGGTTTCCATCAAGTCCAAAGGGGGAGATTGTTGGCATTTTGACACAGGTTTGGCACTATGACACAGGTGTTGTCCTTGATAGCAACTCACTCAGATGATAGATCACAATTCAGGCTCTCAAAATGAAGGAAAAAGAGATATACACAGATTCCACTTAACCAAGCTATGTATACACGCGGGATCGTCGATCCAAAGGTGCTTATGGGTATGAACACACTTTCACGCAAGGAAAAATGCATACATGTGGGAATACTTGTTTTTGGTCCATGGTATTTGGTCCCTGGTATTTTGACCCATGGTATTGATTCAAGGTATCTTGACCAAAGTGCTGACCCCAGGTATTTGGTCCAAGGTATTTCTTCTAAGTGGTTTTGTACCATGGTATTGAGTAAGGCCTAAGACTGTAAAAGGAGGAGGAGATCATTATGCAAACTCACTCAAGGATTGAATATCTTATGAAGAGAAAGATCTAGAATACTGGTCATTGGGTTATGGTGCATAGCTGGACCTGAATGAAGGAGGAACCTGAGCGCTAGAATACGGATAAGTTCTATTGATGGGTCAAGAACTTAAGGCTTGGAGAGAAGTATCTTTGTGTGATTTTGATGTTTTATATTTGGAGCATGTCTTGATCTATAAATTTGATGATCTGGGTATAACTGATGTCTGAATAGTTGAAAAGGGTAAATTATCTTTTACAGATCTTTACACAGGTTTAGCATAGCAAAGGCACGTATACACAATGGTTAGGTAATTCAAAACAATGTATACGCAAATTTTCCTTAATAGCGTATGCATGCAGGTTCTACATATTGAAGTAGCGTACGTCTCATAAAATATGTTAGAGCTACTTTTGTTTATTGCTGCAAGGTTCTAGGTTCATGATTGGTTTCTGGTTACTGTTACTATATTCTGGTTATAGCATTCAGAGAAGTGATTGTTTGATTCAGTTTTCATTGGTGCAAAGGAGATTGGTTGATGCAGATATATTTGATGTTTGATTGATGTTATTGATGGATCCAGTATGAAAATTTATGAAACTTGGCCCCTGGAAGAAAAGAGAAGGTTGTAGCCTTCTGTAGGTCAGCACCTACGTACTAGTACATTAGCTAGTACAAGAGCTAAGGGGGTTGTAGCTCCCTTCCAAGAGAAGCTGGAGAGCGAGAGAAGGTTGTAGCCTTCTGCAGGTAGAAGCCCACGTACTAGTATAAATACTACACCAGTACATAAATATTGTAAAACTAAGTTTCTTATTAAAATAAGATAGAGACGAATTGCAGCAGGTGGTTTTCACCCACATTGGGTTTCCACCTTATATCTTGTGTTCATGTGTGTGATTTCCTGTACTGTTTACTACACTTGATTACTGTTTTATGGTTCTGATACACAAATTAAGATCACCTAACTAAACTAGAAGTCAGCAAGATATACGCGATTTTCTTTAAACACAGTTGCGTATATACGCAGGTTTAATTAACAGAAGTAGCGTATATCGATTTGTTTATGGAAATGAAAAAAAAATAAATTGCTAATACTGATTCACCCCCCCCCTCTCAGTATTATTTCCAAAATTCAGTTGAGTTGAAGCTAACTTGAATGAATTAGATATTTTTAGTTGAGTTGAATTAGAGATCTCTAGTTGTTTTCTTCTTGCAATTCTCCAACCATCCAACCAAGTAGAAACAACCTTTCTTGCTACCTAGCCTCCCGAAAAATTTGTCTAAACAATGATCTTTTGTACAACCTAACAATACTTGTATAAATATATTAAATTCATTTATTGAATTTGTTTTTTATAGAGATCAAAAAACCCATTAAACGGGTTGAAAAATGGACATTATGCATAGAAGTCTCTTGTTATCCCAATCCAGGGAAAGCAATTATTACTTATGTGCTATGCAAAATTGTGACGATCAAAGTCCTCCAAAGGAAAAGGAATGTACTTGGAAGAACAACAAACAATGGAGCATATTATATTGCATTGGTAGAATGCTTAGGAACAACGAGGGATTATGGATCCAATGGAATTGTATTCTTCACCAATTCCAAACTTGTACGCAACTACATGAAAGACGTGTACTATTTTAAAAAAGAGAGGTTAAAACAACTGCATGGAGAAGCAAAAATATTGTTAGTCAATTTCAATAATTTAGCATAAGACATTGCACAAATGCTAATATGATCTCCACTGATCTATTGTATGGGGCAATGCCAATTCAAGATTTGTGTGTGATATATGAATTAGTGTTAAGAAGTCCTCCATAAATATTTATTGATGGACATTGTAAGATATCTTACATATGTGTGTGTTTTTTAGTTATAAATGTGTCATTTTTAATGACCATGTGCTTTTCAATTCTATATCAATTGTGCCGCCACCATGTAACCACAACTTGCTAAACTTGAAATGTTTTAGAAAATTTTGTATTTAATTTTCAAAATGTTTGTGTTTCAAAATTTGTGTTTTTAGTCTTGAGTATATTTAAAATGATGAGCTTTAGATTGTTACATTAATTTTCTGAATTCTTTTAATGCTTTTAAATAGAAATTTTAAGATCTTAAAATGCATGATGTAATTTAAAGGGTTACATCAATTAAATGTATGAGGTAACTTCAAGGGTTATATCAATTTCAGAATTCTCTTAATCTTTTTAAATAAAAATTTGAAGATTTTTAAATGTTTGAGGTTACTTCAAAGGTTACAACAATTTTCTGAATTCTTGATCTTTTTAAATAGCAATTTTAAAAAGAATTGTAAATTCATGTGGTAACTTTTTAAATATCATGCACCTACGTATCTATAGATATCCATATCATGGATGAGCATTTTCCTCATGATCCTTCGAGGTGAGCATCAATAGTCTCATGCATCTACTAGAGGGGGAGGTTGAGATCATGGATCAAAGATAATATCAAATAAATTGGGGGAAGTGCATCGTTCACATCGTGGTATATATGTGTGTGTGTGTGTGTGTGTGCATTTAATTAAATGATAAGTAAGTAGGATCATATGTATGTACACTTATATATTGAATTGATTTTCTATTCTTTTAGATGCTTCGCTCACTATGTCGTCGTGTAACGGTGGTCAACATTCTCCGAGTGATCATCAATCTCAGGGTGGTCAACATTCTCTAGGTGGTCATCAATCTTTGGGTGGTCAACATTCTCCAGGTGGTCATCAAACTCGGGGTGGTCAACATTCTCTGGGTGGTCATCAATATTGGGGTGGTCATCAATCTCAATCGGATAATCATGATCAACATCATCTTGGTATATTATATATAAAAAATTATGTTAAAACAATTTTTTACATGTAAATGAACTGTATGTACATATGTGTGTACATGTCTATCTTGCATACATGTATGAAAATGTTGTTCACATGTTTTTATATTTATGTAATTCTATATATGGATCCAGAGGGTGAGAATGTTGTTCTAAGCAGACATAAGCGAAGCCAAACAGTTCAAGAAGGAGGCCAGACACCAACTACCACTCATCCATCTGATATTCCAGATGAGCTTCCTTGGGAGACAAAACTTGAACCATGGAAAATTTTAGGGGCTAATATTCACCCAGTGTGCTCATTTTCCATGATTTTTCCACACAAAAGATTTAGCAATTTCCAATTTTTATAAAATACGATTCAACCAAATTTTAGAATATAAAATTATTTTACCTTAAAAATTGCCAACATTATATAGAGGCTACATATAAAATCGTTATAAATTTGCATAATTTTACAAATATATCAATAAAAATTTTACAGTTTGAATATTAGGGATTAGTGAGATTCGGAAATGTTTTTAAACTTCAAGAAAAATTTTCATCCTTAAATTTTTCCTTGCCTCGAACAATGCACATTACAAAGGTGAAAAAGTCATTATTCTAAATTGAGGAAATATCTTGAGAGTTTGGAGCTCCCTGCAGAGAGTAGAGAAAGCTTAGAAATAGTTGTGCACTCTCTAAGCTCATTTCCTCATATTTACAAGAAGCTTGGGCCGACCAGATATTGATTTATAGATATGATGAGGCATAGAAAGGAAGTAGTAGCAGTTCCCAATAAATGGGTCAAGGTTACTAAAAGGGTTACGAAATAAAATGCAAAATCTATGTTTAATTTCAAAGAAGGTTCAAAAAGAAAGATGCTCAATATGAAATAATTCAAAAACCCCAATATAGCTATCAATTTGTATGATAGGTAGCGTATGGAAAGATGTCATGGAATAAAGAGGTTCCAATTTATTTTGCAAAATTATTTTATGCAAAATTATCTTTGGCTATGAACCCCGATTATAATGACCTTCCACCTTAATATTATGGTACCGGGAGAGGTCAATTATATGATTGTAAGGGCGCATTATGTGATATTGAATTTCCTTGCCCTTAGCCACCTTTGGTACGCCAACCTCCTCGTCTGGTAACTTTGCAGTCAGATATGGATGACATTTCTCAAATTGGTCTAGAAGGAAGGGATGTCATTATAGACAACATACAGAGAGCATTGACCAAAATTGATATCCGTCCAAATCGGCAAAGTGCACGAATGCACGTGCTAATTTTTTTTATATAAAATAGATGCGGATACAGATAATGTGAATATTGAGGAGCTTAAATCACATGAAAAGGCTTGTTGTAATGGTTGGAAAGACCTAATTATTCATGAATAAGAGGGTGTGGGATTAGTATGTGTTAATGGTTAGGGTAGATATTTTAATGTAATTTGTATGGATGTGTTAAAGTCAATTCGCATACATTTTAATAATTTTTTATATATAATCTAACACAAATGTATCATATGTTCTGTTATCACTCCAATATATCTCTAGAGTTGTTATGAAATAAATGATTAGAGGTAACCACAAACCAACTTTGGAGATTAGGATCTAGCCTTCCTAATTCCCAGAGAGGGCTCTCTCTTTAAATTTGTTTCAGTTATTTGATTTTAGGCTAGTTATGATTGTACTTGGGTTTTGATTTGGATTTGGTGGTGAGATCACTAACTTAGATGGATGTCTCTTACCATTGGGCTATGGGATCAAATGTCAAGTAAACAGGACTGGATCAAGCTCTAAAAATAGTGTCTACACGGCAAAGTAGTTGAGTAATTTCAGATCTTAAGGTTGGATGGTGAACTTGGTTTTAATCAAATCCAAGGATCAATTAAGGGTTCCTTAGACCGGAATATGAAAGAAATGAAATAGGTCAACCAGGATAGGAGAGAAATTAAGGATTCTCAGATATGGAAATCAATAGAAAACATACAAATGATAAATTTCTCAAAACAGAGTGTACTTAAACAAATTCTGAGATATATTTCCAGTTAATTCATTCACTTTAGATAGCATGCAAGTTTGTGAAATACATAAGAAGATAACAAATTTGACAAATAAAATACTTCACAACACATGAATCCTATAATGCAATCTCTTTATTACTCAGTCCAGTTTGCTGACTTGAAAAATTGGTACAATAACCCTTGGGTTTCTGATCAATACAACTCTAAAAATGTCTAGCAATCCACACCCAATACTTTGAATTATGAAGTATTTGTACAAAAATAGTTTACAAAATATCCCAAACTGTCTTGGGAATTAATCTAGGAGAAATAAATATCTTCCTGCAAGATAGAGAGATGTTCAACTGTTGTATGTTATCCCTATTTATTTCATTGTGGTGTCTTTATGTTCATATATTTTGCTCTTTATTCTCTTCCTAGTTGTTGGTCTTCACACTGACTGTTATTTTTACTTTGCCTTTTCTCAACTGAGACACTTTACCTGATATTCTTTCACCTGGCTGATCTTTCATTTTCCTTTCACTGTGTTGTTTTCACTTTACTATGCATTTTTACAGAAATTCATTTAACATCTCCCACATATCTGCATCTGGTAATTTGATATTTACCATTTTACTGTAAATCTCATCTACTTCTGTATACTTAGCAAAAGTGGGTCTATTCACAAAAAGGTGTTTTACCTCATGCTATAGGTAAAACAGGTTCTCAAATGTCTTATAAAGCACCTTTCTAGTTGGCATCCCCTTCATAGAGGAAGAATTTACATGATCCCTTGCTACCTCTCTTATCTTTTTGTTGTACTCTCCCTATGGCATCAATTTGTCATTTGTCACCAAGGGATTTGGCAAACCTTTCTGCCTCAAAATATCAAACTTTAACATGAACATGTCTATAGCCAGCTACATGGTTTGGCATTTATCTTCAAGGTTTGTCATCAAATTCCTCTTGGTGAGCACCTTTTTTACTTCTAGTATGATGTCAATCCTGTCAAGAATGTCCAGTTCCTACAACTCATATTCGTTTTTAGAGTTAAGGAAGTGAATTATTCTAGTGGCTTCCACTGGCATGTCTCCCAGTTCTGCCTTAACTCTTTGCATGGCTTCTGTAGCCTCGTTAACTAAGTAACTTTGTTCAAAGATGACTTGAATGGATGGAAAAATATCATTCACAGAGTCAATGATATTATCCCATAACTGTTCTTTAACTTGGCCAAGTGGCTCCTTTAATGTCAATTCCTTCTCCAAGCTCTTCATCCTTTCATGCATTCTGGTTGACTTATGTACTTCTTCTTTGTGCATAATCTGTGCAAGCTTATTGTCATTCTCTAGACTTGTTATCTTTTCCTTAAGCTCGTTTATCTATGTGGTCTAAATGGACATGTCATCCATTGCTTTGACCAATTTACTCGCCTAGTCACCTAGATGAGCTGCTACTGATGTTGAACCTGTTGTTGATGTAGATGTTGTGGTTGCTGGTAGTGTTTTATCCAATGGAGCTGTAGGAGCCAATGAAGTTTCGAAGGTGGATGGTACTACAGTAGTGACTATTGGAATGGCAGTGGTAGTGGTAGTCTCAAGGCTAGCTTGTTTTAGCTATATTAAGTTGTCAAACTCCTTATCCATCTCTTTTAACCAATCATTAAGTTGTAGAACAAGGTCCATCATTTCCTTCTGATGAGTTTGGCTATAAAGGACCTCTTTTGTCTATGGGTGATTTGAATGGGGTAGTTTCAGTTGCCTTATGAGAGCAACAATATCCTCATTCTTTTTCTTTATCAACTTCTCTACAGCCTTAACATCATTTGGATCATGTCCAAGATCAATCACCAAGTCCTTTAGTGACTTGATCTCGTTTTCCTTGGCGTATGAGGAGGCCTTTTCCATCGTGTACTATGCAGTGATATTGTCCAATGAAATTTGAAGTTTTTGTGCAGTCATAGCTTTACTGGTCATGGTGGAATGGATCATGTCACCTTCCTATTTGTGAAATTTAATCTTGTCAATGGGATGAACATCCCTGGCCAAAACCTCAAAATCTATTTTCCTATAGTCTGCTGATGATCTTGGCTACTGGACTGTAGGTTGCATGAATGCCATCTGCAATTTACCTGTTTTAATGTCAAAGGATGACATTAATCTACTTTGATTTGCAGGTGTCTTCTTGAAATATTGGGCGTAAGTCTTAGCCTTCAATTTATCATTTCTCAACTTAATTTCTTTGTACCTATCTTTGACATCCTTCTCTTTATCCACATGCCTGGTGAATGAAGAGACCTCAGTGCTGAGTTGTCTCTCAATGTGTTGGGTATTTGAGGTAGATGACTGGTGTGTTTCTCCTGAAGTTGATGGGCCTTTTCTTCTTCCCCCACTGTATCATTGTCAGTGATTTCCACTGAGTCAATGGTGTCTTCATGTTCAATTACATGATTAAGTTTTGGCTTCTTCCTATAACTGATCTCAAATTATTCATATGTGGTTTCCATGGCTGAACTAGAACCTTCTTCCCTGGTTCTCTTTGCATTTAGGTCTTCATTTGCCGGATTCTATAAAATAGGAGGAATATTCATTGGTTCTCCTAGTTCTAGAACCTGCAGAAAGGAACTTGTATCAATATGTTTTTCTACATCAATTTATGTATTCTTTACATCAACTACAGCATTGTCCATGCTTATCAAAGTGTTTTCCAACCATTCAAACTGGTTGGAAAATCTCTCAATGTCTGACCTGGGATGATGTATGAAAGGGTTGAATTTGACCTTCAACCTTACCTTATTTATGACTCCATGAGGGTCATATCCCCACATAAAATTGTTCTTGAATTTCATATGTTGCAAAAAAAAATTTGCCTCTGGTCCGGCCTCCCTATTATTACAAATAAAGGGGCCCAATTGGTTTTTCATTTTGAGTTGAGTTTTCTTCTTGGCTACTAGGAAGTTAACCTCATCAGAGTTTATTATCTGCCTAGAGTACTCTAATGCAAATAACCTCATGGGGAGGTATTTGGGAAATTTATAAGGAGCTAGTTGGCATCCATATATCGTGATCTATGTGTGGTCCTGGTATAAATACTAGTCTCCCACTTTACTATTCTTTGCCAACTGTAAAACCCTTTTTATTTCTTGACTGATCCTGGGCTGATAGCTACTTGTTAGCATATTCATAACTGGATGGACAAATGAATCAATGAAGTGTTTGTAAGTAAATACAGTGGAGTACTTTTGGATCAGTGGTGTCCAATAGATGACTGATCTTGGGTTTCCTTTGGTATATAACTTCTAAATGTTGATAAGGAATCTATCTTACTAGTAGTACAAGAACATATGAAATAAAACTAAAGAATACTTGAAAACCCTCTCATTTGGTAGTCTGATGAACATGCATTCTATCTGTTATGAACTGAGCATAGTTATACATTATAGCAGGAGGCTTGCCTGGGCAAAAGATAGAAAGGAAAGACAGGACAACCTCATCCACATGTTCATCAGTGGTGTAGCCTACAATGAAGGAAAACATGGTTATGATTTGTCTTCCTCTCTCAGAAAAAATGGTGGTAGCATATGGAGGAGTTTATGTAGGAGTATGACACTATTCTATGATGAAAGTTTGGAAAATTTGGGCTATGGTGGGAAGGTCTAACTTGGTATAGAGGTCAAGCAAGCCTTCAATAGAAAATAGGGTCTCATATGGGCTTGGTTGGACTTGCGGCATTTTATTAATGGAATCTGCAATGATGGTGAATAAAACTTACTGGTAAAGGGTGACAATGGATCTTTCTGGGAATGTAGCAAGATTGGTAGAAGTGAATGATTTCTAGGAATGGGTGTACTTCTGGGAACAAGTGCTTGGGTAAATTAGACTCCCAAATGTGAATTTCATCATTCTCGTTCAAAAATTTGTCTTTACTTCAGCAATGGAGCTTTAGTAGGTAGGGAAAAGAAGCATTGTCCTTAATTTGAAAGTCTTGGTCTGTTAAGGCAAGGTGGTCAATGTCTATGTGAGGGGTTTGCAGAGGTCTTACGTCCAAAGAGGTTTGGGAAGCCATACTTGGGTTTACAGATATGAATTAGGCTTTCAGTGGTTTCAAGAGTGAGGCTTGGAAGCTCTGGAATAATAGGACAATAATTACAGTATGTGAAAAAGGTTTGGGATATAAAAATAAGTTTCTCTTCAATTTCAGGAAGGTTTCTTTAATTAATTAAATTAATTAACCATTCAATTATATTGTGCATTTTCAAATTCAAGGGCCATTTTGGTTTTTTCTAAGAATACCTAGAAATTGGCGATTTGGCATGTAGACTGGGTTATATGGTAATTGTAGAAGGTACTGAGGCTTCAACTGTGAATTGGATGCTTCAATTGGGTATCCGCAGCATCTTTGGGTGGTAAAAATGGCTGAGTTGGTCACTTAGAAGTTCAGGGTGTCGCAAATGGCTTACCAATAGTTTGCAGTGAAAAACGAGCGAAAAGAGCAATTTGGGGCTTTCTTTTCCTTTTAACGGGTAAAGGTCACATTTTGGTGTGGAAATAATTAAATGAATAGTGGGCAGTTTTCGGTTTACACAGGGAGGTGGTTTTATTCCCCATGGCACCGCTTTTGGATGGCGAGCGATATTTTTCGCAAGCACGCAATCTAACCTAGTGTCACCACGTAAGAGAACAGTGCGTAGGCAAAACCGTGAATAGCAGTTTGATCTTAGGTTATGATCGGTTAGATAATGAATCCACGCGATATGGTTGTACATAGTCGAATATGGGGGTAGGAGATCCAAGGGATATCGCGCAAGTGAGTTGAACGGAGCGAATCGGGAAAGTGGATGGTGGGGCCCGAGATTTAATACACATAATTGTAATTAATTAACCAATAATGTCGGGATTTTCATATAATCACTGAGCTAATAAAGGAGGGACCATGGGTTATGTGGTAGCGGTTTTTTAACTACACCAAGGGTTGGTGGGTTAAAAAGGGTTGTCGGGAAATATAAAGTGGGGATGTTAGCTACATAATGCAGGGGCATAGTAAATAAAAACTTAGGATAAATGGTTTTCGTACGTTTTTCAGGGGAAAAGGAAAATAATAAAGGGAGAAGGTGATATTTGTAATGGAGAAAGGGTTTCACACTAGGGAAAGGGGTTTTGGGAAGGCGGGATGATTTTTGAAGGGTAATTTCTAGGGGAACATGTGTAACCATGGGGTAATGGTCAAAATGAGGGGAAAAGGGTATTTATAAGTAATGAAGGGATAATCAGTGAAATTAGCAAATAATTATGTTGGGGTGTAGTGAAATGAGGGGGAATTAGTAAACAAGATTTGGTGAATATCCTTTCATTTTATCAAATCCTCCTGCACATGAAACATAGAATTAAGCATGATAAATGTGCTTTTGACTTAGCAATTTTGTGCACTTTGGAAAACTTCTTCTACCTACCCTTTATTTACCCTAACATTTTTTCTTCATTTTAATGGGTGCATTTGAGCTTGCTGACCCTTTATTTCCTTTTCTTTTGATAAGCAAACTATCTAATTATAACTTTATAATTTCCAATGGCTCAGATTAAACTGATGAGCTCATTATTATTCTCTACCTAACTATTGATCTGGAAATAGTTTGTCTACATTTTTATTCTCTATCTATCAACATGAAATTTAAAGCATGAATGGGTCAAGATTAAGCTTTTTGACCATCATGGATTGTGGTTGTTTTGACAAGCTGCACACAATCTTATTTTGCATAGTAAAGTAAAAAGTAGTGGAATTTGAATTTGCACACTTTCATGGTATATTTTTATTTATTTTTGGGATTCATATTTTCCTCCTTTTTCCTTTATCTTTTTTCTTTCTTTTTGTTCTTTGATTGTTCTTTTAGGACATGCCCTCTTTACATTTTTTAATTTTTAATATGGAAAACATTTTGCAGAAAGAAAAGTATGTACAATATTACAAGACTAACCATAACCAATTCAAAATTATGAATCCTATTATTATAAGACCCTAGCATGTTCAACATTCGCATTTAACTTGTTTGTGAATGAAAATTTTAATAATTTCACGGTCCCACCTTTAGGTTCCAATCAAGATATTTCATAGATGTTATCTTTTTTGAAGAGTTCATGTTGATACAATTATTATTCTACTTTTATTATATCGGTATATTGTGTGGACATATTTTTAAAATAAATAATTATGTATATATAATTAAATGTTAACAAATTTTGATTCTGATTGATGTTTTGGACATAGCGCCACTCTCTTCCTCCCTATTAGGAGATGTGCCACAAGTATTGAATATTTCACTTACGTTTTGTTATAAATTGAAGTACAAGTTCCATTAAAAATGAGAGAGATTTATCTTACAGTTTTAAAATTTTGGAAATTTAGGTTTATGGAGATGATTTCCATTCTCCAAGGGCTTTGGTGATAGATTCGACAATGGGGATAGGATCATCTAAAAAATTTGAAAATGTCATCTAACAATTTTTTTAATATTGAGAGTGATCCAAATGGAAAATGGCATCAACCCATGGTACTCATCCACCCATATTATTCATTGACCCATGGAATTTACCCATGGTATTATAAATGGCATCTTCCCGTGGTATTCTAAAATCCACCCATGGTATTGTAAATGGCATTTGCCCATGGTATTGTAAAATCCACCCATGGTATTCATTCACCCATGGAATTGACCCGTGGTATTGTAACTGAAAAAAACTATAAGTAACAAGTCACATTTTGTAAAAGGACAGATTGTCTGCCACAATGTAGCCTTTACAATTCAAAGGCATGTAGCTAGATCTTGGGGGTCCCTACCCCAAGATCTATTGCAAGTTTTTAGATGTTGGGGGTCTCCTCCCCCAAGATCCATTTCAATCTTTTAGATCTTGGGGGTCTCCCCCCAAGATTCAGATCAGTGGTATCAGAGCAGGTTATGATTCCATGGGAATGAGGGTTTGATGCATATTTCAGTTTCAAATTTTGCAGCAATATTCAACAAACTTCAGGCATATGCTACAACCTCCACAGAGCACTTTCTTGTGTCAAGCAGGGAGAATTTTTCTTTTCTCAATTTTTTGCAGGAATTTTTTTGGGCGGTGCCTTTGCAGATCAGATATGAAAATTTTGGTACAAAATTTACAAAAAAAATACCAGATCTAGATTCCTCTTGAAAAATCACCCAATTTCAAAAAAGAATGGGTCAAATCGGAGTTCGGATGTGGGAGATATCGCTGATTTAAAATCAGCTATTTTATCAGAATTTTTGTGACGTCAGAACTGTTGCAGCGCGAATCTGAGATCTCAGAGTGTCTAGATAAGGATCTCCAACTCATGGGAAAATGAAAAATGATCCTTCTTCTTCTAAAAATAGGTTATAATAAATATTTTGAGTTATATTGGCCGAGTTATGTCCATTTTAATTCTGGAGCAGCATTCGGAGTGGGTTTCCATTGGAGATGTGCCCTCCCACCCCACTTTAGTAGGCATCTGCTTCACATTCATCAGTTTCAACACAGCAGCATTCGGCTTGGGTTATTTGGAGATGTGCCCTCCCACCCCAGGCTATGTAAACACCTGCTACTTCATCAACAACCAACATCATGGTTATGGGTCAACCGCATAAAATCCTTGTCATCGAAGTCGATTTGCTAGGCCGCACACTGTCAGAATCACAGTTGGTCACAAGCATTACAGGGTATCTCTATCCTCGGATCTTCGTTTATCAAGGTTTTGGGTTAACCACATCAAACCCTTATCTTCAGTGGCTCTTCATATTCAACAAAGGTTTCGCAGGAGGGAACTTTACGCAATGGGGACCATTGCTTCTTAAGGAGGGAGGAATGATCCAAATGGAAAATGGCATCAACCCATGGTACTCATCCACCCATATTATTCATTGACCCATGGAATTTACCCATGGAATTATAAATGGATTCTTCCTGTGGTATTGTAAAATCCACCCATGGTATTCATTTACCCATGGTATTGTAAATGGCATCTGTCTGTGGTATTGTAAAATCCACCCATGGTATTCATTCACCCATGGAATTGACCCGTGGTATTGTAACTGAAAAAAACTATAAGTAACAAGTCACATTTTGTAAAAGGATAGATTGTCCGCCACAATGTAGCCTTTACAGTTTAGAGGCATGTAGCTGCCACATCTCTTCTCAAAGATAAGCTACCATTGCCCTAGCTGGTTTATTTTCATTACTATTTTAAATAAAAGTTTCTTTGTGCTTTTGTTTATTGGGCATTCTTCTCTTTTTTTCGCAGCTACACGCCTCTGAACTGTAAAGGCTACATTGTGGTGGACAATCTGTCCTTTTACAAAATGTGACTTGTTACTTATAGTTTTTTTCAGTTACAATACCACGGGTCAATTCCATGGGTGAATGAATACCATGGGTGGATTTTACAATACCACGGGCAGATGACATTTACAATACCATGGGTAAATGAATACCATGGGTGTATTTTACAATACCACGTGAAGATGCCATTTATAATACCATGGGTAAATTCCATGGGTCAATGAATAATATGGGTGGATGAGTACCATGGGTTGATGCCATTTTCCATTTGGATCAGCGAGTTTATTCATTTTCATGTGCAATTTTAAATTTTTAATATATACATCTACATGTATTGTAGAGGGCATCCAGGAGGGCGCAATGCATGGTGAACACCACAAGGGTAGAATTGAGGGGGAACACCATGAGGTATTGCATGGAATTTGAAACTTTTTATAAATTTTTTTGTTGATTACATTCTCATTTAATTTTAAAATATTAAAATTTAATTTTAAAGTATATAATCTTATATATATGAAATTAAACATGTTTTTCAAGGCACCCATGATTCAGATGAGAGCACGAGGAGGTTGATAGATCATATATTTAGGCAAGATTCTCTAAATTGATGCAACTTTTTATTTGAAAGTCTTCTAATGCTATATTTAATTTTATCATGATATAAATTTTGGACATATTTAATGTAAAACTCTTTGTTATGAATTAATGCATCTTATTATTTGACAACTTTTTATTATATATTTACTTTTATAATGATATAAATTTTGGACATATTTTAAATCTTGAACTCTTTATCATGATTTAATACATGCTAATTTTGGAGTTTATGTACATTTTGTATAGTACAATTTGCATGATGTACGGTTTCATGCTTAAAACTTGGTTTGACATATTTAATTTCATGAATATGTACCAATGACAATAATTTTACATTTACTTGGTACATTTTGCATTCAATCGTTCCTATAATGTTAGTAGATGATTTTTAGGTTTTGTTTAAAGTTGTTTTGTCTTCAGTTATTTAAAATGAATCTATTAAAATTGCAAATTACAAAACAAGATCGACATTTTGCATATGAATGAATCTTATAATTCAGTGTACATGTCTAAAATAATGATAACTTAAAACTGCATTATAAAATATGGTATTTACATTTTGCATTCATGTCTAGAAAGGCTACTATGGATGTCAGTTGATAGTTATCTTTAATAATAAAGTTGATTGGATGAACAAACATAAGATAGATAAAATTGCATTATAAAACATGGCCCACAATTTGCATGATGCATGCATGGTTTTACGTTTTTAAAGGTTTTACATATTTTCATTTAGTTGGTAAATTTTTCATTCAATCATTGTTATAATGTTAGTAGATGATTCTTAGGTTGTGTTTAAAGTTGTTTTGTTTAAAATGAATCTATTAAAATTGTAAATTACAAAATGTGAGGTCTACATTTTGCATTTGAATGAATCTTATAATTTGGTGTAGATTTCTAAAACAATGGTAACTTAAAATTGCATTGTGAAATATGGTATACATACATTTTGCATTAATGTATAGAAGACTACTATGAATGTCAGTTGATAGTTAAATTTTAATATAAAGTTGTTTGAATGCACAAACATAAGTTAGATTAAATTTCATTATAAAACATGGCCCACAATTTGCATGATGCATGCATGGTTTGATGCTTTTAAAGGTTTTACATATAATTTAATTTCATGAAATGAAAGTAAATTTTCATTTAGTTGGTACATTTTGCATTCAATCATTCCTATAATGTTAGTAAATGATTCTTAGTCAATGGATTAACCAATGAAAATAACAAATTAATATATAATTAATAACACTCGGCTCAACCAAGCAGAATCATAAATTAACAAAGCAGTGACAATACAATATACATCACAAAGTAACAAAACAATAAATCCTCAATACAGGTCTACATAATAGGAAGTATACATATAAATTTGTAACTCAATACAAGACCCAATGAGTATCGCTTTCACATCATCACATTCTTAAGAATGTACAGCTTAAGAGTGCACAAAAAGAAATTCTAACAATGTACTTGAACTCTAATTTCTCAAAGATGAATCCAAGTAGACGAAATTTGATGAGCCTCATCATTAGGAAATTATATGGGCAATAATTCTCCTCCTAACTAGTCAAATCAACTCTTCTCACAATTTATTACATGTTTTGATTATATTTTATTTAACAAGATGACTTAAAGTGAGATATTATGCCTGGTGGACTAATATGCATTGAATGCAGGTTTGGAAGATAAAATCAAGGAATTTTGGCAAGATTAAGGTTTGAAACTCGAATGAGACAAAGGAGAGAGATTGTAGGAGGTAAATCCTCCTAATTTACTCCTCCCCTGTTTGAATATTCCTCCATTAATCACACCAGATCGGAGTGCAATCACCCAAGTCATGAAGATCAAAGGAAACTGAGCAAGTGATAGGCAAAATGTTAGTTCATCTCGAGTTTGGGAGACAAGCCTCCCTATATTTAAGGAGTTCGTTGGGGACTTCATTTTATAATTAGAGAGGCCTAGAGCCTCATTAGGATTCAATTTTTTGTTGTAAAAACACTAGTTATTTTTGAGCTCCAGAGTTGTGGAAGACATTGATGTAATTTTCTATTTTGATAAAGAAAATGCCTTTTTTCTTGACCCAACACATAGTTAACTTAGAGGGATGATGCTCTTGAGTTAGGTCCCAACCCTAGAATCAAAGGATCCTCTTCTTGTATCTGTATGCTTGGATTAGTTTCATAGATTCATGGTTAAATTGTCTATAGAAGTATTTCATTGCAAGTACTATGGATTTGATTAGTTGTTTATTAGTTTTCTTCCATTTGTGCTTTACTTCAGTATCAGGTTAGAAGGGATAAAAGGAGCACCACAAAGCTGTGAGTAGGTGTCTTGGCCTCACCACTTCCCTCAAGGATCATGATTTGAGGAAAATACCCTTATGCAACCCCAAAAAGACATACTTCCATTTTCTCATAAGATTTAGAGTTTACTATACTTGAACTAGCATTTTATCATTTTTGCAAGTGTAGGATTTAATTACCATCTCTTCCATCTTCGTTATTACAGTATATCTCATCCATGATTCCATTTTATTCAACAATTTTTCTCATGCATGAAGTAGACTGCTACTTCATTAAATTCTTCTTTTCTAGCTTGTTAGAATTTCTCTTGTTTGCATAAATTTTTGGCAATTATAAATGTTTGATGCAGAGAAGTTTCTTCATAAATATAAAGAGATCTCATAGTAGGAAAACACCTTCCAACTTCATCCATCCAGAATCATTCCTTTCTTTCACCAAGATCTCCACCAATCTCATCATTTTACATAGAAATTCCTCCAAGCATGTTGAGTGAATCCAACCATCTCCTAACCTTGGTTTCGAGTTCTGAGTGATCCTAGGCATTTTCTCACTCCATTCCACCCATCCACCACCTCCCCTAAGCCTTCCATCACCTCTAGAAACCATCGTTTTTCTCTTGGCTGTATCCTGTAGAAATACAGGGAATCCTATAAGTTTCTAGTACATCTTGAAGGTTTTCTTGTAGTGGCCTGTTTTGAGGCTGAATTGAGGTAAAACCTCTGGGAAGACACACTAGGTCACCCAAGGGTCTCCCAAACCTTTCAACCATCTCCTAAACCTCCAACCATCCACTAGCATCACTAAGCCACCCGCCACATAACCAAAAGAGATTAGGGTTTACACTTGATTTTCTAGAAAAAGAATAAAAAGAACAAAACATAACTATTTTAGTCCTTTACATGGAAAATAGTGATGTTTGATGTCTTGAACTTACATGCTTTAGATAATAGCATTGCATACATGTTGGCTTGGAATTCTTCTAAAGCATAGTTGCTTAGCAGTTAGTTAGAGAATGGTGTGTTTTTAGCATAGGATTTCAGTCATTTTCCATATTTGCAGAAGACAAGATTTATCCTAGAGTAGATTTTTCTTTCTTTCATCAACAATCAAGCTTCTGATGAATCCATAGAAGTCTGGCTTGAAAACCCTAGTGGTCTCTTGCCATCTAAATAGTGACAAAAGGTAGAACCATCACTTTTACTTGTGTATACAACACTGTCACCTCCAAGTTTGTACGAACCCCGGGTTGATAAAGTTGGTAGCTCTAGGAGTTGCATCATTCATGATTTAATACTAGTGCTCATTCCTTTTTGGCGCCATTTCCAGGGAGATGTCTGAGTAATATGTGATTAATTATTTCTTTCTTCTATTTCTTGTTTCTAATATTCTGCTCTTAGTTTCATTTCTGCAAAAGTAATTTAATTTTCTTCCTTTTTCATTCTGCATTCTTTGCTTTCCTTTCCATTCTGCAAGTAATATTTAAATCAGGTAGTTAATTTTTCATTCAGTCTGCAATTCCAATTCTGTAATTACTTTCAAAGTTTGAAAAAAACACAAAACCAAACAAAAACATTTCTTTTCATGCCTCGTAGCAATAGGGATAACTTAGGGAAATTTTTTCCAATACCCCCACTACTTCAAACAACCAACCTTCCCTCTTCTTTGGTGGTTGTGAACTGGAGGAACCCTTAGGTGAGCAACCAGACATATTCAAGAACCTACACAGGAGGAAGAAGAAGGAGAACCCATTCCTACTGAACCTATGGTTGAAATAGAAACGATAGAGGAAATAGAGAAAGAGTTGAGGGTGCCTTCCCCTTCAGGGAAACTAGTGGGGATACTATGATGAAAAATATAAGCCCTTCTTCCCTTCCTCATTTCCATGGCCTAACCATAGAATACCCAGACACTTTCTTATTTGAGTTTTTTGAAATATGCCGAACCTATGACTATACAAATGATGAGCAGAAGTTGAAACTATTTCCATCCACTCTCAAGGATGCAACTTTGTGCTGGTTCATGGGTTTACCTGGAGATAGCATCACAACTTGTGCTCAAATGTGAAAATACTTCAACAACAAGTATGAGGATTGTTGTAGGTCTAAAGACACTAAAGAGGAAATGTTTAGGATGACCTTAGGCAATGATGAATCCCTAGAGGATTATGAAGAAAGATTCAAGCTTAGCTACAAAGGGCTAGGTGCACACTTGACCCTGAGTCACTGAAGTTGGTCCTGCTTAGAGGAGTAAGGGAAGACCTTCTAGATACCCTACACTTGTGAGCAAGAGGGTATATCTACTCGTTACCCTATGAGGATATCAAGACTATCTTTAGAAACCATTCTAGGGTAGCCAGGAAAAAGGGTAGGGGTAGTCAACCTATGGTCAGTCCATCCTCTTCCAATTCATCCATCAAGGGTGAAATTGGAAATATGTTGGAGGATTTCAAAAGTGAGATGTTGCAAAGCCTCTCCCTAAAAATGGACACTATGCACATTAAGAGAAAGCAGGAGGAAGCAGAGAAAGACTTGGCCATTTTTTGTCCTAGATGCACCAAGAGGCACCCTAGGAACGAATATCCATTTAATTCTATTGAAATTTTCTCAATGTGTGAAGAAAACCACTCCACAGACAAGTGCCCCTCTTGTTACACTAAAATTTGTCACCATGACTATTTGCAGTCAGTATGGCTCCATCGATAACCATACTATCCTCCTTGGCAAGTCTTATACCTCTGCTCCTTATGTCAAACTCCAAAAAAGAGAGAAAGCCTTTAAAAATCAATATAACTCTGGTTCCGCACTTTCTCTTGCTCTTACCTGTGGGCACGCACCTCAAGTACATAATACCTGCATACTTGTACGCTCTGTCTGTAAAGGGGTGGGTGCGTACCCCTGTAAAAGTCAAAAGGTGCAAGTTTTACTTCAAAAGACTTACTTGCGGTCGATTCTAGAGTATTATAGAAGATGGTTTGACGTGGATTGAGCGCCTCCAGATGGTTCATGCATCCCAATGAAAGAGGAACTTATCCCATGAAGAGGGGAGCTATCCCTTTGAAAGAGGGGCTTATCCCATTGATGGTGGACCTGTTTAACTTCCTCCAAAGCATTATAAATACAGGCATTGGGCCAGAGGAAAGGGAGGTTGAAAGCTGAACATTCCTAAGGGTAGATGTTGCTGTGAAATTAAGACTCCCTTATAGAGCTTGAGAGGAGAGATCACATTCCTTTCTTAGCTTCATTTGGAAGTGGGTGAGCTGATCAAAGTAGAGGAGAACTCTTGCTGGACCCTGGGAGGGACCTGCACAACACCAAGGCATTGGTTGTAAGGTTTCTTTTGTTTCCAATTAATACAATTAAGTTCATTTTTCTCAACAAGTTGTTATATATAATTTGTTTCATAAACTCCTTGGTATTTATGATGAATATGCTTTATTATATGAGTTATTCAGGTGCTATGTAATCGTTTGATTGTTTGTGAATGCAGGCTTCAAGGAGAGGAGCTCATATGGATCCAAGAGGCTTGGCCGCTACAAACAGCGTTGGACTAAAGGTAAGCCTTAAACACCTGGTTGCTCTTATTTTAAATGCATATTTAGGGAAAGATAGTGCTTGATTATTTTGTTTGTCACTAGAAACGCCTTAGTTTCTAGGGAGGTCGGTTTTGTACGCAAAATTGACTCTTTCCACATGACACCTCTTTACCTAGACTCAAAGTTATCTATCAAGGAGCTGAAGGGGTCACTAAGCAGCTCTGTTACATAAACTAAAGGAGACCTCATGGGTCTAGGCCATACTAGCAAGGCATGAAAGGGTTATCCCATGCATATTAAAACCCCAACCAGACCACATCCATACCTCCTTGGGGCCCCCCTACTCATCCTTCCTGGTATACACCTCCTCCTTGGTCCTTTGCACCTCGATATCATTCCCAGCCAACCATCCAGTCATTTCAACCGTATGCTATGCCACAACCTTAGTGGAATTCACTGCCCCATGGGTGGAGGCACCAATACAAAAATGTTTCAGCTTTATTTCATTCAGCACCTGCCCAACCAAAGATTTTTTAGTCTACTCCACCTAAACAACGACAGATGCCTGCCCATCCAAATCTGAACCTTAACAATAGACAGGCACAACAAGTATACAATGGAGAGACGTCATATCCAACTCATGCTATGGAGATTCCTCAAATAAACCTAAGATATGGTAGGGTACTCCCAGAAAACCAACCTCTACCTCCACCTAGGGAGGTTGAGGAAGAAAGAGAGGAAAGCGTGCTTAAAGTAAATCCACTACCCTTTCCTAAGAGATTGACCCAACCACTCTAGCATACCCCAGAAGAGACTGAACTTATGGGAAAATTGAAAAACCTATGTGTCAAAATTCCACTTCTCCAAGCTATTAAGGATGTACCTATTTACATGAATTTGATTAAGGAGAAGCGCTTCAAGCATCCAGGGAGGCAAAGAAGAGATGCCCCTACCATTAATTTCATTGAACAACTATCCGACTTAATGTTGGGGCAGGTAGTCTATCCAAAGTATTTGGACCCTGGAATCCCTATAGTAGATGTGCACATCAATGGAACCATTGTCCCATCCACTTTGATCGATTTTAGGGCTACCATTACTGTGATGACCAAGGACACCATGCTCAAGCTCAACCTCCAAGGTTCATTGAGAAAGACCACAATAGTTCTGCAACTTGCAGACGCTCCATAGTGACCCATGTGGGCATTGTGGAGGATGTGATAGTCTCCATTTATTCTTGGGAATACCCTATAGATTTCATAGTTCTCCAGGCTAAGGCTAAGCTTATTGGTTACCCTCTCATCCTTGGAAGGCCCTGCTTAGTCACTGTCAATGCTTACGTTAGTTGCAGAGCTGGAAATATGACCATCAAGAATTGGCATATGTCCAAGCAGTTAGTCTTATACCCTCCTTCTCAGTCATCTCTAGAACATGAATTACCTTTGTGGCTAGAAGAGGAGGAGGAAGATGAATTTTATTCTGCCCAACTCTATACTTTAGAAGAAACCATGGGAAGGGGACAACATGATGAAGATGATTTGATCAAGCACATACTCCAAAGTCCAACTCCCAGTATATTGTCCTTAGAAGAAGTAGTAAAGGAAACCCAAAATAATAATCAAATTGATATATGCTTAGCCAATTCCAACCCTATACATGTCAAAACCATATAATTCAGCCCTGAGAGAACTTTGAAAATCAATCCATCTCTTCTTGTTCTCCAAGAAGAAAAGTTGTGCAACATGCTGAAGGAACATCTGGATGCCTTTGCTTGGAGTTACTAAGAAATGAAGGGAGTGCACCCCTTGATGTGTACTCACCATATTTATATCAAGGAAGGTTGTAAGCCAGTCCGGCAACCCCGAAGGAGGATGAATCCAACTCTTAAAGATATAATCAAAGAAGAATTGCAAAAACTGCTCGATGCAAGATTCATTTACCCTATCTCAGATAGTGAGTGGGTCTCTCCTTTGGTGTTGGTTCCAAAGAAAAATGGTAAGTGGAGGATTTGTGTCGATTACAAGGTGTTAAACAAAGCCACAAATAAGGAACATTTCCCTCTCCCTTTCATCGACCAAGTGCTAGATGGCTTGGGAAGGAAAAAGTTTTTCTCTTTCCTAGATGGATTCAGTGGGCACAATCAAATGCAGATCAGCTCGGAAGACCAGGATAAAACCACCTTCCCTTGTCCTTGGGGTAATTTCACCTATAAGGTCCTTTCTTTTGGCCTATGTAATGCTCTTTCCACTTTTCAGAGAGCAATCCTGAGTATCTTTGCTGAGTTAGTCCATGATGTAATAGAAATATATATGGATGATTTCACAGCTTATGGAAGTGATTTCGAGGAGGCTTTATCCAACTTACGTAAGGTTCTGCATAAATTCATTGAAATTAACCTGTCTCTTAGTCCTGAAAAGTGTGAATTCTTGATGACTTTAGGGACCATGCTAGGCCATTCAATATCTCAGCAAGGACTACAGGTGGACCCAAACAAAATGGCTATCATCCAAAGGGTCCCACCTCCACAAAAGCAGAGAGATGTCAAAAGTTTCCTAGGGTTAGATGGATACTATTGAAGGTTTATAATAGTCTTCAACAAGTTGTATTCTCCTTTATTTGGGTTATTGGCCAAAGAATCTATTTTTTTATGGTCAAAAAGCTATCAAGAGGCCTTGGACACCCTGAAGGTCAAGTTAACCATTACACCGATTCTTCGAGGTCCAAATTTGGCCCTTCCTTTTCATATTCATGTTGATGCCTCACACAAATCCATAGGAGCAGCCCTAGGCCAAATTGATGAGAAATTGCCTTATTCCATTTAATTTATCAGTAAGAATCTATCAAAGGTCGAACTAGACTACACAACGATTGAAAAGGAGCTCCTGGCCATTATGCATTCATTGAAAAAATTTAGGCATTATATTACAAGCTATCAAACATTTGTACATACTGACCATGCTGCAATAAAATATTTAATGAATAAACCTGATGTGAATTCCCAGATTATTAGATGGTTACTTTTATTATACCAGTTTGATCTAACTATTGTTGATAAGCCTGGTAAGGAAAATGTTGTTGCAGACCTTTTGTCTAGATTAACTTTGCCTACAGGTGAAGGGGGAATGGTTGATGATCATTTACCAGATGAGCACTTATTTTCCATCTCAGTTCTCTCTCCATGGTTTGCTGACATAGCAAAATATTTGGTATCTGCACCGTTCCCACTGAATCTATCCTCCAAAGAGAAAAGTAAGATTGTGAGGAAGAGCGCCCCCTTCACGTGGATTGGGGGAAACCTCTTCAAACTTTGCCCAGTTCAAATTCTGGGAAGATGTGTCAGGGAGGAGGAAGTTTTTGACATCCTTCTGACCTGTCATGATGGGCCTTGTGGAGGTCACTTTTCAACAAAGAGGACAACATTTAAAGTATTACAAACTAAGTATTATTGGCCCACTCTTCATCAGGATGTGAAAAGATATGCTAGTCAGCCTGATCAGTGCCAAAGGATGTGAAAGCCTACTCCAAGAGATCAAATTCCTTTGCAACCTCAAGTGACTTTTGAGCCATTTCATAAGTTGGGTCTCAACTTCATTAGACCTATTGACCCTCCTTCCAAGAAAAAATAGTATATCATTGTGTGCACTAACTATCTGACAAAGTGGGATGAAATCAAGGCAATTAAGGTAGAAACATAGGAGAAAGTGGTTGAGTTCTTAAGGGAGAATGTATTTTACAAATTTGGGTACCCTAGAGAACTGGTCACTCATTAAGGCAGCCATTTTATCTCCAACATGATTGAAGACTTGCTCAGTCAGCACAACATCAAGCATAGGACCTCCACTCCCTATCACCCAAAATCCAATGGGAAAGTGGAGGTAACCAATAGAGCGTTGGAGGACATGTTGACCAAAGTGGTTAGCAACAGTAGGAAAGATTGGGCATATAGACTAGTTGAGGCCACCTGGGCCTATAATACCACTTGGATTTCCACCACTGGATTCACACCCTATGAGCTGGTCTATGGGAAAAAGGCCCTGATGTCCATTGAATTTGATTATAACACATTGAGGATGGAAACCCAACTAGATCTAGATCTTAGCAATGCACAAAAAGAGAGGTTGCTCCAATTGAATGGTTTAGATGAGTTCAGAATGTAGGCCCTCCTACACATAGAGGTAACTCAAATTCAAAGGAAGATCTGGCATGATAAGAACATCAAGGACAAGTAATTTCAAGAAGGTGATTGGCCTTTGTTATATGATTCCAGATATAAAGACTTTAAGGGAAAGTTAAGGACAAGATGGTTAGGGCCTTATGTTATAGAGAGATGTCATGATAATGGTTCAGTGTAGATCAGAAGCATAGATGCAAATTCCATTCCTTTACTTGTTAATGGGCACAAACCGAAAGTTTACAAGAGGCCATTGTCAAAGAAAGAGTTCATTGATGGTATCAATAAAACAGTGATGGTGGTGGAGCAAGTTTCATCTCTTGCCTCATCAAGTCACTGAGAAAACAAAAAAAGAAAAAAAGAAAAATAAGGACTCGGGTGAAAACCTCCATGAGGCGCTTGAGTCCCACTATTGGGTTGAAAACCTCTTGGGGTGGCCCAATGGTGTCAAAAAGAAAAGAAAAGAAAAAATAGAAATAAAAAGATCTCTGGGTTAAAACCTATCTTGAGGCACCGAGGGCAAGTAGCTAGAATGAAAACCTCTTGGAGGTAGGCTAATTGTTTTCAAAAAAAAAGGAAAAAGAGGAAAGAAAAAATCATGAAAAAATGTTTGCAGGTCAACAGGAGGACGATCAGAGAGAAAAGGAGAATCAAAAGGGACCTATTCCACACACATTTTTATTTTTCCATCCATTATCTTTCATCATTCCACCATTCCTTTCATTTCTTCAATCATTTGCCTCAAATTGCAAGGGTATTGTGTTTTCTACAAGATTCTGTGTAAACCTATAGGATCCCTTGAAAACCTACAAGATGATCGTGTAGGAATTATAGTCTCTTCAGAATCCTAAAATGAGTAACCCTAAGGAAAGGAAATTACTGCCCGTGTCAAAAAATAAAAAAAACCCTACATAATAAATTCATTACCATACCTCTCTCAACCATGATCACCCCTACATCCATCATTAAAAAAAAAAACGTTTAAAAAAAAAATCACAGTCTTCAAAAGAAAACACAGAGGAAAATGAAACAGAGAGCAGAAGGGAAAAACACTTGAGTGTACTGCTCATTATTCACACTCCTAGACCTCCTCTCTATCCATGTCATCATCCTCAAAGTCCCAGCAGAAGAAATGATTAAGAATTCTGAGGGAGAAGCAGTTGCAGGACATCCTGTAGGAAATCCTGTAGCAGCCTATCCCACAGAATAAAAATCATGAGTAGTAGCAAGCTTCCAACATGAAGATCCAAGGGCAGAAGAAGCTCCAGAGCAACAAAAACAACATCATCTTCAACATCATGTACTTGCACATCAAGGGAATCATGAGAGGGAAATAAAAGAGGAAGGAAAAATAACATGCAACCAACACACAACAAGCACCTCATGTCTTCAACAAACTACAACAAGGTATTAGCACCACTGGTAAGTATCTTGCTTCGCTCTCTCAGTTTCATTATTTAGTCAAAATATGTAAAGGTTGTGAGCGAGTTGGTTTATAAGAAAAAGGTGGCCAATTAATGTGGCCACCTTTGTTCAGTCGACAAAAACAAGTAGTTGGTCTTCCCACATGTGGCAGGAGTCAAGTGAGAAAAAAGAGGAGGAGGACGAAGGTAGTTAAGGCTACGGATGCCTGAAGTGGGAGTTGATAATGAGGAGAGGGGAATGATGAGGTGGTAGCGGGGACCAATAGTCCGAAAATAAAAAAACGTACCTCGGCTGCCAGCACACCACCTCACTCAACTCGACCATAAGAGGAAATAATCATTGATCCCCCATGCACACATGCATTCATCTCCTCAAGGCTCACTCTAGTAAAATCGATCTCGTACCCAAGCAACCTACAAAAGAGAAAAATTCCATCTTTCTCATGTGCAGGACTTCCTACATGATCACAAAGGACTTCCTACAAGATTACACAGTAATCCTACAAGATACAGTCAAATAGATTACAGGATTGGCTGAGAGCAGTTTCAGAAGGGAAAACACAAGGGCTGGCTACAACAAACACAATGAAGAGGTAGGCTCTGCATTTCCTTCCATTTTTCCAAGTGAATAGAACAAAAAATTCTCCTAGTTATGATGAATATGATAGCTATGCAAAAGGAATTGTCTCCTCAAGTATTTCAGTCACATTTCCTCCTGCATTAAAATTTGTATCAACCATCAATGCTCCTCAAAATTCGCCAGACAAAATGACAGTGGGGTTTAATAGAAGGGAGCCCATTAACATTATGAGGATTCACCAACACCCTCATGTGTTAGAAATCTTCATGCGGAATAATTGGATGAGGTTGTTGACCACTACGTGTCAATGACCCACAACAATACACCACATTTTTTGCAAAAGGGATAACGCCTGATCCGTTTGTTCCTGCTATCCAGCTATCATCATCAATCTGAGGATCATCTTATAATGTAAACCCAATCTGCATGTGTATAATGTAAATGATCTCATCAGATCCGTGTCATGTATGTAATCACCTAGGTAAACCTACTTTTCTAGTGACGATCTACATTCTGAGAGGTCTTTTGTATCTGATCCATTCTTGGATGGTCGGCAAAGTTTTCCTTCAACCTTACCCCAAATCCAGAATATATTTTGTCACTAGGATATTGCGAAAGTCCTAGTGTTCTAGATCGAGTCTATGTAAAAGTGATTTGGGAATAATCCTAACTATTTGGTTAGGTTATTTTATTACAAATTGGTTGATCTGCTAGATTATATTTGTGTCACAAAACTGGATAGTTTGTGAGGGTCTTTTGTAAATGGGTTTTCCCCCTTGAGATGTAAAAAATGTAAAAAATCATGATGTAAATTCTCTTAAGGGTTAGAAAAATAATTTATCCCCTCATAGGTCCTAGGTGCTAGGTAAATTTAAATTTTGTAGAGGTAAAATTCGTGGGTCCTTTAAAAAATTAAATCTTAACAGGTCCAGGGACTAAGGTAAATTGAATATTTTGCTAAATTTTAGGCCTTTGGTCCCTGGGGTGAAGTCAAAGTCAAAATTTTGAGGAAATTAATTAAAAAATCTAATTTTTGAATTAATTAAAGTGAATTTAATTGAAAAATTTGAAATTTCCTCAATATTTAAAATTTTGATGGATGAGATTAAAAGAAATTTTGATCATTGTCAATGGTCGAGATCACTTTGACAAGGATCACTCGAACTAGCCGTTGGGAGATTTATCTTTAAATAGGAGGTCAGTTGTCAATTGAGATCGTCTGATCTTTTGATCGTGTACTAAGCGAAAAGCTCTCTTGTAACTTTTATGAGCAATAAAGAAAGACTTTGGGGTTAATTTCTGCTGGTTTTACTCTTCATGGAAATGTTGTAAGATTTATTATTTTCGTGCATAATTTCATTTTTGCCATTAATAATAGCTTCTGAAGAGCGATTTGGGTATAGGTATCTTGCTCAGTCGCTGGGGTTTGAATGATAATTAAAATTTTGAATATAATAGTAGGTATCTCTATTAGATCTAAATTTTATTATTATTTTCTCGCTCTATGTTGACAGATGAATTTAGTTTTGCAGGAAAATCCTTGATTATTAGATCATCAGGCATTCAGGGAAGTTCTCAGCCGAACCAGGAAACTCCCGATCTGTGTTTTCTGAAGAGCCCATAATGAATTTGATCACGGGCTTATCGTAAGATATTTTTATGGGTGATGCATGAGGGTTTTGAGCTCAGTACCTCCTTTAAAAATTCAAAAAACTTAATTTTTTTGTGCTAAATCGTTAGATCTGTTGTTGAGAGCCTCAGATCATCAGATCTTGGAGCGGAGTCAGACTCACACTCACTAGATCTAATAGATCTACCATTTATGTACATATATCTGTAATTAATTTTAGTTTTCTAATTTTGGTTTTCAGGGTTTTAGTGTTTTTTGAGTCATTGTGTATAAAATTTGGGTTTTTTTTTTTTTTTTGTATTGCAGCTATAGATCTAAAGCTGAAAGTTGTGTAGAGTCCAAATATAGGCCCTGGAGGGTAAGATCTGGATTTATGGTTTTCATCGGCATCATTTTGGCAGGGACCATGTCCAGATTTCGCAGTCCAAAGGTTTAAATTTAAATTCAGATCTGGAAATTTCATGAGGTTTTCAGGGTCAAATCTAAGGTAGGTGGATTTAATATTTTAATTAAATCTAGAAAATTTTAATAAGGGTTTCATTGATAAATTTTAAGCTGAAGTATAAGATCTTGGTCTGGAAATTTCTCCCCGGTTCTTGGGCTGCAATTTCTCTGTTGCCTTGGGTTTCCTAAGAACAAGATTTTGAAATTGTTTTCTCTGTTGTTTCCTGGAAAAATTCGAAATTATTTTTGGGCTTTGAATTTTTTTTAAAATATCTGGAGAAATCTGAGTTTCTGGCTGAGTTCTGTCTGCTGCCTAACCTTCACGCGTTTCTCATCCTCACCCATTGTTGTAGCTCACCATACGCTACCACAGAAGCCTGCCTTCTCCATTCTGTAGCTTTCACATCGTGTTGCCTCAAACCTGCAAACAACCCCTCATTTCTGTCGTCCTCTCTACCATCAAACCCTCGTAAAACCTCCATGCCCTTCTATCCGCCTTGTGCTGCTTCATTTGCTACTCCAACCCTATCTGCAACCCTTCTAAAACCCTTCCTCTTCTACGTCTCTTCCCCCTAACCCCGCATCACTGCTCCAACCTGCAGCAAACCCCACAATTACAACTCCCACTTAATTCCCTAAACCTGCACGTTGTTTCTTCTACACTACCATCGCACTCCACATTGCCATTCCTCTCGACTGGCTCCCTGCTAGCCGCGTTTTGGACCTGAAAAAACAAGATCAAAGTGACATTTTCCCTCACGCAGCTATTCCGTATCTCCTCGCTCTATTCGTGGCTTTCAAACACTGCTTCGATCCAACATCTGTCGAGCTCCTCTTTCCCTTCTGTAGTCTGCAAGGCTCTCCCTCAGCTTTCTCTTGAGCCCTCGCAGTCTCAGTCCTTATTTCCCTTCGAGCTCTCCCTCTGCCACCCGGACCTGCAGTCACCAAAAACACTTCAATTTTTGCGATTAGGTTACCTCTTTTTTTATTTTATTTCACTTGTATTTTAGTTAAAGCTTAGGGTTAGCGTAGGTGTTTTGATTTTCATTTTTTTTGTTTTTTGTTTTTGTTTTTTTTTTTTTAATTTCATTTTCATTTTATAATTTATGATTTTTTATTTTTTTATTTAAAAATTCCAAAATCTAAAAAAAAAAAAAATCTAAAAGAAAGTTTAAAATAAATAAATAAATAAATAAAAATTTATGAAGTGTGTTTTTGTGTTGATTTAATAAAAAATAAAAAATTGATTTTTGTTGAAATTTTGTTTTTATTTTGACTTTGATAAAATTAAAAAATCATAAAAATTTCTAAAAGATTAAAAAAAAATTCCAAAAAGATTTTGTGACTGAGAATAAACAAAATTAAGGGGTTTTTTTTTCGCTTAAACAGAATTTTTATCTCGCCTATGGCCCATAAAAAATTTTGATTTTTTAACCCTTTGATTAAGTTAAGTTCCTAAGGAATAATTAAAAAAATTTAGCCTAAATTTCCTTACTGTCATTTGGTCATTAAATGAAATTTTTATGTTTTTCCTATCCTCAAGGTGCAATAAACTTTTTAAATCATATTTGGCTATTGTAGAAAATTAATTCTAGGTCTTGGCCATTAACGATGATCATCTTAAATATGGAATATCTTGTGTGATTTAGTTTTGGGAATTTATTGATTATTCATGATTGTCATTGTTCGTCACACATTGGAAAATCATTCTGGATAACTTGTTTTATTGATGGTCAATTCAAATATAAAAGGCACTGGTCTATAATTTATTTTATCTTGTGGTCGTGTCTTGTTTACATTAGCATTTAATTTATCAATTTGATTTAATCGTTTAGATTCATCAAGTTGTCCATCGTTTAAATCTGCTAGAGTCGTTGATCCATAGGCTTTCTCATCCATTTACCTTAGGGGCTAGCCCCCTTGACTTGTTTGGGAGAGAGCCTAAACAAAGTGAGCAAGGATCGAGAGTGACAACCCTTACTTTGAGCATTGTCACGGTGCCTCGAAACTTTGTGCAACAACAATTTTGGTGTCATTGTCGGGGATATAGTTTTTATTTCCTTGGTCGTCACGGCATTCATCTTTCATCATTTCAATCATTTCATCTTTTTCGCCATTCATTAGCCGGTCAAGCAACACAAAATTTCCTGGCATCATTTGATCTTTTCATCGCCCTATCTTTCATCATCTCATTTATCATTTCAACTGCACTTTTACCACCTACACATTTCAGTTCGTTTCTTTTTTGGGTGGCAACTCCATTTCGTCCATTTATTATTTCTTATAGAAGAAGCCCTCCCTTATATATGGTTGTTGTTTCTCTTTGGATCCTAGAGTTAGATTCATGTTCAAGTGGCGACTCCACTTCTTTCACTTATTACAAGAATTTCTACTAGAAGCTCGCTTCTTGTGGATCTCTTGATTTTCTTGAACAGGGATCTCTCTCTATCATCCATTTAGTCCCTCATTATTCATCATGGGTGATTCTTCTACCCCATTTCATTTTATTGATGCTCTCCATGATATTCTAGAAGTGGCCATTCATAAATTTTCTTTGTTCATGGGTGGTGATTCAGTCGATGTTAGAAAGCATTTATACAGGTTTACTCGTATAATGCTCATATATTGTAGTTCTCCCAGTATGATCATGAAGATGTCAAAATGCGTCTATTTCCATTTTCTTTATAGGGTAATGCTTTGAATTGGTTTAATAATTGTCCTAAAGATTCTTTCACTTCTTTACAAGACATCGTCAATTCTTTTAAAGATAGATATGGTTATCAAGATAGGTTGCCTTGTGCCCCTAAAGTTATGCAACAGAATGAAAGTGATCTTGTGAAGGATCCAGCCATCGATGAAATATTTCAAGACAATTCTCCATATCAGAATGTGTCATCCACCTGTACTGTTGCATATCAAATCCATGGTAGTGGAAAAGCATGAACAAGTTATCAAATCAGTGTCGACCATGAAAGGGAAAATGATAAGGAAATTATAGAAGAACTAATGCTGCTGGTAAAAAATATGGAGCTTAATCAAGAGAAATTTGTAACTGATTATGTCAAGGATATGAGATCTTTATACACCCACCTGGAAAAACACGATAAGGAGATGGAAATCATGAAAGCTAATCATGGCAGGGAAATTAATTCTATGCAAAACAAGTTATTATCCCTAGAGGAAAACGTGACGATCATGGAATTCAATCATTCAAATCAAGTGACTCCGATGGAAGCAAGTTATCAGGAAGAAATAAGTGTGATTCAGAACAAGCTATCAACTATGGATGAAGAAATGACTATCATGAGATTTGACTATAATAATCAGTAGGGAAATCATAAGAAAGAGATAAACTATATGAACAATTTCATGGGCATGAAAGAAAAGAATGAAAAAGTACTAAAAGAGGTGGAAGCTAGTCAGATATGTCTTCAGAAAAAGTTATGGACCATGGAGGAAAACCATGCCAGAGAGGTCAGTTCTATGATGGTTGAATGCTCTAACCAAATGGATGCCATAATAATATAGGTATAAAAACTTCAGCATCAATCAGAGGATGAAAGAAACAAGGAAACATCAACAGATCATAAGCCTCCCTATCTACTGCATCAAGCTCCATCTTATTATGAGGTCCTTTGTTCCATTGAAAAGTGGATAATTGAAGGTGACCCGGATAAAATTGAAATTGATAAGAATTATGTTGACACCCACATGGTTAATCCACCAGTCATAGAATATCAAGTTATAACTCATGACACCTGTGAGACTGATCCATCATTCTTGACAGAGCAGATGCAGAATGAAGAGAGACATGTCATGCATATCTCACATACTTCATCTTAAAGTTCTGAAACAGAATGTTCCACATCATTAGTGACACAGCCTAACACAAAGAAAAAGCACAAGAGAAAGAGAATAAGAAAGCGATTATATGCATTAGATGGTTGCGAACAGCTTGATTTTCAGATAGGAAAAACTTCTACCGTATGCAGAATAGGACATGGCATATCTGAGAAACAACCGACAGATCTTCCTAAAAGCAGACAAATGCTCAGTATGCACTATATTGAACACATCTGATGCCATGGGGCATCTTTGTATTGTATTTCTAACCTTATGCGTTGTTATTTCAGTATTTCATTTTGTAGTTAGATTTGGTTTTTCATGTTGTTAGAATAGTTAATAATTGAAAGGCTTATACCTTTGCTGTGCTTAACGTTATATGATGATTTTTGGATGGAAGCTACTTATGTTTTGTTGTGTGTTGTGTGGATTTAGATTCTGGATTCTCACATTCCTCCAATGCAGCAACATGTCCCCAAATAGAGCCAGATGTTGACCACTACGTCTCAATGACCCATAGCAGTACACACCCTTTTTTGCAAAAGGGATAGCGCCTGATCAGTTTGTTCCTACTATCCAGCTATCATCATCAGCCTGGGGATCACCTTATAATGTAAACCCAGTCTACATGTGTATAATTCAAATGATATCAGCAGATCTTTGTCATGTATGTAATCACCTAGGTAAACCTACTTTTCTAGTGACAATCTACATTTCGGGAGTTTTTTTGTCCAATTAATCCATTCTCGGATGGTTGGCAGAGTTTTCCTTCGGCCTTACTCCAAAGCCGGAATGAATTTTGTCACTAGGATCTTAGTAGAGTCCTAGTGTTCTACATTGAGTCTATGTAAAAGTGATTTCAGAATAATCCTAACTTTTTTTTTCGGGGCGTGGTTCATGGACACCTTCATTTAGTGGATGGCGCTACGTCCATGAGGAAAATCTAGGGCTGACGCCCCTGGGCCTATAACAAGACTTGACCCCAAGAGCTTTCGGGAATTGACCCTGTGACCTCCCAAACAGCGAGGCCCCGACATGACCGAATGCGCTAACTCTTGGGGCTGGAATGATCCTAACTATTTGGTTAGGTTATTTTATTACAAATTGCTTGATCTGCTAGATTATATTTGTGTCACAGAACTGGGTAGTTTGTGAAGGTCTTTTGTAAATGGGTTTTCCCACTTGAGATGTAAAAAATGTAAAAATTCATGATGTAAAGCGTCTTGAGGGTTAGAAAAATAATTTATCCCCTCATAGATCCTAGGTCCTAGTTAAATTTAAATTTTACAGAGGTAAAATTTGTGGGTTCTTTAAAAAAATTAAATCTTAACAGGTCCAGGGACTAAGGTAAATTGATTATTTTGCTAAATTTTAGGTCTTTGGTCCCTCGGGTTAAGTCAAAGTCAAAATTTTGAAGAAATTAATACAAAAATTTAATTTTTGAACTAATTAAAATTCATTTAATTGAAAAAATTTGAAATTTCCTCAATATCTAAAATTTAAATGGATGAGATTAAAAGAAATTTTGATCCTCATCAACGGTCAAGATCACTTTTACAAGGATCACTCAAACTAGCCATTGGGAGATTTTTCTTTAAATAAGAGGTTAGTTGTCAGTTGAGATCATCTGATATTTTGGTCATGTACTAAGAGAAAAACTCTCTTGTCATCTTTTTATGAGCAATAAAGAAAGACTTTGGGGTTAATTTCTGCTGGTGTTACTCTTCATGGAAATGCTATAAGATGTATTATTTTCATGTGTAATTTCTTTGTTGCCACTAGTAATAGGTTCTGAAGAGCGATTTTAGGACAGGTATCTTGCTCAGTTGCTACGGTTTGAATGATAATTGAAATTTTGAATATAATAGCAAGTATCTCTATTAGATCTGAATTTTATTATTGTTTTCTCGCTCTATGTTGACAGCTGAATTGAGTTTTGCAGGAAAATCCTTGATTATTAAATCATCAGGCATTTGGGGAAGTTCTCGGCTGAACTATCCAACTCCCAATCCATGTTTTCTGAAGAGCCCATTTTGAATTTGATCCTATGCTTATCATAAGATATTTTTATGGGTGATGCATGAGGGTTTTGAGCTGAATACCTCCTTTAAAAATTCAAAAAACTTATTTTTTGTGCTAAATCGTTAGATCTGGCTGTTGAGAGCTTCAGATCATCAGATCTTGGAGCAGAGTCAGATTCACATTCGCTAGATATGATAGATTTGCCATTTACGTACATAGATCTCTAATTAATTTTAGTTTTCTGATTTTGGTTTTCAGGGTTTTATTGTTTTTTGGGTCATTGTGTATATCATTTGGGTGCTTTTTTTTGTATTGTAGCTACAGATCTGAGGTTGAAAGTCGTGCAGAGTCCATATCTAGGCCCTGGAAGGTAAGATCTATATTTCTAGTTTTCATCAACATCATTTTGGCAGGGATAATGTACAGATTTCGTAGTCCAAAGATTTAAATTTAAATTCAGATCTGGAAATTTCGTGAGGGTTTAAGGGTCAAACCTGAGGTAGGTGGATTTCATATTTTAATTAAATCTGGAAATTTTCAATAAGGGTTTCATTAATAAATTTTAAGTTGAAGTATAAGATCTTGGTCTGGAAATTTCTCCTCGACTCTAGGGCTGTAGTTTCTCTGCTGCCTGGGGTTTCTTAAGATCTGTAAGATTTCGAAATTGTTTTCTCTGTTGTTTCCTGGACAAATTAGAAATTATTTTTGGGCTTTGAATTTTTTTTAAAAAGATCTGGAGAAATCTGAATTTGTACCTGAGTTTTGTATGTTTCCTAACCTTCACACATTTCTCATCTTCACCCATTGTTGTGCAGCTCATCGTGATGCCTCACACCTGCAAATAGCCCCTCATTTCTGTCATCCTCTCTGCCATCAAACCCTCGTAAAATCTACACGCGTCCTTCTATCCTCTCTGCGCTGCTTCATTTGCTGCTTCAACCCTATCTGCAACCCTTCTAAAACCCTTCCTCTGCTGCATCTTTTCTCCCTAACCCCTCATCGTTGCTCCGACCTGCAGCAAACCCCGCAACTACAACTCCCACTTAATTCCCTAAACCTATACGCTATTTCTTCTACACTACCATCGCACTCTGCGCTGCCATTCCTCTCGACTAGCTCCCTCACGCAGCTATTCCATATCTCCTCGCTCTATCCGTGTCTTTCAAACACTTTTTTGATCTAGCTTCTGTCGAGCTTCTCTTTCCCTTCTGCAGTCTCTAAGGCTCTCCCTTGGCCTTCTCTTGAGCCCTCGCAGTCTCGACCCTTATTTCCCTTCGAGCTCTCCCTCTGCCATCCGGACCTGCAGTCACCAAAAACACTTCAATTTTTGCAATGAAGTTAGCTATTTTTCGATTTTGTTTCGTTTGTATTTTAGTTAAAGATTAGGGTTAGCGTAGGTGTTTTGATTTTCATTTTTTTTTTGTTTTTTTTTTCTTTTTTAAATTTCATTTTGATTTTGTAATTTATGATTTTTTTTTTTTTTTAATTGCAATATTAAAAAAAAAAATCTAAAATAAAGTTTAAAAATAAATAAAAATAAATAAATAAATAATAATAAAAAGGTAAAAAATTATGAAGTGTCTTTTTGTTTTGATTTAATAAAAAAATAAAAAAAATTCAAGATTTGAATTTTGTTTTTATTTTTTTTTGTTTTATTTTAACTTTAATAAAATAAAAAAATCATAAAAATTTCTAAAAGATTAAAAAAAAATCCAAAAAGATTTTGTGACTGAGAATAAACAAAATTAAGGGGTTTTTTTTTCGCTTAAAATTTAGAATTTTTAACGTGTCCTATGGCCCATAAAAAATTTTGATTTTTTAACCCTTTGATTAAATTAAGTTCCTAAGGAATAATTAAAAAAATTTAGCCTAAAGTTCCTTAGTGTCATTTGGTCATTAAATGTTTTTTTTATGTCTTTCCTATGCTCAAGGTGCAATACATGTTTTAAATCATATTTGGCTATTGTCGAAAATTAATTCTAGATCTTGGCCATTAAAGATAATCATATTAAATTTGGAATATCTTGCGTGATTCAGTTTTGGGTATTTATTGATTATTCATGATTTTCACTATTCGTCACATATTGGAAAATCGTTCTGGATAACTTGTTTTATTGATGGTTAATTCAAATATCGAAAGGATTGGTCTATAATTTTTTTTATCTTGTGGTCGTGTCTTGTTTATGCTGGAATTTAATCTATGAATCTGATTTAATTGTTTAGATTCATCAAGTTGTCCATCATTTAAATCTCCTAGAGCCCGTGATCCACAATCTTTCTCATCCATTTACCTTAGGGACTACCCCCCTTCACTTGTCTATAAGAGAGTCTAAACATAGTGAGTAAGGATCGAGAGTTACAACCCTTACTCTGAGCATTGTCGCCATGCCTAGACACTTTGCACGACAACAGGGGTATTTTGAGAAATTGAGGGGGTATGATGATGAGGTGGCCCCAAATTTTTCTCTCTCCCTCATTCCACTAACAAGAACCCATGCCACTATTATGGTGAGAGGCCTCTCCATATAGCTCACCCCTGAACTCGTAAGTAGAATTACAACACTTCCCCTAGGCGTGCCTTAGAGAAAGGAAGACAAGAGAGATAGCCAGACTGCCACGAAGAAATTCTTTTTAGAGGGAGAGGAGCCCATTGAGGACAAGAATGGAGTAAGGAGAACAAGTCTACCATACCCCTGGAATGAGGTAAGCTACCACCTTATAAAATACATATCATGTGAAGGTAGGTATAGTGTGGTTTATGGTTATCACTTTAGGCTCCTTGAAGAATTGAGATTTGGAGGAGAAACACATCCACACCATAGGCTCATCATACCATACTTCCTTCTGCAATAACTGATAGATACATGCATAAAGGTGCAGGAGGGGAACCCCCAACATTTAGCCAATCATGGGTTAATTAGAATCATCATAGAATATGCCCTCCAAAACCTCAGAATACCTATCCAATGGGATATTTTCAGAGACATGCAGACAGATGAGGATATCAAATCCCTCACATATAATATTAGCCCTATTGTTAGTGAAAAGGATGAAGAAGAGACAGAAACAGATGGACGAGAAGCAAAGAGGGATGAAGAGGAGATAGATGAGGATGAATAGGAAGAGAAATAGAAATAAGGTGATGAATAAATAGAGGAAGATGTCAAGGAGAAAACTGATAAAAAAGATGAGGATATAGAGGGAGAAAAGGAAGGGAAAGGCATAGGTAAAAAGGAAAAGGAAAAGAGGGGGCAGAAGACAAGGAGGAGTCACCTATGGTATCTCTAGAACCCATGCAGAGAGAGGTAGCAGCTGCCCTCACTGCCCTTAGCACCCTTATCAAACAAAAAGGAAAAATACAGAGGCAAGCCCCCTTATACCTCAGAACAAGGAAAGGTACGAGAATAAGGCAGGTGAAGACATCCTATAAAAACTCAAGAAAAAGGATCCTCAGCACAAACCTCACCTAAGTCTCCTATCACCTATGTGAGAAGACTTGTAACCAGGTCTACCTCATCCAAAGGGAAAGACATCCTATAGGATACACAGCAAGACCTACAAGAAGCAGAGGCAGTCCTACATGAATCTCTGCAAAACCTATAGGAAACTCAAAAATTTGATGAGGAGAGAAGTAAGTAGCCAGAAACAAAGAGAGAGGACCGAGAGCTAAGGGAACCTAGTCCTCAACCTAACCTTGACTCCTACTATAGATTTATTGAGGGGGGCAGGGTGATTCCACAAAATTTTTCCATTGCATTATTCTTTCAGCTTGAGAAAGAAAGAGGAGGAACTCATAGCTGGATGCAGATTGCCAAGTCCAAGGGAGTGGAGGAAATTGGTCACACGGAGGAGAATCTCAAAGAGATGGGAAGGGAACTAAGTAGCTTGAGGGACGGAGAGGCCATTATGAAGACTCAATTGGAGGTAGAAAATGCATGGTTGAAAGGAAAACTACAAGAAAGGGAGAATCAATTGGCATCCATGGTCAGTCTATCTTTGGAAGCAATCTAGTGCAGGATGCCAGCTAAGTCCTATGCACTATACCTTAAGGAACATGGAAGTAGTTCCAAATCAAGATCCTAGCACAAAGAGGCACCATGCCATTCCAGGATTATAGATAGTTCATTGATCTCTGTTATCAAAGTACGTTAAGGGATAGGGCTAAGATGTCTGAGTTCTACTTGCATAACACAGCTTTGATAGATATGAATGTATGGGACCTTAATGCAAAGCAAGGGGATTTACAATTGATGGCTTGGGCATCATGGATGAGCCTTGAGGAAGGAAGGACTACAGAAATGAAGAGGATATTAGCAAGGGAACAAACGAAGCCTCTTATGATCAAACCTAAGCAGTCCAATCAAATGGTTGTCATTAGCACACATAATTTAATTGTAAATGATCCTCAACTTGCACCCAGGTATCTTGCTGCCCAAGAGCAAGCCATTACACATTTTGAGGACATGTTCAGATTGTTAGGGGATGACAGCATGTAATCTTGCCTAAGGAGATGGAATACGTTTCCATACAGTTTTAAGATCAGAGAGTATCACTCTTTTCAAAGGATGAAAGAAGCATTGAATAGGACACCCATGTACAATAAATCAATCCAAAGGCTCAAATTCAATTGGATTGGCTTGAGACTCAATCCACCACTGCTCTCAGGTATTTTAGAAGGAAGGAAGAATAAGAAAGAAATCCATGGGAGGAGGTAGAAAAGAAGGCAAGATTCTATGCACAAGAAGAGGAAACCACAACAAAAGCATGGGCTGTTAGGGAGGCCACTAAAGCTATGAAGGACATGGATATTGATTAAGTTGCTTAGCGGATGAGCAAAACTTTCAGTAGGGGGGTGATGATGAGCCTCGTCATTGGGTAATTATATGGGCCTCAATTAACCTCCTAGCTAGTCAAATCAACTCTTCTCATAATTTATTATATGTTTTGATTAAATTTTCTTTAATGAGATGAGTTAAAGTGAAATATTATGCTTGGTGGACTAATATGCATTGAATGCAGGTTTGGAAGAGAAAATCAAGGAATTTTGGTGAGACTAAGGTTTGAAACTAAAATGGGACAAGGGAGAGAGATTGTAGGAGGTAAATCCTCCTCATTTACTCCTCCCCCATTCAAATATTCCTCCATTAATCACACTAGCTCGGAGTGCAATCAGCCAAGTCATGAAAATCAAAAAGCAGCCAAGTAAGTGATAGAAAAAGAGTTAGTTCATCTCGCGTTTGGGAGACAAGCCTCCCTAGATATAAGGAATTTTTTGGTGACTTCAGTTGTATAAGTAGAGAGTCCTAGAGCCTTATTAGGATTCGAATTTTTGTTGTAAAAACACTAGTTATTTTCGAGCTCTAGACTTGTGGAAGACATTGATGTAATTTTCTGTTTTGATAATGGAAATGAGCTTTTTATTGATCCAACAATGAGTTAACTTAGAGGGCTGAAGCTCTTGGGTTAGGGCCCAACCCTAGCAGCAAAGCCTCCTCTTCTTCTATCTATATTCTTGGCTTAGTTTCATTGATTCATGGTTAAAGTCTATAGAAGTATTTCATTACAAGTACTGTGGATTAATTAGTTGTTTATTAGTTTGATTCCATTTGTTCTTTACTTCAGTAGTAGGTTAGAAAGGATAAAAGGAGAAACACAAAGCTTTCAGTAGGTGTATTGGCCTCACCTTTTCCCTCAGGGATCATGATTTGAAGAAAAGACCCTTATGCAACCGCAAAAAGACAAATTTCCATTTTCTCAAAAGATTTAGAGTTTATTGTACTTGAACCAGCATTTGATCATTTCGCAAGTGTATGATTTAATTACCATCTATTCCATCTTCAACCTTACAATAGATCTCATCCATGATTCCATTTTATTCAACAATTTTTCTCGTGCATGAAGTAGACAGCTAGTTCATTAAATTCTTCTTTTCCAGCTTGTTAGAATTCTTCTTATTTACATGACTTTTTGGCAATTATAAATGTTTTACGGAGAGCAGGTGGTTTAGAAATATAAAGATATCTCATAGCAGGCAACCCCCTTCCAACTTCATCCATCCATCATCATTCCCTGCTTTCACCAAGATCTTCACCACTCTCATCATTTTACATATAAATTCCTCCAAGCATGTTGAGAGAATCCAGCCATCTCCTAACCTTGGTTTTGAGTTTTGAGTGATCCTATGCATTGTATCACTCCATTCCACCCATCCAACACCTTCCCTAATCCTTCCATCACCTCTAGCAACCATCGTTTTCCTCTCGACTATATCTTGTAGAAATATAGGGAATCTTGTAGGTTTCAAGTACATCTTGTAGGTTTTCTTGTAGTGGCCTGTTTTGAGGCCGATTTGAGGGAAAACCTCTAGGAATCCACACTAGGTCACCCAAGGGTCTCCCAAACCTTTCAACCATCTCCTGAACCTCCCAACCATCCACCAGCATCACTAAGCCACCTACCACATCACCAAAAGAGATTAGGGTTTACACTTGATTTTCTAGAAAAATAATAAAAAGAACAAAATAGGTTTATTTCAGTCGTTTACATTCATAATAGTGATGTTTGATGTCTTGAATTTCCATGCTGTAGATATTAGCATTTCATACATATTGGCTTGGCATTCTTGTAAAGCATAGTTTCTCAGGAGTTAGTTAGAGAATGGTGTGTTTTTAGCATAGGATTTCAGTCATTTTCCTTATTTGCAGTAGACAAGCTTTCTCCTAGAGTATATTTCTCTTTCTTTCATTAGCAATCAAGCTTCTTTTGAATCAATAGAAGTATGTCTTCAAAACCCTAGTGGTCTCTCGCTAGCTGAATAGTGACAAAAGGCAGAACCATCACTTTTACTTGTGTATACAACACTGTCATATCCAACTTTGTACGAACCCCGGGTTGATAAATCTAGTAGCTCTAGGAGTTGCAGCATTCTTGCTGCAATACTAGTGGTCATCAAATTTTTTTGGCAGTTCAATTAAAAAAATCCTTATGGAATTCCATCCTCAATGTTCTGCTCATGGTCAACTTTTAACATTCTCCTTTTTTTAACTTTCAATTTTTTTTATTAAACTTCTATCAACTTTATGCATGTTGTACACACCAAGTGACTATATTGACAACTTATGACATCAGTTTGATAGTCTTGAAAGTATACATTACTCCCAGTTTGGTGAGTTTCTCGGAAAAAATAACCTTTCAGTATAATGGAACACTCCATATATAAAACTTTTATAATCATAGTCTTCCAATAACTTCATCTTTCATTCAGTGCAACACGTCAAATAATACTTGACATTTTCTATGTTGTTAATGGGTGAAACTACAACAAAAACATCTCTTGCACAATAAAACCAATATAAATTTTGGTCATAATTAACATGAAATTAACTTTATCAATATGCACTTGATTTTATTATCTATTTCTAGATCTCTATATTTTAACTATTATCTAGATACTTATACGCATTGATTTTTAAAATATAAAACACATATATATATCCTTTGAAAGCAATTGAAATGTTACCTTGTCTAAAAATATCAGGAACTTGATCACCTTCAAATGATTCTGTAGTCTTCTCTGCTTCGATCTCTTCAAAGCTTGCAACTGACATTTTCCCCCTTGTATTTAGTTTGGTATGTTTCCAATATTTGACATACATATTTTTTTCACAAACATCATTGTATTGTGTGTCCTCTATACAAACGGGACAAAAACAAGAAAGTTTTTTTTTTTTATCAAATGCAAATGCATTTCAGTATTCCTTTGTTTTAATTGAATGGAATTTTCGAGTCCATTTTACTATTTCATCTTCATATGTGATCGATTTGTCTACATCTTGGACTCCAGTATGCCAAAAAAACCTATAGTGAATTCAAACAAGAATTTAAATATGTTATTTAAAATACAATTTATATATCAAAGATAATCACCTTGACATTGTTTAAACTATATAATTTATAAATGTTTAAAATTAGAAAATTAATAAAAATTATCATATATTAAAACTATATAAAAGTTAATTTTTATATATGTACATACCTCTGTACCTCCCTTGATGGGTTAGTCTGATGGCTTAGTGCAGCATTGCACCATTGAACAACTTGTCTAGTTGAGATAAATATGTTTGTAGGGTGGTCCATTTGATATCTTTGAAGTGCTTGTTTTATACATGCCCCTACACCATCATGTTCTCCTTTTCCATTACCAGTCTCAAAGAAATTCCAACAATGTTTAATGTGGGTTTCCTTATTAAGATGACACAACCAAAAGAATGATTGTGAAGATTTGAATTGACCTGCGCATCTATCTAACCATATCCAATGGTCATTTAATTTTATTCCACAACCTTTCAATGAGTCATAAATCTTATAAAAATAATGTTGTACAAAATTTGTATCATGTGTATGACCATCGCTGATATAAAAGTGATATTCTTTAATAAAATGTCAATTTTCACTAGTGTTTTCCATATCATCAACATTTTTTTCAGCATGTTTATATAAAATATGGACAAGCATACAGACATGGTGAGAATGATAATATTCACTCTGTATTTCATTTTGTGCAACAAATGTGTAATTCTCTGCAAAATCAACTGTTGACAAAATGGTCCCCACAGAAAAATTTCATGGGATTTTTTTACTTGCAGGTCCTGCCATCGAGCTCTATGTGAATTCCTGGTGTACTTATAAATTATGTCTTAATTTTTTTCAAAAAGTCTATCATAGGAATTTCTTCTTCTTGTAATTCAATCCTTTTAGCACTTGTATTATTATTTGAACTAATCGATGTATGGATATATTCATATCTCTTGCTTTTCAATTTAAGGTTAGACAGCGATTGATCACTTATATCAATAGAATATTTTTTGTGAAATAAAGTCAAGTTTCCATAATTATCACATTTTTTACCATCAACACATTTCTTTTGGTAAAATAATTCATGACTTTCTCTTGCACATAGAATTTCAGATATGAAACCATGAATAGTGGAAGTAGGAGGTGAATTATTCCAAACAAATTTATCAAAATAAAGGAAGGTGTCATAATAATATTGAAATTCCACATCCTAACGACAACAACAAGTGTCGCATATAGTGATAGGTTCAACACACCATGGTTTTTGTTGCACAAAACTACTGATTGAGACATTAATTCCATGATTCTCTTATATGAACTTATTGAACAACTCTATCTGAGTGGTTTCAAAGATATGTTTTGCATGTTCTTCATACTGCTTTCATACTATTCTTTTTTGCATCACATCCCTTTATTTTTGTGAAACATGTGAATTTTTCATCCAATATTCATATATTATTTTTTTTAAATCTTCTCCAAGTGTATGTTTGTATGGTTGCCTACAAATAACTGCCCAACAAGCGAGCTCATCATTTATATCTATTTGCAATCAAATTTCCTATGTTTGTGCAATGTTTTTCGTGAGGTCCCAAATATTTTTGCCATAAATTTTACTAAACAATTTTCTTTAGTACTTGATGAAACCACTGCCATGAGTATTTCGCTACGTGCAACTACACCATTTTTCTTTCTAGATCTTCCAATTGTTTTTAGAGCACTATTTATATTTTGAATCACATTATCCTTCACTTTTTTATCTTTCATTGATTTTCGAATACCAAATAGAGTAGTAGCACCTTTTAATTTCTTTGATGTTAAGATACTTCTCAAAATTTGAGCTTATAATGTCACACTTTCATCTTTGAATAACTTCTCAATAATGATCGTAACACGATATGTATAACATGGTCAGTTTTTTTTATCTCCATATATGTCAGTGTCAACATTTTCTAACATCTCATCATCGATATTGATTTCATTTGTACATATGAAAATTAAATGTAAATGGGTATAAATATTCATTAAATAATTAAATTAAAAAATAGAGTTTAAATGAAATTGAAATTAATAAATATGTATAATTTCAATAATACACATGATTCAACTTCTTCACTTGAATCTTTTTCAACATCTTCAACACAATCATTAATCATTGGTTCATTATCTTTTTCACATTGTCTTTCAAAATTTTCAATCTCATCATCAATGTTATGAGGAATATATCTCTTTGTTTATATTGCAAAATATTTTCAAATTAGTTCATTAAATAAAATTTAAATTTCTTAATACACTACTTAAATTTTAAATATCATTTATAATATTTACATTTACATATCTGTTTCAAATTCTAGTTGAGATTATTTTCCGTTTCAATATTTACATGTTCTTCTTTTTTTATTTTGTAATAGTTTCTTCCGTTTTCTCTACGAGCCTCAACGTCTCTTGTTCAATCATATTTTCTCTTGCAATTTATTTGATTTCCTATGATAATTCAATCTATGTAGAATTTTAAAATCCAACCCAAAAAAGTCAATTTCAAAATCCCGCAAAAAAGACTCACTGTCAAAATTTAGACCAAAAAAATCACTTTAAAAATTGAGCAGAAAAGACTTACTTTAAAAAACTCACTTTAAAAATTCAGCTTAAAAAATTTACTTTTGAAAAGACTCACTTTAAAAATTGAACATAGAAAAGTCAATTTAAAAATTCAGCGCAAAAGCCTAACTTTAAAAATTAAACCCAAAAGACTTTGAAAATTAAGCTAAAAAATCTCACTTTAAAAATTCAGCCCAAAAGACTTAAAAAATTAATTTAAAAAATATCACTTTAAAAATTCAGCCCAAAAGACTTAAAAAATTAAGCTAAAAAATGTCACTTTAAAAATTCAACCCAAAAGATTTACTTTAAAAATTAAGCTAAAAAATCTCACTTTAAAAATTCAACCCAAAAGACTTACTTTAAAATTGAGCTAAAAAATCTCACTTCGAAAATTCAACCCAAAAGACTTACTTTAAAAATTAAAACCAAAAGGTTTTCCTTTAAAAATTCAGCCCAAAAGATTTAGTTAGTTTAAAAGTTCATCCAAATGAGAAAAGAGTGTGAAAATAAAGTTTTGGCTCCATTTATTTATATCGTTCAGGTGAAACATTTTTTCGGTACCTTTTCCCCTTATTAACTAAAAGTTTGGCTTCAATATACATATCTGCATAATAAACAATACTCCCCCTCGTTAAAGAGGTGACCATGGAATTTTCTTCATCCAACCATTGTAACTATATGTGTTCTACAAACAATTCCCCGAATGGTAAATCGTTATATGCTTCCTTCGATACTTTCGTTCAAGTCCAGGATATCCCATACTCTTAATATATCTATATATAGATAGGCACTTCAGCCACCTATTGGTTTGAGGTGTATTCCAGTGCTACTCATTCAAGATGTGGTAGCTCTTTGCTTATACATAGTCACGATATAATGATCCTTGAATACTTATATGTGCCCTGCTACCAAGTATCTCGCCCTCTTAATGTTATGTATGGCTTTGCATGGGATTCGATGGTGTAACTAGGTGAATGAATCCAAACCTGCTTCTTATCATTGTAATGAGGATTACAATTCATACAAACCCATGTGGTATACCATTTCTACGCTCAGAACCTCAATGTGATATGTGTGTGATGCCTTATCTTTTTCGTTTTGTCCTTAAATTATCTTTAGTATGCAACCTATTACCTTGCATATAGTTTTAAATACACCGAGTTGGTTAGGCACATTATTGTCTCAAGGTTATTCATGGATACTCAATGCTATTGGTAGTGTTAACTGATGGAGACGGTATTTATGAGAATAGCCACCATTCCCTACTTTTAATGTCGTCATACTTTAATTAAATGCTCCCCTGCTCCATTGTAGAATGGTAAGGAAGATTGTACACCTAGAGAATGACGTGTCCAACACTACCAGGCTGCCGCAGAGCCAATGCAACACACCCCATCTGCTAGTCACATGGGAAGTGTCCGAATTTTGGTTTCTATGTACAGCTCAAGTGGTGTGAAGCATTCCTATAGTTGGGAATACCTCTCTTCCATCCCTAAACCTTTCCGCTTCTCTTTAATTCTGTCCTTTGCCAGTTAAACTATGCCCTGGTCTCTACCATAATGATAGCTAAGAGGTTTGAACAACTGCCTTGGTTACCCGAGTATGCGTATGCACATCCTCTATTCCTTGTTCTGCAAGTTCAATACTGAGATACTGAGGTTATCAATGGCATACGACTTCACTGTTGTGTTCTTACCTCCGATATTGTTTTCTATAATGACTCCAGAGCGATGTGTAGTGCAGTGTGCCACCTTTCTCCTGAAGGTGAAATTCTTGGGGCTTAGTTCGAAATATGTCGTAACCATATTCTCCGTGAGGGATGCACGTTGCAACATTTCTTGACAGCGATCTCTCCCAACCTATTTACCATGTCAAGCAATGGTAATGATTCAGGTAATCCTACCTATGAATCATTTCTTATCTTTTATACCATATTGGGATTGCACCATTCACATATTCCCTCTTACTGGTTATTGTAGTTATATTAACTTTACTATGAAAGTTTCCAAGTGTATGGGCATCAACCCCTCTTGTCGAGATTTCAACTAAGGTTCAGGTCATGCTCTCCTATTGGCACGATATCTTTACCACCAAGGAATATTTTAATAGCTAAGGTGCATACTTGACTCTGAGGTTAATATGAATGTTATGTTGGGTGTGCTTATTTGATGCCTCTTATGTGTGTCTGTGGTTGAATTTTTATGTGGATGGATTCTGAACCTAAAGCATGGAATGGTGGTGCTATGGTTGGCAGAGTACGCAGACCAACACCCTCATTTTCCTCTTATATGCGTATAAGAATTGCCATCTCCCCGAGAAAATTTGGTTCACTAACAGGTGCAACAAGGGCTTCCCTTTTCCACTTGTCGTTTTTATCGATTCGTGTTCCAGATCTTAGGTTTCATTTCTTGGTTTATTTTTCTGTGTACATTTCCCAATTCCTTTACTCTTGCAATCGAGACTCAGATGAAACTGCCAAGTTAATCCTCTTTCTGATAGGTAATTTGCATCCTCTTCGGTGGATTATTTATATTTCCCGCATTAATTTAAAGCTATAAACTTAGTAATGCTTGGGTGCCTTTCTTCTGCATCTTGTAGGTACACTGTTCTTATTGTGGTTCATTAGATTTATGGACTTTATACCACGTGTGGGTGCCATTGGTTAATAATTTTAGCATTTGGGGCATTCCAGGTTTGTAACTACTCCTTGGCGAGGATTTCGACATAATTACTTTCACCATGCTTCCTGAGATACAGGAAAAGAATCATTGGCCTATTGTAGAAGTTTGTTGTTGCAAGGCTTTATGTGGGTTTTCATTTCTAGTGAATTCTCAATTGATAGCTTGTATCAATAGCGACTTGTCACTTTCACTGGATGCTAAACTCATTGGTTGTACCTTATTAAATTCAAGTGCCCCTGATTGCATAGTTTCGATTTTGTAGGTTTTATTGAACCCCGAGTCTCTGATATTATTTCCCTACCATTAAATAATTTGTGACATATCTGAATACTAATGACAATAAATGTTTAAGATGTTAATCCGAAATTTTGGACCTGCCTTGTCAATTTCTTTTTCTTGCAGAATATGCTTGTTATGTGGCCACCTGAGTTAGATGGGTTATAGATCATTTTCATTTCGCCATAATATCGCGTTATTTGAAGTTACTACTCACTGGGTTTTTAGGCTGAATATTTTACTTTTTCCTCATTTTTGTATACTATATTTGGCTAGCTTTCCAAACAACTGCACTCTATTACATTCTGGGAATTCTCAATTTGAATGACTATGAGCATTCAGAGTTCAATTCAACGGTTCCAACTTTTACAAGTTTAGGAATCACGATAGTCACATCAACATGGTAATAAAGAGAATAATTTATTGTTACTATTCTTTACTACATTACTTACATGGGTGTGAGAAATATACTAACCCTAACTATTGTACTGGAAGTATGTCTCCCCCAACTATTGTACTGGAAGTATGTCTCCCCCAATTCTGTGCGAAGATTATATCTCGCTTATATATAATGTGCTTCTCTTTTTGTTCCCTTTTCTGAGGTAATGACCACTACGTTTTCTGAGGTAATGACCACTACGTTTTGTTGTACAACATCAATATTTTTTTAATACTAGACTTCCAGATCCTCTATATGTTCTGAAGAAAATACCAGAGTTTGCATGTATCTTGGTGTTACCATATTATGTTTATAAAAGCTCGCATAGTATTTCTGAAACACTCAACTTCTATTTTACCAACTGTTACTGTTCCATGTGTAGCTATTCATAATTTTACTCTTTTTCTGAAAAACACAGTATAAGCATTGTTGAATTGCCTTGATTATACTCGACTCCATTATATTCCTTAGCCATAGCTGAATTACATTGTTTCTAAGCATCATTCTTGTCTTCCATTTTATATATGTGCATGTATACAAGGTAATGCTCATTTCCCATACCTTTTTATTTATTCTGAACAGAATGTTATTGTATATTTCTCAAATATGTATACTTCCTTTAGACAAATACCAATTTTTTGTTTTTATTTTCATTCTTATGAATGAAGTTCTTCTCGATCATCGTGAGTTAAATAATCGTGTCTAACTATCTTCCCCATGAACATCCTGGTTATGAAATCAAATCTGGTGGTTCCCACTTAATGGAGAATCCTACGCATGCAATTTACATTTCTATGGTATTTGCTCAGGAATTTCTATCAAAAGTGTATCAATTCTATCTATAGTCAATAGGGCCTATAACTTCCTGAGTTTCCCCTAACTGAAGTCCCAGTCAATAGTAATTAATGAAAAACTATTGTTTGATAATGGCAACCACATCTTTTCTGCATACATATAAAATAAAACAACATTCTACTAAATAAAACCATGGCGGCCACATCTTTTGTGTATGCAGATAAAATAAACAACATTCTACTAATTACAAGTGTTGTTGTTACTCCAAACAACTAGCATACCTCTTACACCATATAATATTAATTCCACAAAGAATATTATGTGTTTCAGTTCAGCGGAACAGGTACCTTACCATTTGAAATAAAATCATAGAGCGCATAATAAAATGGAAAGTAAATCATCGGAGGAGCACTTGGAAGTTCACACCTGCTTACCACCCAACCTAGAATTTTTCTCCTCAATTCACCCCTCGAGTAGAGTTCTCTTTCCCAGAAATTAACAACCCCCTCTTGATTACATCATCAAGTATTTAATACTTGTTTTTCATGATAAAATTTCCTTTTAGCGCATCCCTCATTTGTGGATCTTTTTTATCCATTTGCCTAGGCTTTTTCGTAAAAGTTTGTCTTTCTCTCTCGCAATACTTTTATGTTTTTTTCAAACTTAGCATCTTTCTCCAGCTAAACAAATTAATAGATATTTCTTTCCCATCCATTAAGCTTATATAGAATGTTGTCTAGATTCCTTATCATGAAAGAATTACCCAATATCATTTACCTATGAGATTATATTCTTTTGTTTTGGCATGATTCTCATTTCTAAGTGCCTCATTATCTATACCCTATTTATTTATTTATTAACAATTATTCATTTACATAATTGTTCCCATATTTTTCATGTATTTTCCACCATTCTAAGATTATAGTAGTGAAGGGATATTATAGTATTGTTAATTGTGGAATTATTTTTTAAATGTCCCGTGTCATGTATTTATTGGATCTCTACTAAATAAGCAAGCCATAGGCAAAGGGTGAATCCACCCAAAATAGAAATAAAGAAGAGACAACTTATTTCTACGTGAAGATAATGTAATTCTTGAAATTCTATAACTTTGTAATTTGGAGTTGCTACCCACAAAATAGAAATAAAGAAGAGACAACTTATTTCTACGTGAAGATAATGTAATTCTTGAAATTCTATAACTTTGTAATTTGGAGTTGCTACCCACAAAATATAAAAGTCAATTTGCACCCCAAAAAAATATACAAGTCAATTTGCAAAAAGAAAATAAAGTAAAAATCTATTTCTCATTTCTGGAATTTTGAAAGCTTGCTATTTTTATTATTACAGTAGCATCATCAAAGTACACCCTAATGTAACTTTGTCGTTTCCATTACGATGAACAATCGCAGTCGCAGAGAGACAAAAAAAAATTCCAAAGAATTATCAATTTATTTGTATAAAAAGGAACATACTCTGAACAAAATGTTAAATCCTTTTGCACTAAATGGTTCTCCATGAGTTTTAGTTTTTTGATTGAAACGTTACTTCCCGTGATGGAATAATGGATATAATAGCGTCGTAGCAGGCCTGGAATTTCAAATTTTTTTTTCCTGTCAAATTAAAATTTGATGACGTTTTTGTATTTTTTTTTACCTTTCATTTTACGTTTTAACTAAATATGTGAGTGTCACGGAAAATTTTATTTTAATAATTTTTGTAAATTTATTCCACAACACATAATAAGTCATCATTGAAATTGCAGATTTGCAGTCTATCATATTTATAGCTCAGATTTATGGTGGGGTCATTTAAACAATAAAATCTTTGCAAAAAACTTACAATCCATGGACTATAAATAAATTATCTAGTGAGATTATAAATAAATCTTGGACTATAAATAAATCATCTAGAGATAATACAGGAAAGTTATGCAATAATAAACAGTTATTATACTTCATTAAAAGTCAAACTTTCTGAGAAACTACAAATTTTTTTATCAATAGGAATATTTCAATACATAGATCCTCCCTTAAACATAAACTAGAAGAATTTTCAAAGCTCAAGAATCCTTCTTGACTTTGTATCTATCCATATCTCATATACTGCATGCCAATCAACATTACATGATTCAGGTCCATTCAGAGATACTCTCATTAGAGCATCTAGTGTATCCAACCCAAGCCTCGATTTTCTAATGTCTTTGATGATGTTTTGCTTGGAAAATCCCCTTTCACAATCCACTGTACTTGTAGGAATAGTGAGGAAAGCTTGCCATAATTTCATCATATTAGGATAGGTTTTGTGCCACTATTTTGTGTTACGAAAGACTTTCCATGCTTCTTTCATAGAAAACCCCTCACAAGCCAGATTTAATGAATCAACAAAAGGGTGCAACTCTCTTTTACAAGCTTTAACATCAAATAAAGCTACAAATCCAACATCACTTGATACAGTATGTTGCAAATGTTGAAAACGCTTTAAAAGCCAACGCTCTAAATTTTTCTCACGACTACGACGCACTTCTGAATAATAACAAGGGCTGAACAATTTCGCTGCATTAAAAAGATGAAGGTCTGGAAATATTTCATTCAAAGAGTCTATGAGAGTCTCTATATAACCTTCAGTGAGTTGCTGACAACTCTCTTGTGTACCTTCAATACAAGGTTTCATAGATTGTTTCCTTGCTTCATTGGATTCAATATCCATGGCTGACATAGAGATGTATTGTAACTCATGTCTATCTACAACTTTCCCTTCATCTTTAATATCAATGTATCCATTTTCAGAATCATTTAAAAACTTTGAAAGATAAGTTGTGCCTTCTGCAAATGTCTCTTTTTTCAAAAACCATCTAGATAATGTGCTTATAGTTACTTCAAGAGCCAACCCAATAGTTGTAATGTCTACATTTTCTTCTTGAAAAGTCACATTCAACTTGTTAAATTCCCCTAGCACATCAGCAAGCATATGTAAACAAAACTGGACAGAATATATTCTTGTCTTATCATACCAAAATGCAGTTTTTTTTTTCATTTTTCCACAAAGTTAAAATTGTTGGCATAAGCTTCACAAGCCTTATAATAACTTCCCCCCTGGATAACCATCTCACTGAATGTATTTGTAGAACATCAAGAACATCAATTTGCATGACTCTAAGCAAATCATTAGGTTCACTATTTCTCTCTGGAGAGTTTTGAACCCATAAATACACTTTGTTTGCAATTTTTTCAACAAATAATAACTCAGGAAATTTCTTAGAAGCATATGCTGCTGCTAAAGACTCACGATGAGCCACACAATGAACTGTAATAAGGTTTGGATTGTTCTTTTTCAAAAATGAAAAAAAGCCATTTTCATGTCCAATCGTTGTTGAAGCTTCATCTGTAGAAACAACTATCAAATCTTTATATTGAAGGCCTCTAACATCTATTAATTGATTGACACTATCATATATTGTTTTTCCTTTTCCATCTACTACATCTTTGAGCTTCATAAACTGCGAGATAGGTGGCCCGAGACCCTTTGAGTCTAAATATGTTGCATAAATAACAAGGTGTTGCTCTAAGGTTCGATCAGTGCTTTCATCAACCATCAATGAGAAGAAAGGACTTTCCAACATATTTTTTATCTGAATCTGTTCAAGATGTTTTGATATGCAATATATAAAATCATTTGCAGACTTACGATTAGTGTATGAAGAGTACTCTTGAGACCTTGGCATATTTGGAGTTTTTGCATCCATTAGAAATTTGCAAAGCTTCTCATACTTTGATACAGATAAATCTTCTTGACAAGTGAAATATGATTTTTTCATTGTAGAAATCACTCTTTCCTTATTGGCATCTCTCATCTGTCTAATATGATTTGGAATTAGTTTCATATTTCCCTCCAATGCATTAATCCATCTTTACTTAGCATCTTTATGCGCCCGTGATTTTTCATGAGTAACAAGAGCATCATGTTGTAATGTGGTGCAACCGTTCCCTAAACCCCATGGTCCATTCATCCTATACTTCTCACAATAGTTACACTTCATAGTTATTTTATCATCAAACCTCAAATAATTCAACCAAACAAACTTATTTAACCATTCCATGCGAAATTGTCTTTTTGTTTGCACTTTCATTTCTGAATTATCACCAACCTCTTCTTCAACTTCATTTGTTGCTTCATCTACATCATGTTCAGAAGAACTTCCAAAAATTTCATGTAATTGTTGTTCCACATGAGCATTATGGGTTTCTTCAAGTGTTTCTGAATTCTGTTGAGTCTTAGAAGTTTTCCCTTTTGTCCATCCATACATATCCCCAATTGTAACTTGTATCTTTCTCTTTTGAGACATTTGTAGGTTTGTGACCACCTGTATAAAATATATATATATATATATATATATAAAATAAAATTCATTAAATCAAAAATGAATATAACAATGGAAAACATTGTAGAATAAATAAGCAGAACATAAATATATCTGAAAATAAACTTCAGCCTACGAAAATTTGCATCCCAAATATGCAACACACCAAACAGAGACTCCAGCACTATCAATTTATATATTAAACATCATAAAATTTATATATTAAATAGAATAAAATTTATATATTAAACCGTATAAAGTTTAAACAGTAATTTAAAAAGATTCAGAAAGATCTTAGGGGGTAATGAATCTCAACTTACTTAAGGAACCTCTTCCCCCTATTATAGTTTAAAAAATCAAATCTGAGGGCCCATGCCCTGCAACCGACCTAATAAACAAAAGAAATCACGCGGTAGGTGTTTGATCTCCGTGTTGTGTGTGATAGGGAAAGATTCTAACATTGATACTTGAATATATCTCTATATCGCATACCGTCTCTCATTCCAAGAACCCTCTAATAGGGTTTAACTGTATGCGCTTCCGGTCGGTTTTGGCAGAGCAAAAGGCCATTGTGAGAGAAGCGACGATTCAAGTTAGTTCGCAGGCCAAATACCGTCGAAACAAATCTGAAATGATAAAGCGGACGACGCGGTAGAGTGCGGGGAAACTCTGACGGTTGGAATCTAGGAAGATCGCCCAGCACAAACAGAACACTAAAGAAGCGACGCCAAATAAAGGACCAGGGTCAGCTGTTGCAGAAGAAGAATTGAACAAGAGAGTAGAGGAATTGAACAAGAGAGTAGAGGCTTGACGATCGCTCATTTATTCACAAAGTTGAGCGATCTGCAAACTGAACAGATTTAAAGCGGTGTTCAATTTGGAAGAATTCACATTTAATGTTTTCGAGTCTTACCTCTAATATTATAAAAGAATACCTTCTGTTATACCCCCTGCAAATATAGCACGTATGTACTCTATATTTTCTTTCTCTGTAAATCACTTCTGAGGCCGTCTAACCAAGATTTTAGTTTTCTATATTATCGAGTATGACTGTAAAGAGAGTTGTACAAACGTAAAAGTACTGCGGGAAGCTCTTAACAACGAAATAGTAATATTTTATTCTTCAATTATTTTCTTTATGTAGAAAAGTTTATGTTGTGCTACTCAGTTTATGACTTTCTTATTGAAATTTCTGTCTAATATTGTTCAAATTATCACACAGGACATCACTTAGTTCACTTGCTTATTGGTCTCGTAGGTTTTGTAGCATTTTGGGAAATTGTTTAGTTGGATCCATAGATTTTGGAAAATATTTTTTGGAATATTTCCAAATCTGATGGAGCGAAATTATTTTGGATGGTAGATTTAGGAAATATTTTAATATTCGATAAGATTTAAATTCTTTGTGACATTACTTTCGGACCATAACTGTCGTTACATGTGATATTGTGAAAAAATGAAAAAATGGCTTTCTGTACTTACCCTGTTTGCTGGTTCTTTGTTTATACCCTGACATCCATGATCCACGTTTGAACTCCAGTGAACCCTCCGACTCCCGAGATTAGAACCTGAGCTTCACTAGACCCTGGAGGAATAGGCACTGCAGAGCTTGGAAGAATACGCACTGCAGTCTGCGGCAGCGGCACTAGTGACTAGCAGTAGCAGATTGCAATTTGCAAAATTGCAAGTCTCGTTTTAATTTTGAGCGGCAGTGCCGGGCAGATGCTAGCTAGATTATTCAATGGTAAGTACCCTGTAGTACGCAGTGGGATGGTGATGCAGTTAAAGCGTTTTATTTTAAACTGTGTGCAGCTGCCAGTGTAACGCATTGTGTACCACGGCTACTGCAGCACTGCTGGTCCAGCGGTGACGTGGTCCAGACCCCATATTCCCGGTGATGACGTAGTCCAGACTCCAGACCCCATACTCTCGGACCTCGGTAGTGACGTGGTCCCTGACTCCCATACTTTGATTACAGATATTATAGATTTTTACGTTTCCTTTATGAAACTGGACGTCAAAATGACGGATTGGAAAAGTATATCACACGTCAGGTTTGACGTGGAAGATTTTTTTGCTGCCGTCAAATACGTCCTGAAATCAAAAATACGTCCCACAGGACGTCAAATTCCAGGCCTGCGTCGTAGCATCACATAGATGTAGCATGTGATGAAATATGGCAACTTGCATTTTAATTATTGGATGGATGTACATCGCACTGAACATTTGGGCGAGGGGATGAATATTCGAAAAAATTTAGTGCACAATGTGTAACTCACTGCACGCAAGCAAAGTGTTTAATAGAGTTATCTAGATTATGCACTCACCAAACACAATCCCCCTTATGTGGCGTAAATTCCACAGGTATTTGCTCACTTTTATCTAAATTCATAGACATATATTGGGCCGAGGATATTTTCAAATCTTCTATATCTTCGGTGTAGTTTTGCACCTTTAGAAGTAATTTCTAATTTAACCATGCTTACAAAAATATGATGGTTAACGACCATATACATTGTAATGATGATTAAAGTTATGTGGATAGACATTAGGTCTATGTGGGCCCGACTATGTAAAATATGCCTAGTGACTCATGACTTTCTGTCATTGAATCTTACTTTCACAATCTCGGGCTTCGATTTCACGTCAGGTCTATAGTTCGACTCTTTGCACATGCACGTCTCTCGAACCTTGTAATATGGATTTGATTGCCCAAGAAGCTCACATGACCTTCGAATGGGGCCCACCTAAGTCGTTTTGATAAGACATGTAAACATCCCCCACTATGGTAGAGTAGTATAAAGTTGTTTGCCACATGATTATGATTTATTTTCCTAACTGTTATTGTCAAAGGTTTTATGTTTTTTTTCAACCTCCTTTCAAAGATTCGAAAAAATTCTACGACCTATTTGTTCCGCTAATTGTGTGTGTTTTTCAATTTAATAAGTTTAATTTTTTATTAAAAAGATATTTTGAAAAAATAAATTGAAAAAAAAATACAAAAACATTCTTATTCCCATCGTCATGGAAGTAATCTCTAAACTACTAACATAAGCCAAGTCTGTGACAAATAAACAATGATATATATATATATATATATATATATATATCCACGAAAACCATAATGCGTGTACTAAAAGGTTATATACAGTACATGTTTCTTTATAAAAGAAATCATATATGTATTAAAAGTTGATACACGGTGGATATTCCAATATCTTGAAACCCACAGAAGAAAAATATAGAACATAAAGGAGATTCCTTTTAGGGGAACCTTCGAAAGCCTAAAATAAAGTAAACTAGGTACAATGATTTTCAACACAGAGAAGATACTTTTAAGGAGAACTCTCGAAAGCCTAAAATAAAATCTCTTTGAATATTTGGTCACCAGCCTTTGGGGCTACGGTCAGAGTCATAGTTAGGATCATAGTTAGACTCGTATTCTTAAACATGCCTGTCAAGAATTAACCTAGGAATTTGTTGTAACCATGATGGTTCCCTTCCGAAGCTAGATGAAAAAGCTGAGAAACACATGAATGGATCTAGCTTATGTGTGGGAATTCCGACTTCACCAAAATAATCAATTTCAATAGTAAAATTATAACCTGTAGGAGAATTACTATCCTGGCTGATCTTCATGTTGGTGCCCTTATATAATAAATTGAATTCAAATATATCATATCTTTCTTCTCCATCCTGCATGTCATTATACAAAATAGAAAGGGAAAACCGCTGACAGGGCCTGCCTTGATCTTCTTTTCTGGGAACAAATGAAACAAGTAGGAGATTCATCCAATTACTCTGATGACTGAATGGAGACATGATTTCTTCACAATACATGATGATTTAAACTCTTTCATAGGCACGAGCATATTGAAGAATGGCAAAATAATCTATCCATCTCAGATTAGGATCATAAATATAAACAAGTATATGATATGGATATCTTACTGCACCAAAATATGCATGGTTATTTTTGTGTGGTGGCCAGCAACACCCCCCCTTGTTCATTTAAGTGTTGTCCAAAATACTAAATGAATGGGGACCCTTAGTTAAATTTTAAAGAAAAAAGCAAGAGTTTCCTTTCCTCAAAATAAAGTTACCATCATAAGCTTAGGAAGGTCTTTTGAATATTTTTAAACCTAAGTCTATGATAAGGAAAAAATCTTTAAAGTCGCATTGCCAAAAAGGATAGGAAATGCCTCCATTTCTCTATAATATCGATATGCGCAAAGACTCTTGTGTTAAGCATAATATATCATCGCAATAAAGTAATACTCATAAGAAAAAACTTCAAGATTTACCGATCTGCGATAACACCGATCGCAAGATCGCATATCGCAGAAATGAGCTGGCAATATTCGGCAAACATTAAACTTCTGCGACCTGCGATGTTGCGATCGCTGCGATATTATATTCGCGCGATATGCGATGTTGCGATTTGCGATGGCGCGATCTGTGATGTTACGTAAGCAAATCATAAATCACTTCAACACGAATCCTACGGGCATGCTATTTAAGAAAGGCCACTTACCATAATCTGACTCAAGATCATGCGCTTTTAATGATAGTAAAGGGATTAATTGTCAGCTATTAAATGAAATGTAGACGCGTGCTTTTGTAAAGAATTACTTCACGTAAGGTGGCATGTTTGATATATCTGTTGCATTTAAAACTCTCCCATCACCTTTCTTGATCAGTCATTTCCATTTCACTTTCGAGCTGCAGGAACGGCGAGCCAAAGATGATACATAGCCATACGCAGGAAGAAATGGGAAAGAAAAATAGAGCTCGGGGCTCTGAGGCTAAGGAAAAGACGAAGGAAATGGCGCCTTTGTATACAGACTCAACCTGTAACAAAGATGAAGGGATATCGACATGGGAAAACATGTACAGATTACTTGAAGAACAGAATCCCAGAATAATGAAGGTTACTGCTATCGCGGGCTCACAACACCCTTCCGAAGCGTCCTTAGAAGAGCTAGCATGCTCATTTCTTCATCGGATAGCAGCAAGGCCCAAAATTCTACCATATACGGATATGATCAAGTGGATACTTGACAATGCAAACATGGACAACAGACAATTCAAGATGCAAGGGCAAGGGCTCATCAGATCATTCGCTGCACAAGATTTAAAGCTTATGTATCATCTTCCTGAACCGCAGGCAACTTACAATGCAAAATTCGTTAAGAAATTTGTGGCGAAGAACCCAGACCTATCAGAGACCACCAAAGATTGGTCCAGAAAAGGGGAGCCGCTCAAAAAGGACAAAAACGGTATGTACAGCACTAGTTCCCTCACCTCTCCGTATTGTTTTGCTGCGGCCATGATTTGTAGATTATTTGGGATGCCAGATATCAATAAGTTTTCGTCTGAATGGTTACCATTAATTGATGCTACCACAAACGCCGATATTATGGATTGGGCCAAGATCCTTTCTGATAATCTATACACGGCTATTGTCAATTACCGGTCTAAGAGATCCTTGTCTCGAAGGATCTATCCTCCTTTTTATCTATCCGCATATGTTATGGATTCTATTTGTTATGTGTCTAAATTTCCCATTATGGGTTGGAAATGGACTACCCAGGACCCATTACCTATCCATGTTTATCATAAGGTACTGTCGGATTCTCAGTTCATCCCACATTTCTACCAGATTTGTCACGGGCTTATCCTACCCTTGTATAGGATGATGTATGATGAAGACCCCCCGAGGTGCTCACCCGAGGCACAGATAGATATCACCCCCATCGCAAGATGGTTCGAGGAAGAATGGTTCACCTATATTAGAGTATTTGGAAGCACCGTCCCCCCTCATGTCCTACCCTTGTATATTCCCGACAAACTGCTGGCTCGAGAAATTGCTTATCAAACCTGTTCAGAAGGCGGCCTGACCAAAGACCTAAAAGAGAAAAAGAAGGCCATATGGCCTCAGTTTCCTGTAGCTTGTGGGGCCTTTTCATTTTTCGATGTAGGACATGCTTTCACCGAAGTGGAGAATGTGACGTGTCTACAATTATTTAAATTCCCAGCAAGGCCATTTGACCCAAATGATGTTGCCCAAGATTTCACAACGAACGTCAAAATAAAAATATTCGTTGGAAAGAAAGATTTGTTTGATGATTTGTTTCAGAGTAGAAGTTCACTCCAGGAAATTTTGCGGGAAGCTCGGTCGAAGTTGTCTCCAGATGACCTCCAAAGATTCATGTTATACAGAGAAAGAAGGTTGGCCAGTGTTCCTCTAGGGAAGCTGCGACACTAAGGCGTAGAGATGGGGCCAAACACTAAGAGCTATGGGCCTGTTGTGCTCTACAACAACCCCCCATTTCATATCATTATTATTCACAAAACTATCATATGAAATGGGTCCCTTTAGATTTCGATTGGTATCAATATTGTATTATTTAAAAAGGTCCGAAAATCAAATGAAAACATTATAAAATTTTTTTTTGAAAAACCCATTTTGATCAAATAAATCAATCTTTTATCATTGCGATAAAGCGATCGCAAGATCGCATATCGCAATGACATTAGGAACATAAGTAAATGGCACATTGGTTTCCGCCGATGCGATATCGCTATCGGCTATCGGCAATGTTCTATGCACATTCTTGGAGCGCCCCCAGGCCATTCTCCCGATGCGATGCGATATCGCTATCGGCAATCGGCGATATACTATCCATGTCTCATGTAATGCCAATACTCCCGATGCAGTGCGATATCGCTATCGGCGATCGGGGTTTCAAGAGGTGTCAATATAAGAGGTTAAGCTTTCCCCGATGGTCGATTGCGATAAAGCACAGATTTCGAAAAAGTCGTTTAAATGGAGGGATATTACGATCAATTCATATTAAAAGCTTGATCTGTCCAACAATGATTCACCTGCGCTCAACCGCCAAAACATCTACAGCACGCTTAAATGAATCATGTAGTCGATTAATGATATAATGGGAATTTAAGGATTGGCAGGTTTTAAACGGCCATTTAATGTAATTGTAAGTCCTAAAATCTTCCCATGGATTGTATCAACGACCATTTTAAAAGTTAATCTCTCACCACGCATCGGTCAATATATCTCATCACATTGAAGTTTTCATTGCCGATTCTATGTGTTACGTTTATTTTCGCTTCTGTGCAGAATTCATCCAAAGAAGAAAACTCAAGCAAAATGGGGAAGAAATCTAAGAAGACCACAGGCGCTTCCGTTGCGCCAGCCACAGGACAAGCTGTCACTGATCCCTCAAACAAAAAGAAAGGATTGATTTCGGATACTACATGTTTTGGTCTCGGTAGAACTACTTAGCAAAGTACCTATACCTTGATTGAAGTCGAAGAACCTAAAGTGACAACAGTACAAGCTACTGCAGATTCAACATGGAAATCTGATGGTACTCTTAAGGACTTAGCTGACTCCTTCCTTCACCGAATAGCAGCTAGGGAACAAATTCTCCCATATACAGCTGTAGTGCGGTGGGCAATTGAGGAAATCCCAATCCTGGATAGAACCTTCAACACCAGAGACGGGAGAATTTTCGGGTCATTCAAGGCTGATGATCTAAGGCAAATGTATCATTTTCCTGAGCCAGAGAAGACATACAATAAGGCGTTCCTGGAAAAATTTTGAAACGAGAACGATGTTGAATCCGAACCCATCCGAGATTGGAGACAAAATCCGACAAAGCACAAACATGAATCTTCTGGTAAGTACTCGGTTGATTCCTTGGCTTCTCCTTATTGCTACGCTGGAATAATGATGTGTAGATTGTGGGGGTTGCATGACTCTTCTAATTTCACTATAGAAATGGTTCCCTTAATGGAAGCGGCATGCAACAGTATAATAATGGATTGGGCCACTATCCTCTCAGATAAACTAGCCACAGCTGTTCTTGAGTTTAGGAATAAGACCCACATCTCTGAAAGGATAATTCCCCCATTCTATTACAGTGCCTATATTTTAGATACCTTGTGTTTTAATTCTCAATTTCCCGTGCTCGGCTGGAGGTGGACGCCACAAGACCCCATGCCTGTTCACATATACCATCAGAAATTATGGAAATCCTCTTATAAGCACCATTTTTACCAAGTCTGCAATGGCTTTATGTTGCCTATTTATTATTCTATTTTTGATAAACCCATTCCCAAGATTTTCTACCAAGCTAGGATTGATTTAACAGCAGTAGAGAGATGGTTTGGGGAAGAGAAGTTCACTTATGTAAGAGTTTTCGGTAGCCAAGCTGAACCTCATGTCCTCCCTTTATACATACCTGATAAACTGCTGGCAAGGGAAATCGCTTACCAGATTATTGTTGAGAGTGTTACACAGACTCTCAAGAAAAATAAGAAGCAGGGCTGGCCCTCTTTCCCTTTGAGATGCGGTGTCTATACCTTGCATGATCTCAAACATGCAGAAAAATATGCTACAAAGATTAAATCATTAACTCTAGCAACTCTTCCAAATAGGCAATTTGATCCAAACAAAGTTGCCTATAATGCACTAGAACATGCCAAATTGTCAAAATTTGATCATAAAGAAGATATGTTTGACGACCTGTTCTCTTCAGCTGAGTCAATAATGCAGGTTAAAACATTTGCCAAAATGAAATATCATGATGAAGGGTTGACTGAATTTAACAGACTTAGAGAACAGAGGTTGCAAACTCTGCCTCTAGATCTATTAGCAACAACCCCAGCAACATCGTCAAGCGAGCCTGAATGGAAATAGTCAAAGGAACCTCCAGTTACAACAAAAGAACAAGAGAAGCCACAGGAGGAAAATCGGAAGAAAGAGCATGAGAATCAGTAGAAGAAAGAGAAAGAAATAGTGCGGGAAGAGACCCAGATGAAAGAGTAGAAACAGACCACCACTGAAATAAATGTGGATACTCATATCGATCCTAAATTGCTCCAGGAATGGAAGCAATTTGATTCCATTATCAGTGGTCTGGAGTGTTCCAAGAACACTGAAACTTCAAAAACGGCAGATACACAGGAAACCACTTCACAACAGGTTCAAAGTGGAACCAGCGGCCCACCCATTTCAAAAGAGGTAGAGATAATACCAAAGGACCCCTCCGATCAAATCATTTTGCAGATAGAAGAGATTCCTCCCTTCGATGTCTTCTACAGCCCAAGGCATAAAGCTGTAGTTAAACGACAAAGGAAAAGAAGAAGGACTGATCAACCTTCCCTTTTCCCAGAACAGATGGTCACGGGCAATGTGGTTTGGAAGGAGGAATTTGACCCCTCCGATGACCTGACAAAACTGTCACAATATGCTGGAGCCTACTCGGCAGCAACAATAGATAAGGCATCGAAGGTGAGTCTTTTACTGAAAACAAAAGATCAGGAAATTTTCTTGTTATAGGCACAGCTGACTGAAGCAAAGCAGAGAGCGGAGCAGGCAGAGCAGCAATTGTTGACGCAACAGCAATTAAACAGTCAACTAACTCAACAGTTCCAGGCAGAAAAACAAAGGATTGACCACAGCGCAATCCAAAAGCAGAAGGAATTGTCAGAGGCCTTAGCGCAATTGAAGGCAGCGAATGAGAAAATGCTGAAATCAAAAGATGAGCAAATCGCTCAACTATCAGCACAGATTGAAAAGACAAAGGGCGTTCCACAAGTAGCTGAATTCAGAGCAGAAGCACTACAGATAAATACTGCATTGATAGCCCAAATTAAGCTTCTATGTCAACAAATCGCCCAGGCAGAGCCACTATGTGAATTAACGACATCCATAGGTAATAAAGTAGACAAGGCTAGGACTAAATTGGATCAAGCTGAAGAAACGATAGCTGCATTTCTCGACTGGCAAGATACTGATCAAGGAAAAGTGGCGAATTTACCAAGGATCTTAGAGTCACATAAATATATACTCTTTACAGAATGGCAATCCCAGCTAATGAAAGCAGAGAGGGCAGTTTCAAGATGCAAATCAACTTCAAGCAATTTAGTTGAATTAGTCAATAACACTCTCTACTTATCAAACATGATTTCCCAATGCACACCAGGAAAATTAACAACAATGAAAACATTGGAGCAATCATGTTACCCAGATCTAGAGGAAAAGGGGAGATTAATTGCTGGGATTAACAGCTTAACCTGGGACACCTATTGGTTCTTCTTGGTAAAGCCGCACACACAGAGAGCCGCCCTCAAGTGCCTTACGAATGCAATCGAGTATATTATCCCCGATATTTAGGATGCCACCTATGCCGCCCAACTCAGCTCTCGCCTCAACAAACCACCCGAAGTGGAGCTGATGCTTGCGATAAGTCAGCTTAAATTTAAAGGAAACAACCTACTTGATGATTCATGCCGCCGACTTCCAGATTGCCGAAGAAAATATGATCAAATTCAATTGATACCAATTAAGTAGGATTTCAGTTTCTTAAATAGTTAGATTAATTAAGTATTTATAGACCCTTTCATTGTTTTGGAAAGGGTCGTAAAGTTTTGTACTTGAATGAAAGACTGAAGTTGCACTATTGTGCTTCAGCCATATTCTTTTATAAAACTGGACCAGCTATTCTAATTTCAACAAGGCAGCTTTTATGCAAATGTGCACTATTGTCTATGTTTAAAAGCATTTCTGCATTGAAGGAAGAATCACAGATAGCGATTGATTTTGGGACTGTTTATCAGCTCATATGGTACTATTATCTATGTCTAAATCCATTCTTTTCATATAAATTGTTATTTGATTTCCTTTGATATTATCGAATATATGTATGTGTCTTAACAACAGTTTTGTATTCCTTCCACTACTGGGTGATTAAAGTATGCTTTCCTTTTAATCATATATGTGTCGATGATATAAATGATAAGTGTAGTAATGTTTCTTTAATCACTTTGTTTAACTATTTAAGCAAAGTAATCCTTGAATGAATTAATGTCCATGTCTATTAGATGGAGTCATCTATATGCCTGTCCATAGACATAGATCATCAAGCTCTACACTTCAAAGTACAATAGTTCCCGGGATAAGTCATAATTCTTTTATTTTGCTGATAGAGTTAGTTAGTCACCCATCATTAGATTAGTCAATAAATTATCTATTCATCCTGTTTATTCATTGCTGGGAAACTGGTCCCATTATCCCAAGTCGGAGCCACCATTTCAAACGGAAAAGGAGCTGTACTAAGGTCCGGACCGGGTGGTTATCCCCAATGTTGTTGCAGTGATTTTCGAGGCATCAACAGGGCCATATCGGAAGTGTGAAATATTGTAACTCCCATGGTAATTCCTCTTTGAGAATTTTCGATGGTGAAGGGAGCATCGATATGTGGGGGCGCTTGGTCATGAACATCCAAAGGATTAAGGGTGAAGCATGAATTATAAGGGAGATCAGCCCTAATAGAATCCTGAAGCCTTAATCACACAAGCACCAAGCCTCCAGTCACTGCACCCAGTCCCATGGAGGAAAAATAGAAAGGGGATAAACAAAAGGAGATTGGTGGCATTATAACTTTAATATTTCATAAGGCTTTTTCAAATTAAGTTATGATGGAGAAAATATATGATATAACAGCCCCTCAGTACTAAGCCTCTGGTCACAGTGTCTTGTCTTATGGGATACACTGTTAAGGAGAAATGGAAAAGAAGATTGGTGGCATTGGAACCTTATGATTTGAGAATATTATTTCAAATGATGTTATGAGGAGAGGAGTCTCTGATATTTCATCTCCTATGTCTTAAGCCTTCGGTCACATGCAGTAGTTCTATGGTGTATAAGAAATGAGGAGCTAAGTGCATAAGGGCCAAGGACATCAGAACTTTGTGTTTTCGTAATGTCTTTAAAAATAAAGTTTTGATGTGTTGTAGCTTTGAAGTTGCACTATGGTAATGTTACAGGACATATTAGGATTTGATAGTGTAATGCATAAGTGTTAAAATATGGATGAGTTGGCAGCTATGATTCCAGAACACCACTAAGGCCACCATAGTTGATCACTCCTAGCTCTAGAAAGTGGGGAATTCAAGTAGTTAAGGAAAAAATGACAAGTGAACCGACCGAGTAACTGAAGAAAAACAACATGGAAAATACATGGCATGATCAGAGGCCATCACAGGAATGGAAGGAAGATAATTTTCTTAACCATCATTCAGTTTTTCATATTGTTGTTATTCTGTAATTTTGCATTTTAAAGAAATGAATTGAATTGATTGTAATGATTTGGGCAACATACCTTTTCATGCCGAGACAGCTAGTCATTCAGACAGTTGGAGATCGACTGAGATATTTTGTAACTGTTTTCCAAGCTCCCCCTCTCCTTATAAAAAGAGGGAATAAAAACTTAAGAGAGGTTCCTAAATTCTACATCCAAGAGGCCCAAATTCTGTTTAGAAAATTATGAGTTTTGTTTGCAGAGAATGTGGTTCCACTTTGGTTCAATTTTCTTGTTCATGAGGTGCTTGGGTTTATACAATTTTTAAATGTGATAGAATGGTGACTTGGACTCTATCTTCAAAGATTAATGAAGTTTTTTTGGTGATTCCAATCAGAGCAATGCACAGTATTTTTTCCCCTTTGTATATCACTTCATGTTTGTATTTCCTCCTTTGAAATCATGTAATGAAGCAACTGGTTTCACTCTCATTTACTTGTGTTATTTTATAGCCTACAATACATGTATGTGCACAAGATTTACTTATTATTTTTTGTCACAAATGTATTCATGAGGCATAGGGCTTGAGACCTTAATTCACATTCCACCTTTTTCTGCGTTTTCACCTCCTCACTCTTCCATATTTATGCTGGAAATTGTCACTTAGGATTTTGTGTTATGTCCTTCCCTTTCCATCAATTTCCCTCCTTTCCTTCCTCCTGTTCATCTATACTACAAAACCAATATTAAACTATGTATTGTTGTTTTTCGGTCACCAGAACCGAGGCATTTCTCCTTGAGATAATCCATATTTACCCATGAGTATTTAGATCTGTGTGTCTGTTTTAGTCTACCTTGGTGAAGGACTATTGAACCAAGATTTGAATTATCTCTTTTTAAATTATGTGACATATGGTGTGCAACAAAAATCCCTTAGATAATCTTCAAAAGCACTCCTATGGATTGTCCTAGGCATTGACCCTTTCTTTCAACCCGGGGATAGTCTCTACGAGGCTTCTACATCTTCTAAAGCAATTTTGTGGCAGGAGATAGAAAAAGTGACAACATATTCTAGCATTGTTTTCAGGGAATAGATTAAGGAATTGTTCCTCTAGGTACGACATTCATACACTCTTTGATAAGATGCGAAAATATGTGTGGGTTTTAGATTTATAACCTTGGTGACTCCACAGCTCGATTATAAGTTCATCACCCTATATTTTAAGAGGCCCCATACCTACTCAGATACCTCTCAGCAAAGAATTCCATCTGTATCTGTTCCATAAATGCTAATATCTAGAAGGATTTGGAAGGAAGAAAACCCCAATACTGATGTTATTGTCTTGTCATTTCCTAAAACATCCTTGTCTACCTCACAAAATGCCATAATTCATTGCTCTGATTTTTCTCCATGAGACCTGGTATATCCTTCAGAAAGTGGCGAGCTACTTAGTACCGTCTCCCTAGAAGTTAAGGAAGAAGAATTCTCAGTCAAAGCCCCTTCTTTCTCATTTCCCCCCCGCCCCGAAGTCGAGAAGGGTAAAGATATCCTCAAGAGCAGCCCTAGGCATAGTGTGAAAAATTTCTCAATCCACAGTTAGTCAGCTATCTCACTATTGGTCATAGCACAAAGACCCCTAATAAACCTAGCGCCACCACCTCTTCTCTAGATGGTTGTTCCAAGTTTCATATTAAAAAAATATGCTCCGTTAGACCTGCCTCAAACTTTAAGTTCTGTGCCATAGGACTATCTCAAACTCTTGCCTAGGTTTAATGGATAAGATGATACATCAGTGCACAGACACATAGAAGCTTTATTTGCCTTTGCATAAAATTTAAATGTTGAGTGCTTGGATGTTGTGTTGAGACTCTTCATCCAGTCTCTAGATGGGGATGCCACAAAATTGTTCAAATCCTTGTCGAATGCTTCTGTTTCCACTTGGGAAGAGATGGAAAATTCTTTTATGTGGAAATGGGGAGAGAAGAGAGATCATGTACATATTTTTACTAAGTTCAATGCTACGAGGAAGAAACTTGATGATGAAATCTCAAAGTTTGTAAAAGGGATTAATGGATTGTACAATAGTCTACTTGCTGAGATTAAACCTCCACATGCTGCTACATGAGTATTTTTTTCCGGGGACTTTGAATCAGAGTTTGACTTCACACTCAGAGAGAGGAAGTCTCATACCTTGGACTAGATTCAAATCGAAGCTCTCAAGGTAGAAGAAAATTTTACATAAACAAGGAAGTCAAGAAGCAAAAATGACCTTGGAGAGAAGAAAAAGGGGAAAGAGGAGACAACTTCCTCAAGTTATGGAAGAGAGTCCCAAGAACAAAAGCTGGAGGAAATGGATAAGTTAATAAATAATTTATCAAATAAACGGGTAAAACTAGAACTAGAGAATACAAACCTTCCATGAAGTAATACTTTTGGTTCTAATCGAGGCTTCAAACCCCAGTACAGAAGGCCTCCCTTACACATATTACAAAGGGAGAGAAAAGAATAACAAGACCACATCCACCCCCCATTATACATAGAAGATGATCTGGAGGAGCAGATATAAGATGCCAATAAAGTTCAAGGGAACATGTATTCCTCTTTTTGTGATGAAGATCAATAAGTTAGAAAACGATGATGGGGATGATCTTGATGTAGCACTAAACGATGGTGAGATTGATGATTACTGCAAGTAGTTCACTAATTTCATGCAGGCTTAGCTACATAGGAAATATGATATTTTTTCCTCTAGAAAGAGATCGAGGGGACAAGAACAAAATTAAGATGCTTCCTCCCAAGATACTCCTAGGCCAACTGACAAGGGGAAGAGGCTTTTAGATCCAATTATTCAAAAAATGAAGGAGCCCTTAGATCAAAACTTCCATAAGCCCGAAGTCCTAAAAGAAGAAAAGTCACCTCCCTCTTTTAGGTCCATCTGTGAGAAATAAAAATAGTTGGTAGAAGTTAGCACTATAAAAAAGGCCCAAATAACTAAGTCTACAAATAACCAGACCATACAAAGATATCTACTCTTTTGAATCTAACATGGTAAATTTCTTGGGAATGATAAAGGACTTAGTGGTGAATTTGGCTCAGATCCTAGTAAAAAGTGTAGTAATGGACACTGTATTAGTTGATATCCCTACAAGGTTTGGTATGCCTTTGTCTAGTTCCTAGGGATCAAAGATTGGAGGGTCACTCAAGCTGGATCTTACCTATGCTACCATCCCTATCTTTGGTGGAGAAGAAAGGTTATTTTATAGGGAATCAAGGTTCATTAAAACAATTATGAAAGTGGATTGCCCAAATAATTCTCATATGTATGGGAAAGAAAGGAATCCCTCCTTCTTACTGCTAGAAGAAGATGATTTCATTTTTGAAGAAACACAGGTACTCCCTGCAGCCCGATTAAATCAATAGCTAAGAGATTGTAGAAAAGTATGGAAGTTGTATTTTGATGGTGTTAATTCTAAGGAAGGTAATGGAGCAGGGATGTTGTTGATATCCCCAGAGGGTAGCTTGGTACATCTCTCATTCAAATTGGAATTTGAGGCAACAAATAATGTGGCATAGTATGAGGCATTACAACTAGGCCTCCAAGCAGCGAGGAATTTGAACATTGGATGCTTGACTGTGTTTGGAGACTCGTAACTGGTGGTAGAGAAAATCAAGAACCAATGTTAAACTAAGAACCCCAGGTTAAGGGCTTACAAAAATGATGTTTGGTATTTAATGGACAACTTCTTCGTGGCTTTTAATATCCAATTCTTACCTAGGGAAGTAATCAAATGACTGAATCCTTGGCTATAACATCCAGTAACTTTTAGCACCAAAAAATACACTTCTAAGATATGAAGTCGAAGTTGGGTATATACCCTTAGTGCCTCAATCCTATTTTACTCCCATCCATTGAGAAGGAAGGAAGGAAGTTACTTCATGCCAAGATCATTGTACCCTTGAGGTACTCATAGTGGGTGGAAAACTTGGTTCCTATCAGGAAAAAGAATGGAGAAATAAGGCTATGTGTGGATTTCAGAAACCTCAAAAAATATTCATTAAATTACAACTACCCATTTCTAAAAATGGATCATATATTACATAAGGTAGTTGGCTCAACTCAAATGTCCATGATGGATGGCTTTTTAGGGTATAATTAGGTACCAGTGCATCCCGATGATCAAAAGAAAACTACAGTAACTACACCCTGGGGAACCTTCATGTATGAAAGATTACCATTTGGCCTTATAAACACAGGAGAAATTTTCCAAAGGGCCATAGATATAGCATTCATGGAAGAACAAGACAAATTCATGGTGATCTACCTAGATTATATCACAATTTTTTCTAAGACAAATGAGGATAATATTGTGCATTTGAAATCACTTTTGAGAAAATGCAGGAAGTATGGGTTGTCTCTAAATCCAAATAAATCTCAGTTCACTTTGAGCGAAGGTAAGATGTTTGGGCATATAGTAGCATATGAGGGGGTGAAGATCGATCCCAAGCGCGTGGAAACCATGAGCCACATTTCCCTACCTAGAAATAAAAAATAAGTCCAAGTGTTCTTGGGAAGGATTAAATTCTTGAGGAGACTTAAATCCAACTATGCAAAGATAGCGAAAGGTATCACAGAGAAGATGAATAAGGATAATGAAGTGAAGTGGAACCCAGATTCCCGAGAGAAGAAATCCTTCTCTAGGATCAAGAAAGCTTTTGCAGATGCTCTTGTGTTAGTCAACACATATTGTTCAATACCATTTTATGTATTTTCTTTTGTTGTAGCATCATTTATCACCCTTGTATACTTGATGCTCTAAGTCACAGCCTTGGGCAGCCCTTTCCTTTCAAACTTGGTCCATTTAATAAAAAACATTATTTTAAATTCCATACATGATTATGCCCTTCAAAAAGCGCGTGCACACATGGGTCCAGCTATTCCTAACCCATGTATATAAGTTAAAATATTTAAAAAACATAAAAACCCTTTTTTATGGGAAAGATTTACGTGTTACACCAGAAGCCCACCTATAAGAGCCTATGGCCTAACTGTATCCCAATTGAAACAACTATTTTGGGGTGATATAAATACACCTCATGGGAAGGCCTAAAGGGAGGAGAAACGATAGGGTATTGATATTATATCCAATTGGTCCCTGATCAAGTCATATTTATCCCTTTTCCTCCTACACTCCCAGCTATAGGAAACCCTTGCTTCCTCATAGAGATGTCCATCTCCTTTATATGGCATCTATGTGTATGCATTTGAAAGAGGATTATTGAGGCTTTGGCTGGACAGACCCAGAAACACATTTTCTTGCTTTAAGAGAAATCCTTAGAACATTAAGAATTTTTAGTTTGCATTATGATAGTTACACTGTAAGCACTTTTAGTCTTTTTGTAGATTTTTTGTCTGAGCATGTGTTTTGAAAAAGAAAAGAAATTTTTCCTTTCATAGTTTGTTCGTAGAACCTTGTAGAAATCTCTTTCATTGAAGAAAAAGAATTACATATGCATGTAGATAGGTTTTCTATTGATTTATTTATGCATCAATAACATCATAAGTTGCACTTCCATTTTACCCTTGAATTAAGAATGTCCATTAAAACCAAGAGCTAAAATTAAAATGAAATAGAATTTTTTGATTTGTCATAGTTGCATCAACTAGTCTATGTCATTTAGGGCCTTGGAATAGGTGTGTGGAGAGTTAAATCTCCAAGGCCACTATGAATTTAAACATAAAAGTTGATTAAAAAAATGAAATACAATGTTGTTAAAGTTGTCTAGGAAATCTCTTCTCTTCTAGGAGTTAAGCACGAGGGCGAGTGAAGGCAGGGAAGATAAATACCCCCTCTCCTACTTGTTGGATCCTAATCAAACATTGTTTCGTCCACTTCCGATGTGAACTGGTGACATTATTTTCCATTCCTAGGGACCACATATGTGACTGTGGGGGGAATACCCGTGATACCTAAGGTAGACATTGTATCACTCTCATTATTACTTCTAGAGGGTTCCCTTGCGAAGCTCAGGTACTTGCACTGACAAAAGCTTTTGTCTGGGGGTTAGCGTAACTATTTCTGTTACCTTCGCTAGTAGGCTTGGGCCATAATTATCCAAAATTATCTTCAGAAGGTCCTTTACTTCTCTTTCTTGTAATTGATGTCCAATCATAATCACCCATAGCGAAAATACCTAAAAGTACCTTGATTAATTGTATCTTTAGGGACATTTCAATCAATGCTCTTTGCTTCTAGATTACAATAGATTTATAATTTTCTGACTCTTTACATGTTCTCTCAAAAAATAAAAGTGGTTGATCGACTAGTTCATCGGTCCAGGAGGCTTCATGGGCTCTCACCTACAAGTAATGGGCCTTCTTCTAGAAGGCGTAGAAGAAATGGTGCTAGTGATTTCCAATCAATAGCAGTGAATGCATCAAAGATTGATCCTCCACTTCAAACTATAGTTTCATAAGATGGACCTACTATGAGTCGTGATTTGGATAGGGACAGTCCAATCCTTTCTAGGGTTCCCTTCCAGTCAAAAGAAGAAGTTGAGGTTGAAGAAATTCCTAAGTCCCCTGTGACTCCTTCTTCACCTTTTCCTCCCAATTTTCTAGACATTCTATTATACGTTGGGACTCCAACTCATAGGCTCGCAAGCTCTAGTTTTTATCGTCATTTTCCTTTGATGGCCACTGTTGGGAGCATGAATCCATATATGAGTGCTACTAGTGAGAATACTCCTCTTTTAGTTCAAGGAGGAGGTATTATTGCTATATCTAATATCACCCCTAGTACTGTAATATTTGGCTCTACCTCCATTTGATCTTTGAGTGGGGACACCCAATCTTTTTCTTCCCACACTAGTTCCTTACCCTTTTCTTTGGGATTCCTTCTAGTGCAATTCCCTCGATTTCTCTAACCGTCTCATCCATTGTTTCCACAACTATGACTTGTATGGCTAGTAGTTCAACTTCTTTCCACGGTTTTCCTTTTGGAAGTGGTCATATACCTCATTCTAACCCTTATTTAGGATCACTCCCTTTCTCCACTCAAGGTCAAAGCTATAATCCTTTACAAGGATATACTAACCCTACTTTTAATGGTTTAGGAGTCAAGAAGCAATTTTATTTTTCTGAACAAGGGAACATGCCTTACTTCTCTGTAAGTACCTTTCAGGGTTATTCTCCCTTCGCCAATGTGCGGAACCCTTACCAAGGGCTCTCCTCTCTTTTTAATACTTCGCTTGCAGGGGAATTTTCCTTGTTATCGTAACCTTTTGGCAGGAGGTGGTCAAAGTTTGAATTTTTCTAAACCACAAGGTTTTCCTTACGGTTAAGTTTCTTTTACGAGCAATCCTTGACAATCTGGTACCTCTACAAATCCATGTCATTCATTTCAAAATGTTGGGACTCCTAATTATGGTGGGTGGAATTCTCAAGCTCCTCCACGCTTACCATTCCTGGTAACCCTAAATTTGCTAGATCTCTCAAAATTGACAAACGATCTGATCCGATATAATCCAGCTTGGCCTCTAGTTCCCACCAAACTTCCATCAGATATTCCAAAATTTAAAGAAAAGTCTGGGAAAGATCCAGTTGACCATACAACAACATTCCATTTATGGTGTTCATCTAGCTCCCTAATTGTTGATTTAATCAGATTGAGATTGTTCCAATGCACCTTAACTAGAAATGTTGTTAAGTGGTATATAGAGCTTAGTTGGGGTACCTTTTCTTGTTTTGGTGAAGTGGCTAATCAGTTTTTTAACCCATTTCAGTTTCCCATTCGATATGAATCTCGAACTGAGCTATTGGCTAGTTTCCAACAAGATAAGGCTACTCACATTTCTGATCATATTCATGATTGGAAAAGAGGGAATAGACTCATCAAAACCTATATTCCTAATGAATTCCTTGAATGGTTTTTAAAATCTTTATAGACAGAAGTTTCTAAGGATGTATCACTCTTCGGGGTATTCATCGAAGAACAGGCTATCCTTAGAGCCCATCTGTTAGAACTCATATATTCTCAGCCTGGAATTGTTGAAAAGATTTTGCTTAATTCTCCTCGATCCAAGATCGATTTAGCCAAACCAAAGCCAAGTCCCCATGCTGACGGGATATTTAGATCGATTGATAACATCACAACTAACATGTTAAGTCAATTACAACAATTGTATTTACAAACTTCTTCTTCAATTCAACCATCATCATCAATACCTATGCCTTCTCAACCATGAATATTAACACAATCCAAACTTCTAACCCCAAAGGAAATCAACAATTTGATGGGAAGAAAAAGGGACGTGGTAAGAAAAAAGATAAGGATGGGAATGGTAATGCGAACAAACCCAGTAATAATACCGGGGAGGGTAAAAATGAGTCCAAAAAGAAAGTTAAGTTTCCTTTCAAATTTTGCAATGGAGACCATTTAACTCATCTCTTCCCTAATATTCAAGATGCTCAATGCCTATTAGTGCAACAGGGTTCTTCTAGCTCCCATGATGTTTTCACTAACCCTTTTCCCCAAGGGAAACAAATGTTTTCTATAACGAATACTAACACTAGAACCCCCACAGGGGCAACTAGGAAGGGGAAAATCCATCGAATGTGTACATGATGAGTTCTCGTGTTGATGTTGCTACAAGCTCACATGATTATGGTGAACTAAAATCCTCTAAGGCTAAGGCAACTCTTGATGTTCTAGAGCCACTCCATATTGAGAGGCCCATAGTTGAGCCGATACCTCGGATGACAAAAGTCTCTACAAAATGTTCGACGATTAACCCTAATGCCAGGGCAGCACAAAACTACTCCATTGTTGAATATCTGGCTCAAATTCCTTGTGCAATGTCTGCATTAGAGATACTCTAGTCATCTCTATCACAAAGGAGTGTGTTTCTCACCCCAGTCAGGGAAATAGATCTGAAAACTCTCTTATTGTTACATTTGACATGTCAAATATTAAGAAGAGACTTCCTCATCACATGGATTTCCAAATTAAATCTACATATCGAAAGACCAATATCTTTCGAACTGTAGTTGATGAGGGAGCTTCCACATGTGTCATGTCGATTTCATACTGGAAAGCTATCAGATCTCAAGTTGTTCCTTCACCTACTCTATTGATTGCATTTGATATTCATTCTCATAGGCTGCATGGAATTATTCTAGCATTTCACATCTGTGTTGGGGAAAGGTGGTTAATATCGAGGTAGAAATAATTGATGCAGATTTGAGTTATAATCTTCTATTGGGAAAAAATTGGATTTATGAAATGGATGCCATTGTATCATCATTATTTCATATCTAATGATTTCCCCATGCAGGGAGAATTGTTACTATTGATCAGATGGAGCATTCTCCGAAAGAATCTAATGAATCCTCTGATTCTTCCATTCCGTTGTTGAAGAATGCCAAGCAACCTATTGATAATTTAGGAGTCGAAATGTATTCCTCGTTGATGGGTACTTTTGATCTTCCTTCTCCTATCACTCAAATAAATGTCATTTCATCATCTAAGGCCCCTTCTTGAAGAGAGTTCTTCAGAACTCATTATTTTTTAGATCCTTGGCCGTTACCCTCTTCTACAACCACATTGCAAGAAGGGAAAGTAGTTGAAATGACATATCCCATGTCTGCAACTGAAATTGCTTACCAATTTATAGTTAAGACTGCAGATTCTCATCCTACTCCTATTTTACCGGAAGATTTGGATGGAGATGTGGCTCTAGCTTGGAGTCTTGACTCCACTTCTTCTATGGACTGCCTTGATACTATTATATCATCTAAGGAAGAAATCCTACAAGAAATGACAAGTATAAAATGATCGTGGGGTGATTTTCATCACCGGTCATATTTTCTCTCACACTTGCGTGAAGTAGAATCAAGTTTGTCTAGCCCTTTATGAGTTGGTAGTGTTCACACAATTTTAAACCCTTTGTATCTAGCACAGATTTCTTTCGAAGGTAACATGTATGTCATTTCAAAAATAGTTCTAGTGAACATCTTTAGGAATCCCAATATAATTGAGAATGTTTTCATCAGAACCAAATTCTCCCCTAAAGAAATTCAAATTTATACCGATATTTTCAAAGAGTTACCTGATGTGTTTGCTTGATCTTATGAGGAAATGTCTCGAATTGATCCATCAATATTCCAGCATGAGATCAAGACTTAAACAAGTGCGAAGCCTATATGACAAAAGCTTCGGCTAATAAACCCTAGGAAAGTGGCAATTATCAAAGTCGAGTTTGGGAAGCTACTTAAGGTGTGTTTCATATACCTCATTCCATTGACTAAGTGGGTCTCAAATCCAGTCCTGATTGATGAAAAATAAGGAACAATTTGCGTATGCATGTACTTTAGGGATCTAAATAAGGTTTGTCCAAAAGATAATTTCCCTACACCTTTTATTGATTAGATTATCGATTAATGTGTGGGAAATGAGATTTTATCCTTCATGTATGGTTTCTCGGGTTATAATCAAACTATTATCCATCCTAGAGATCATCATAAGACAACTTTTGTCTACCCCTGGGGTACCTTAGCATACAAAAATATTCTTTTTGGCCTTGAAAATGTTAGAGCAAATTTTTAGCTAGCCATGTCCTATGCTTTCCATGATATAAAACACATCATCGAAGCTTATTTGGATGACCTAGCTACTCACTCTCGAAAGGGAATTGTTCATCCTCATCATCTTCGATTGATTTTTGAGTGATATCGTCATTATAAAATCTAGTTGAATCTGAATAAACGTGTTTCTGCGATCATGTTTGGTCGATTATTGGGATTCATAGTGTCTAATGAAGGGATTCATACTTCAATTGTCTCCCGTGTCTACCATTTGTGAACTTCAAATTCTCCAAGGAAAAGCAAATTCCTTGAGGAGATTTATCATCAATTACGCTGAGATCACAAAGGGATCCATGAGATTCCTGAAAAAAGGAGTTCCATTTCTATTGAATGATTCCACTCAGTGCTCATTCGATGCTTTGAAAAAAGTATTGACCTCTGCTCCTTTACTAAGTCCAGCCTATTATAGTGGGGATTTTCTCTTATATCTCGCTATGGTAGAATCGACCATCAATATGGTTCTAGTTTAGGAAGATGATGCTCTCCATGAGAATGTAATTTATTATCTAAGCTGAGGTTTGGCAGGTCCTGAATTATGATACTCTCCTATAGAGAAATTAGCTTTGGCAGTTGTTCATGTTGTCCAGTGACTTCGACACTATATTCTTCCCAGAAAAACTTTTGACTTAGTGGTTGTCAACCCATTTCAGTTTGTTCTCAGTAGGCAAGTGATTGGGGGAAAATATAACAGATGGATTTTTATTTTACAAGAAATCAATCTCAAGTTATTGTCAACCAAATCTAAGAAATATTTAGTATTTGTAGAATTAATCTCAAAGTTTCCTTGTGAATAAGAAATGGTTTATGAGGAATCATTCCCCGATGAACATCTTTTCCTTATTTCTTCAAAATATTCTTGGTATGGAGATATTATAATATATTTTTAGACATCGAAGTTTCCTCTATTTTTCAAAGGATGAGTGAAGAAATTTGTGTCAGTTAGCTAAAAGCTATGTTATTATCCGTGACACTTTATATTGTTGAGGGGTTGCTTCAATCCTTAGACATTGCTTAAACTTAAAAGAAGTTGAGTCAGTGCTGAATGATTGCCATAGTGGAGCTTCTGGTGGTCATCTATCTAGGCTTTCTACAACCCAAAAAATATTACATGCATGTTATTTTTGGCCTTCGATTTTCAAAGGTTCTGTTGAAGCAGTAAAAAAATACCATCGTTGTTAGGTTTATACTGGAAAAATGTAGACTCATTCAGCTCCACTATTTCCTATATTACCATTGGTCCATTCACAAAGTGGGGCATTGATTTTACAACATGTATCCTGCCTTCAGCAAATGGTCATAAGTATATTATTGTAGTAATGGACTACTTTACTAAGTGGGCCGAAGCTATACCCACTTTTGTGAATAATGATGAAACAATAATCTTATTTCTATTCAACCAAGTCATTTCTCATTTCGGTATTCGAAATTTGATTTTCACTAACCATGGCAGTCATTTCTAGAACAAGATGATGGTTGAATTGGATCTCAATTTGGGTTTCCAGTTGGAGCATTCATCTCGTTATTATCCTAGGTCAATGGTTAGGTGGAAGCTGTGAATAAATCCCTTAAATTTACCCTACAAAGGATAATTAATAAAGCTCGATCCAATTGGAATATTAGGTTATATCCTGCACTTTGGGCATATTGAATGTCAGTTAAGACCACTACGGGTTTCACTCCTTTTCAACTAGTTTATGGTTTGAAATTGATCTTCCCTATGGAATTTGAAATTTCTCTCTTAAATTAGTTGTATAACTTCTTCCAGACACTTCTAGTCTTGAAGAATGCCTCATTTATTTGGAACTTTTTGAAGATCAACGTCGATATGCAGCCACAATTAACGAAGCTCATGAAAAGAGAGTGAAAATCCAATATAATAAGGTTGTGTGTCCTAGGGTTTTCTATGAAGGTGACCTTGTCTTGGTCTATGACCAAGAAAAAGACACCTTAGGGGTAGGTAAGTTCAAGCCCATGTGGTATGATCCTTTTATAGTTAAAAAGGTCTTGAAAAAAGGAGCTTACGAATTGGTTGATTTTGATGGAAACGAGCTGGCGGAGCCTAGAAATGGGCTCTATCTTAAGAAGTATTATGCCTAGGCTTCTGCCTAGAATTTGCTTGGTTTTAGATATTGTATATATTTGTGCATATCTATCTGTAGGTTTCATAGTGATATCAATATTTATGATCTCCTTCATAGGTATTGATTGATGATCTAGTATATCTAGGGTTCGTCGATGGTGCTTGTCAATATACCCAAAATTTGGCTTCTGTGGCTTGGGTGATTTACTATCCATCCAGGTAGTTGTTGGTTTCAAGAGGCATATGTATCGACCCTGATTCAAACAATGTTGTCAAATATATTGTTGTTGTTACCTTACTACCTAAAGGAATATCCCTTGGTATTGATTCATTAGTTGTATAATTGGATTCAAAATTGGTGGTGTCTCAGTTATACAACATCTATCGTGTGAGAGATCCTTATTTATATTTTCAATTATTTAGAGTGCATTTATTACAATGATCATTTAATTTTATCAAATTTATTCATATTCCACGATCAGAGAACTCATTTACTGATTCCATAACTAATAAAGAATTAGATTGGCATATTAATCAGTCATCATATTAAAATAAAAAATAATCAAAAAATCATTTGTATATATGGTCGTCACATCATGAAATCATCTGTATATAGATAGAATTTGTATGCTCAAAATATTATACAAAATCGGGACAAACTGTGCTACAAAACTAGGGCTTAAGCCCAATCATGTCTATCAAAAATATCATGACATCTCTAATCTATGTCTGTGGGCCCTTCTCTAGATGTGCATATCGTAATATGACAATGGCAGTAGCCACCCATCAGAAAAACCACACTCAATCTTGTGGTACTCCTACCACGCGTCTCTACATTGCCTCTGGTAGATCCTTTATTGCTGCCATAGGTACCTAGTGAGTCAACCTCTCCATGTTCCTCTGTACAACATGGAGAACTCTCTTAGTCTTAGTTGTGGCACCCTTTATGTCTCTTCCACAATGCCTATACCTAGGTAGACCCTCACGTCTTACCGGTCCCACATATAAATTTAAATCATGGTTATATAACATTTATAAATTTAAATATAGTGGTATTTTACTGTTTACTAGTTACATTGAATAATAATGTATTTGCATCATGTTTATAATATTTACAAATTTGAATTTAACAACTTTTTAATTTTTATTATTTATATTGGTATGGAATTAATTGATATTGTTAAAATTTTATCATTACTATTTTATTTTTGTTTTTTAAGAAATAACAACTCCTCTGCTATAAAACCTAAGAAATAGAAACTCCTGTGCTATAAACCCATATATTGAGTATCATTTTCATCCCTTATTTTTAAAACTTAGTAAAACATTAAGTAAAACAAAATATTTATATTATTTTAGATATTCAAAGTAAAACCCTCTAAATAGGTTTTATGATTCCATAAGGAAATGCAAAAAACAACATTTGAATAAATATAAACATATTTCTAAACTCGATATAAATGTTGTATAGAACAATGTAATGAGATTATAATTTGAAACCTTTATCAACAACAAGATTATGGAAGTAATCTTACTCTTTATTGGCAATGGATATGTTCTGAAATTTTGTGTGCAATAAGCACAAACATGAAACTAATAAATAAACGAAAACAAAAACATGTTATTATTAAATACATGTTAGGGGACAGACCCGATTAAGGTGGAGGTAATAGATCAGTGTAATATGCGGCAAATGTTATGCCATGCAAGCACACATGCCTCATTTGCATAAGCCCATTATCATTGTTCAACTCAAGCAAGCACGCATGGTTTTAATATTGTATCGTTTTAATGGTTAACAATCACCAAAAAAATTCTACTTGACAAACTTTTGCTATGTTAAAATGAATCTACTTCATCATTTGTCTGAATGTATATCTACCAGGAATCTTTTTTACCTATCTAAATGTCATAGAAATCCTTTTTACCTCAATCAATCAACTAGAGGATAGTGTTGAATATACGAAAGGTGCTTCTTGTGGAAAATTATATCAATACAATGATGCATGCATGGGTTAAAATGATCATAAAAGGAACACAACGTTTAGTTTTATTTTTTTCATTGTATCTTTTTATTTTTATACTAGTTTTATTATGAATAAAAAAATTAATAAAACAAATTTTAACAAACCAAAGTGTTAATCTTATTTTACTAGATTGAATTGTCATTTTTCCAAGTATAAATTTTTAAATATTTTGCAATAACTATTTGAAATATGAAATTATAGAGATTTTTATAAATTTTATTTCAAATTTATTGTGTATTATATAATATTCTAAAAATCCTATGGGTTTTCCCTAAGTATGGATGGAAGGGTGTTTTCTTTCTAGATAGTGTGGCATCTAAACTCACATTTGGTGACTACTCTCTCGGTGATTCCTTGGGATTTTTCCTCTTACAAAAAACTATACAATTCAATTATACACTTACTTGGGTGACTCCATCTTTCCCATATGTTGTACACACTTTGCTAGTTGAATTTGCGTTTCCTAGGTTATTTTCTCACTAACCATGTGAAGTTACATCACTCTAGGAATTTTATTCATTGCTTACGCAAAATTACATCCCCTTGAGCATTTTATTCATTACCTTAGTAAAGTTACATCCCCTTTTGTGTTTTATTCATTGCTTAAGCAAATTTTACATCCCCTTAGACATTTTATTCAATACTAGTGCAACTTTATTCACTTAACTATGTTTCCCTTGCTAGTCAATTTCCTTTCATTTACGCCAACTTTTGTTTACCAGTAAATTGAATTTCATTTGCTACGTGATGGCCCACATTCCTAGTCAAATATATGTATTGGTTGATACACTGAATAGTATGCCTACTCAAAGGATTTACAACCACCAATTCTTGTTCCTATAGCGACTAGGCATAATTCTCATTTTGTTGCTTCAAATAATCATGTGAGAAAGTCGTAGAATGGAAATTGTGTGCCATTCATTAAGAGAGAGGTGTTACTATTGGTAATGGAAAAGGATGGAATACCAACCTCCCAACATGTATGATGTTCTTTTTCATGTTGCTCCAACAAGTCTCAAGAACACCATTGGTTCCCATTTACCATGGAAGTTTACTTCAATGAAATTTTGAAATTCAATTCATATTTAATGAACACATGGTTTTGTCTATTAATGATTAAGGAAGAGAGGCTCAAATTAACTTCAACCTAGGTAGTGAACCAAACTAGAATAGAGGCATTGACATTGCTAACATACAATCAAAACCAACATCGTATTCTTCCTTAATCATAGTGATAATGATTAAATAGGTCACAATAAAAGCTTAATTTGTTTCACTTTGAGTACCATTGATGCTAAAACACAAAAACCTAATCATCATGGTGGATAGTACGCTATACATTGTTCTCAGAAATAAAGTGTTTGTAGATATTTGATTTTGATTGGCTAAATTGTTATTCACATTTCTAGTTGTTTAATTTGTTTAGGCTACATCTAGGAATAAGCTATTCATAAGAACAAATTTCCTTTCACAAGGAAGAGGATAGAGGCCTATCATCCTTCCTAAAGGAAAAATAATATGAAAATACGAAGATAAATAGACGAAGTAGATTTTGAGAAAGGATTGTATGTATGTGTGTATACATGTGTATCATGTGAAAATTATAAAAAATAAGTATATATCAATCTCATAGTAGAATTGGAAAAGTAAATCCCAATCCTAAAGTTTAATAATAATATAGATCTTATAAATTTTAAACATGAAATATTATAGTTGTTGAAAGATGTTTCTTACATTTTACTAGAACCTTTATTTATATTTACTTCGTATATTGCTAATAATTTCATGTTGGCAGAAGTTATTTCAATTTTGATCCAAAAACCTTGGGTTTTCAACCACTCCAATGTTGGAATGCAAACTATGTTCACCACCCCCTCACTTTATGCCCCCCTTTTCACACAAGTGGCTTGAACCACATTTACTTGGTAGTAGGATGTTTGTGTTTTCCAAAATGATAATCGAAGATGTGGAATATGAGTTGGAGAGTCCATGCATCAGTGGATTTTTTTGCACAAGAGAGTGACTTATTGCATGCTTGTCCTAAGTTGTCTAATCTCCTACAATTTGATGAAATTTTGTCTCTTGATGTTACATAAATTACTAATTCGATCTTGGAGGAGGAGGGTAAGGTGGCAGATCCTTATGGAGATCTAATGCATGGAAGAATGGTTGAAGCTTTGATGCAATCCTCTTATCTCCATGCTAAGTTTGAAACAGACCCTAAATCTAAACGTAGAAGGGTATTGAAGGCTCACAAAATTGTGGCCATGGTAGTTGGCAAAGACGTGGGCCTTGCAAATATACACATTCTTTTAGAAAGGGAGCTCATGTGGAGATTCTATAGGAATATTATCAATTTGGTGTATTTTAGACATTGGTTGGAAACAAATTGGTGCCTATTTTTTTGGCTACTCACTAGATTTTCACATACTAACTTGAGACTAGTTCTATGTGGTCTTTCATTCTAGGAAAGAGGTTTCAAGTGTTCTTTGCCAAAACTAGTCGTGGGGGAAATCAAGTTTGGTATTATAGAAATGACATTTGGCTATTGACCTGATTAGGGGGCTAATGTCCACTTAGAGAGTATGTTCCATTCTCCCTAGTTTTCCCATGATTTTCTAGTAAAAAGAAATTTTGGAAGTTATCAAGAATAAAATTGAAAGATTTACTGAGTCAAAAGAGAATTGTTTAACAAAAATTGATCATTGACATGTGTGGATAAATGTTGAATTTGATTTTTGGGAAGGTATAATGGAGGAGGTTAATTTGGCATTCCATGGACACAAATGGGTGTAAATTGTGGATTATTAGTATATTCCATTCCATTTATATGATTGAAAGTGGGTACTCACCCTCTTATATCAATGCGATAGGAACCCTCGGGGGTTGAAGCTACAGAAAAAAAAAGGTTTGAAAATATCCTTCATGGGGAATTAAGGTTTCAACTCAGGAGGAAAAGAGTTTGATTTCATGTCCCAAAACTTCCCCATTAGTGCCAACGCCTATAGGTACAAAGTCTGAAACACCTCGTGACATGCACATAATTGATTATGTGTTGTTAGAAAATGATGATGCATTATTGGATGACGTAAAAAACATGTTTTCTCTCTCCACTTTTGAACCTGCTTCAGCCACGAGAACTACCTTAGATAATTATCTCCCTCCCCCCACATCCTTGATTACCTTACCACCTACCACACCAATTCTCAGTTTGCATCAATTACATTCAATAAAAACTCAAAACATCCCATCCAATAAACTAATACAAGGCCTACGATCAAGTAAGTTGGACTTTTATTAGAATAAACCTCATTCAGTTCTGCATGAGACTAAAAATTATTAACTAGATTATGGAATGCATATCTTCTATCGATTTTCTATTGCTAATTAGACAAGCACAATTTTTTCCAACTGATAATTACTTCCAATGATATATGATATTACTTTAACACACCCCATAACATCATTAACTAATTATGCTTAGAAAATTCAACTATAAATGTAATGAAAACATTAAATATCACAGTAGAATAACCATGCATAGTAGGCACTATAATATTTCCCTTGAAAACCCAAACTTGAGAGAAAACCCAATGATATTTTATAGAATAAATTCTTTAATTGAACAAAAGCGCACTCCGATATTTACAATTCAAAATTTGTCAACCCAAACCGAAAATATAGCACTAGTCAAACCTTATCAAACAAGCCAAAATTTGACCTTCTGTGATAACAAATCAACTCGATAAAACTACCCTTAATTGCTTTCCTAAGGAGTCAAACAATGTGAACCATGCATGTGAGGTCAAACTTGATCAACCACAAGTCAAACATATCACCAAGAAACTCAACCAATGTAAGTAAAAGAAACCTCAAAAAATCAATCAATGCTAGTCAAAACAGATCTTAGAAAGTCTCAATCAAACTTCAGTTATCTAAAAAATTCAACTCCTTATAAACTTCAACCTCTTCCTCAGATTGCTTCTGATGTGTGAGAGAGAAATACGCAAGTGAAGAGTGAGTGAGAAAATGAGAAGTTCATGTGTCTTTTTATAGTGATTTTAGTGTGCCCAAGTGGCACATCTCTTTGCTAGGCCAACTTGTACTTTTTGGTGGACTTGAGCCAATTAAATTTAAAATTAAATTAAGTTTTCCTTCTTTTAAATTTTTTTCATGACCCAACTTGTATAACTAGGTAATACCTCTTGCAGCTACCCAAAAATCACCACCCACTTAGAAAGGGAGGTATTCACGTGGACTTCCTCAAATGTCCTCTTAGATAAGAATTTCTCCATCCCAATAAAATTTTGAATGATATTCCTATGTTAATTTATATATTCACTTTATTTTCTATTTGATACTATGTGGAAAGCAACTTGCATCAACATCATGCAAAGGATCTAGTCACCCACTAGCCAAATAGCCTTTGGCGATATGGTCAAGTTTCCCCTGACTAGGGTGAAAACAAAACTAGTTCTGGGTCACCAACTAACCAAGTCATCACTTGGAACTAAGTCAATTCTACCTAACCAATGGTGAAACTTTAGGCTCATTTACCATTCTCCCATGTCATCACATGGCACTTGAATGGTAAAAATACTTACCCGATGCTTTGAGGAACTCACTCTACCCACTAGCCAAGTAACCCTTGGAAGTATAGTCAAAACCTTATGACCGAGGGAGAACTCTAGACCTTGATGCTATCTAGGCCATTCTCCCTAACCATATTACATGGAACACAATCAATACCCTTGACCTAGGATGAATTCCTACCCTGATGCTACAACATCAACACTCCCTCTTAACAAGGGGGCATTGTCAACCACTCAAAGCTTCTCCCTGAAGTATAAAAACATCATCTGAGACAAAGGCTTTGTGAGAATGTCAACAATGTACTTTTCTATAGAAATGTATTGGAGCTTTGTTGTCGCATTTTGTACCATGTATCATATGTAGTGGTACTTCATCTTAATGTGCTTTAACTTGTCATGGAAAACTAGATTTTCTGAAAGCTTCACATAGATTTGTTTGTCACAATGTATCATGGGTCATCTCCAGCACCTGGTAAAAAAAAATCCTTTGAGCATAAAGCCACTCTACTTCAGAACTCACTAGACTAGCTGCAATATTCCTGACCTCTATAGTGTTGAGTGCCATAGATATTTGTTTCTCACTCAACTAGGATATTATAGAAAAACCCAAACTAAAGGACCATCTTAATGTGCTCTTCATGTATGGCACTTCTTTCCTAACAAAAATGTGTATCCCTGTAGTTGTACTTCATCATTAAATACAAATATAAATCCATAACTAACTGCACCACGTAGATATCTCAACACATGCTTCTCCGCAATCCAATGTACATGCCTACATTCCAGCATGAACTCAATCATAGTATTCACTGGAAAGAAAAAATCAAGTCTGGTATTAACCCAATACATCAAGGATCCGATCAAATTGTTGATACATAGAAGGATCCACGAAATCTGAGTTAGAGCCTCTCAGCTTCTTTAAATTGGTCGCCATGGGAGCGGCCATGCACTTGCAATCCATCATCCTAAATCATTGAAGGGTCATAATAATATACTTCCCTTGACCCAAGAATATCTCACCCGACTTCTGCCACACTCCTAATCCCAGGAAGTAATGCAACAAACCTAGATCCTTCATCTCGGTCTTAGAGGTCAAATCCCTCTTACATTTATTAATGAGATTTTCTACTCATGCTAAAAAACAAGTCATCAACATATAACAACATGATCACAAGCTCACCTTTGATAACCTTATAGTAAATATTAGGATCGACATCATTCCTCGCGAAACCAAGACTCATCATGTATCCATCAATTTTAGAATACCAAGCCCGAGGTGCCTGTTTGAGTCTGTATAAAGCCTTCTTCAATCTACAAACATTAGACTCCTTCTCATGTACCTAAAATCCCTAAGGTTTCTCTATGTAAACTTCTTCCTCAAATCAATCCATTGAGGAAAGCAGGTTTCACATCCATATGATACAATTTCGAACCCATAATAGTAGTAGATATAATAGTTCAAATAAAATTGTACCTAGTGAGACTAGAGAGAATTTCTCTTCATAGTCCTCTCCCTCTTTCTAGGAGAAACCTCTTGCCATGAGTCTCTCTTTGTACATCCCTCTGCTGCCATCTACTGCATGCTTGATCATGTAGATCCACTTGGAAGTCATAACTAACTTCCCCTCAAATCTCACCAAAATTTCCCACACATCATTATTCATGATGGATTGATATTCCTCTATCACAACATGCTTCCAAACATGTTGGCTTGTTGCCTCCTCATAATTGGATGGCTTGGAAGCAATGATGTGACTCATCAATGCTAGATATCTTGGGTACTTCTTAGGATGTTTGCTTTCCCTAAAAGTGCCACAAGGAGCTACATGCCACTCTACATCCTCTAATGTACTTTGAAAACATGTCAACCTCTTCTTGGTTTCTAGAACAATGACCCTAAGTGGGTCCACATGCTCAATGGGAACTTTTAACTCTTCCTCGTGATATAAGGATGTTCCACAAGTACATAAGGACCTGAACCCACATCCTTGGAGCATATTTCTCCTCATCATTAATATCCATGTGAGATATTCTAGATCTCAAATAAGTTGCATCATCATCAAGGTAACATCTCGGCTGACCTCGACTTGTTGTTGTCCTAGAACATAAATATTGTAAGCCATTGATGTCTCACTATATCCAACAAATGTTTCCTTCTTCCCATAAAGATGTAGCTTCGCCCTCTTCTCCTTGGGTACATGAATGTTGACTAGACAATACAAGATCCTTAAATGTCTGACCTTTGATTTCTCACGTGTGGGAGACTCTTTAAGAGTCTTATTCCCCAAGATCTGCTGAGGAATTTTGTTTAGAACATAAAATATTTTTTTGGATGCCTCTCGCCGAAAGAACTTGGGTAAATCCTAATCATGAATCATTACCTTAATAACCTCCTCAATAGACCTGTTCTTCCTTTTGGTGACCCCATTCTACTAAGGGTTTTAACGAACTATCAACTCCCTCTTAATCCCTACTTCCTTGCAAAAGGAAAATAGGTCCTTGGAAATATACTCCCCTTAATTATCTGTCCTCAAAAACTTGATATTCTTCCTTGTCAAGTTCTCTACCTGAGCCTTGAACTCTTAGAACTTGTTGAAGACCTCATCCTTAGTCTTCAAGTAGTATATCAATGTTTTCTAGAAATCATCAACCAATGCTACGTAGTACAAGAAACCACCTAAATATGATATTGTCATTAACCTACAGACATACGATGAATTCGATCTAATATCCCCTTGGACCTACTACCATTTCTTGGAAAAAATCCCTTGACATTCTTGCCAAGAGCACAACCCTTGAAAACTCCTTCATGCTCTAACTGGAGTTCTATAAAAACCGTAACCATATTCCTTAATGTTGGCAAAGAATTGTAGTGTATGTGAGAAAATCTTCAATTCCATAATTCATATAGATTACTGTTATCATGTACCAATGCTTGGGCTTATCGTCCTAGGAGTCTGTATAAGCCTCCCTCTTGAACACCAATCACCGTTATGAAATTTATGTTTGATCCCTTATTCTATACAAGGTTTCTTCCATCAACAAATGCAACTCTAAACCATTTTCCTTCCAAGGACGCAGTAGAGATCAACAAAACATCATTTATATGAATATTTTATCCAAGTTCCAACTCGAAATATATTGACCCAACTCCTTTAAATACATGGTATTGTCACTAAGCTTCACTTTCTCTGTTGACTCCCTCTCTAAAAATTTTGTGAGACTATCATAGTCACATGTCATATGTATGGAGGCACCATTTTCTACTAACCAAATGTCATTGTGATCTGCAAGTGTTTGTAAGGGCATAAATAAGAAGTAACCCATATCATTTGTAATGTCATTCTTAGATCTCTTCTAATGTTGATGCTCATCACCATCAATGTCTGTTGTTGAAGCATGTCACTTTCCTTTCCTCTTCCTATCATTCATCCCTTCAAAACACTTGTTTTTATAGTGACCAAACTTCTGACAATTGAAATAATGAAATTTTGACATATCCTTCTTCTAATCCTAAATGGGAGTAAGGCTACTGCATGTATTCCTTTTATGAAATTTCCAAAATTTCTTCTTGATTTACCATTCTTCGTATGAGCTACAAATTCTTGGGAGTCACCATCTTCGGGTCTCTGAATCTTCCCCTTTCGTACTAGCCTAGAGTCCTCTTAGGTATAGGTAGCCCATAGCCAATCAAACTTTGAAATTTCTATTATACCATATTTTCTCGATATAAATGAATCCCATGTATTTGAAAACTCATTAAGTGCCACAATGACAAGATTTAATTCAACAATATTTTCTCCAATTACCTTGAGTTGATCTCTCAACTGAGAGATCCTCATGAAGTAGGAAGCCACTGTATTTGATCTAGATATATGAATATCACAAAGTTGGTTCCTCAAGGTCACTTTTTGACCATTGTTGTTAACTACATATAGCCCTGCTAGGGCATCATATATTTCCTTTGAAGTCTTTAGCCCAACAAAAAATCAAATCAAAAGTACTTTGGTTTATTCAACGAGAACCCTCTTGGCCTTAATTTCCATATTGATGTGCTTGGTATTTCCTCATCATACAAATATTTAGTAATCTTGCCTTCCACATAATCCATGACATCATTTTCTTCAAGAATGAGACCCATTCCTGTCCTCCAAGCTCTAAAATTTTTCGCAACTTCGAACCTATCTTCAAGCTTGATAGAGGGAGCCATATGGTCACAGATCAGATAAAAAATAAGTGTCTTCAAGTGGTAATCTCAATGGCCTTTCTTCACCAATTCTCTCATACCATGTTGATTTTCCAGTGCTAATTAAACAAGCACAATTTTCTGCAACTGATAATTACTTCTAATAATATATGATATTACTTTAGCACACCTCAGAACATCATTAAGCAATTACACTCAAAAAATTCAATTGTAAATGCAAAACAAACAATAAATATCATAACAGAAAAACCATCCATAGAAGACACCATACTTTTACCCTAGGAATCACAATCTCAAGAGAAAAACCAACAATATTTTCTAGGAGTAATTATTCAATTCAACAAAAGTACACTATGATATTTACAGGTCAAACTTGGTTAACCCAAAACAAAAATATAGCATCGGTCAAACTTGATTAAACATGCCAAAATCCAACCTTATTCTACAACAAATCAACTCAGTCAAACTACCGAAAAATACTTGGTCTAACAGTTAAACAATGTGGCCCACACATGTGATCTCAAATTCAATCAACCACAAGTGAAATAGATTAGAGCAGCTTGTTCAACACAAGTTAAAAATACCTCAGAAACCCATTCAATTCAAGTTAAATAGACCTCAAAAACTCAGTCAACACTGGTCAAAACAACTCTCAAAAAGTCTCAGTCAAAACTAGTCAATGTTGGTCAAACTTCGACTATCTTAGAAATTTAGCTCCTTAGAAACATCAACCTCTTCCTTAGATTGCTTCCCACATTTGAGATATAGATAAATATGTGAGAAATGAGTGAGTGAGAAAATGAGAAGTTAAAGTATCTTTTTCATAGTGATTTTAAGGTGTCCAAGTCGCACATCTCTTTGTTGGGATAACTTGTACTTTTGGGGCCGACTTGAGAAAATTAAATTTAAAATTAAATTAAATTTTCTTTCTTTTAATTTTCTTTAATGAGTTGACTTGTGTACTTGGGAAATACCTCCCACAGCTACCCAAAAATAAACATCTTTTGTTAATTTCATGGTTCTCATAAACATGCACCCTTCTACTTTGTTCAAGGGAATAAAAGGCCTCAGAAATGGTTTTCTATTCTTGTCTCTTGTTTTCCTTCTAGTTGCAGAAGCCTCGAGTAAGTTGATACAACATGCTAAATCATCAGATGATCTAAGGGGAATCAAGATCTCCAATTTGGTGGCTATTTCACATATCTTATTCGTTGATGATATACATGTTTTTCTTGTGACTTCATGCTCTAATATTTTGCACACATGAAAATTAATGAAAGGAAATATACAACTACCTCATATAATTTGTCTGCATCTATAATAAATTTTCTTGATCAATCATTCGCATTTTAGTATAGAGATTTTCTATAAGGAATCAAATATTTGGGCTTCTTCCTTAAGCTTAATGCATACAAAGTGGTGCACTAGCTTTGGCTTATTAATAAGTTCGAGGCCATAATATCAAACTAGGTGAATAGACTTGTATTTAGGGGAGCTTGATTACTCCTAGTTAATTCAATGCTTGGAATCATCCTGATTTATTGGACCTTAATTGTTGCCATCCCAAAAAGTATCCTTAAGGAAAATTTTAAACTTAACTTTATATTCTTGTGGGCTGGAACAAATATTTGGAAGGTATCCCTTTGGTAAAATGGGAATCCATTGCAAATTCAAAACTTTTAGGAGGTTAGGGTTTGAAAAGTATGGATTTGTTTGGCTAGCCTCTCGCAACAAAAACCCTATTATGCTTACGAGATCAATATTTTGTTGGAAAATCAATATTTGATTGGATTTGAGATCTAAGGAAGTATGTTTCAAACTCTTCCATTTTTTGGAAGGCAATGGCTAACCCATTCCCTGTCATTGGTAGTTAGATAACATGGAATATTGGGAATGGAAACATTATTAGAGTTGGAATGGATCCATGGGCAAGCACTAGAGAGAATCGTAGACTCTTAGAAGGAACTAAAGCTTCTCCTCATGAACCTGGTGTTTTTCCTTAGCAAATGATTGTTCTCAACAAGCCCAAAAATGGGGCAGGTGTGGTTGGAAATTAGTTATGGACTTGGGACTCTCAAAGGAGGAAGCCAAAGAATACCAACCATATGCGATTCTGCTTATCTCATCCATGATTTGTTTATTCAATGAAGATGGCGATCACTTAATTTAGTAAAAGAATCTAACTTCTAGAGGGTTTACAACAAAGTTAGGATACCAAGCACAGGTTGAAGCCTCTTTCAATGGTCACATTTCTTGGTGCTGTAAATATATTTGAAAATTAAATGGTCTTGTGAAATATGTTATCTTTGCATATTTGAGGAGGAAGCCATATATCTGTTATTTATTACATGTCATTTCTATAATTAGATATGGTCTTTGGCAAAATCCTCTTTTACTTCTTTTATTTCTTCTTGGGATAAGAATACTCCAAGTGGGTGCATCTTAGATTGGGTTTCAAAATAATATGTTACTTAGTTCCCAATTTCCTTTTCTTCTTTTATCCAGTATGTCTCGTGGGCCCACATATTGTCTATTTTCCAATACAAAGTGATACTGGTTGAGGTTGTTATGGAGATTATTGATTCCACTTGCAAAACATTAAAAAAATGAAACAAAAAGGAAAAAACACTAAAATGCTAGTCATGCTAGCCATTGATCACGAAATCACGTGGGGATTCTTTGATGGCACCAACCAAGGACACCCCCCCAATCTGTGGAGTTGGAGCAATTTTATACATAAATGAACATCATTATATGCATACTAAGTACTCCCCTAGTATGGGATCAAACAAAATAGTGGACTTTACAACACATAGGACACTAATATATCTTGTAAATTTCAAGAATATAAAAAACTCCATATCTTTGGAGACTCAAAACTAGTGGTGGATTGGATCTATGATCATAATATTGGCATCATTGTACCTTCTCTTGAGCATATTTTACAAAACATACAAGATTAAATGAGTTCACTAGGATGGTTCACATGTAAACATAGCTACAAGGAATTCAATATGAAGGCAAATCAACTATTCAAGGATGTCACAAAGGAAATTTTGATATCTATGAATTTGTGGATGGTCACAAGATAGTGGCCATGAAGTTTCAAATCTAGAGACATAGACCTCTATGCTTTATTTTATTTTTTTCTATCATATATTGATTCCTAATAGTCCCATGTTCCATTTTTTACACCAACTTTATGAACCAACCATAGCATGTCCCCACAGTGAATATTTTATTTTAAAAATATTAGTTTTTTCATTAAAAATAAATAAAACTCCACTAATAAAAAGATATGAGTGTATCATTACTCATAATCTTGAATCCAATAATTACTATTTAAAACATGTGTTTAGTTGAGCTTTTGTCCTTTATTAAACCAGGAATAAAATTCTTAATAAATGAGTCACTTTTAAATTACAAAAAACTTTAAAATATTTGAAAACATAAAAATGATATATCCAAAATTACAATGGATTCACATTAAAAACTCTTTTGCCTGTATTGAGGCTTCTGTGATCCATAATGAATTAAGCAAAGTAAAAGTGTTTAGGTAGAGATCACATAAGAGAAATTTTTGGCCAATGCGTTTCAAACCAGCAAGTATGGTTCATCATCACAACCAGATGAAGATGCATACCATGGCAAAGCCTTAAATAAAGAGCAATGTAGAGACATAATTTCAAGTAACCACTATATTTGAAAAATAATATTTAGGTTATGATCTTAATTTATTAATATTTAAAAAACAAATATTATTAAATAACAACTATATTAAATGACTAGTTTTTGAAAAATAAAAATAAATAATGATATTAGTTTATTAATTTATTAAAAATATTAATAGGTAACCACTATCTTAAACCAATATTTTTTGAAATATAATATTTAAATTAATTTATTAAAACTAAATATTACTAGTTTTGGAAAAAGAATATTTAAATAATGATAATAGTTTATTAATTTATTAAAAATATTAATAAGTAACGGCTATATTTTTTTGAAAAATAATATTTAAATTAATCTATTAAAACCAAATAATACTGGTTTTAAATTAAGATATTAGTTTATTAATTTATTAAAAACAAAAATTAATAATTAATCACTAAATTAAACAACTAGTTTTTGAAAAATAATATTAAAAAAAGTCAAAGTCAAAGTCAAAGTCAAACTGTAATACATAAAATAATTAATGGAAATAAATTAAACTAAATAAAAATAATTAATGCAAAAAAAATAAAAAAATAAAAATATACACAACATATATATATATATATATATTGAAAGGAAAGTAATCAATAAATAAAAGAGGGTTAGCAATAAAATATGGGAATGAGGCTCGTTAAACAAATGACAAGATTACTAAAAGGAATTAAGAACGAATAAGATGAAAATACATAAAAAAAAATGAACCATCAAGAAAACAAACTCTAATGAAGAATAAATCAACAACAAATACTATAAAAAAGAGGCTAATGCTAATACCTACATAGATAAACAAACAAAATAAATTGCCAAAAGAAGCCTAAAAACCTATGAGAATACCACAAGGATCCAACTTCTACTAATATTCCAACCATCATCTCTATTGAAATTATTAGGTCTTTGTTCAATTTCTAAGGCCTCCCTCAATTTAAGATGATGGTAATGGCTAATCCTAGCAATGACTAAGGCCTCCTCAATGCAAACGTGATACTTAGATTTATTTGCATGGTGTGCCTCTCATACTTCAAAATAATATTAAATTATTAAAAACCTTAAAAATATTTCCCAACATAAAAATGATATATCCAAAATTAAAATAACACCTCAAAATGACATTAAATTATTAAAAACCTTAAAAATATTTCTCAACATAAAAATGAGATATCTAAAATTAAAATAGATACACATTACTAGTACATAATACATCCGTGTCAAAAGCACCAGCCTCCCACACTTCAAAATAATATTACACCAAAGAATACAAAAAAAAATATAGAGGAATTCCTTTTGAGGCATGGATAGAGGTTTAATAACTTAAGCCAAGACTCGTAAAACAAAAATCAGAACAAAGGAAAACCCATATAAAACGCACTGAAACCTAGTATCCACATATTAAAGTTTACTGGAATCATAGAAGGAAAGAAAGCATAAATGGGGATGGATTTTACGCCATGTCACTCGCTTCTGAGCAAAGGACCACCAAGTCTGCTTCCTCACATGCTGTTGAGGAGAGCATAGTGGTGGTGAAAACCTTTGCAATGGTGATTTCTTCTTACCCAGTTTTCCCTTTTGAAAACTCTTATCACCCACTTATTTTATCTTCCAAACATCAAAATTCTTCAAAACCTCGACCAACCACTCTCAAATACCAATTGCAATCAAACAGGAGTGAAACACTTATTTTATCTTCCAAACATCAAAATTCTTCAGAACCTCGACCAACCAATCTCAAATACCAATTGCAATCAAACAGGAGTGAAAATATTTCACAAGCATTCTCAATCCATATGAATACATTTCACCATGAATAACCACACAGAATGGAAATTATAAACCCACCGAATAATCGCCTTCAAACAGAATCCAAACTTAGAAATGGTAATATAATACTATTGGAAAAATAAGTCTTGTATTTAGAATGAACCATGAACCATTGTTTTGTGATTTTTATAAGAGTCTACAAAATTTTAATAATGTGATTTTTATCGAATTTTTTATTTTTTTTCTTGAAAAGTCAATTAACATAATTGTTAAGATGAAAACTATCTCCAAAACAAGTAGGTTCATTCTAACATTTATGATAACCCAAAAATATTAAAAAGCCAAAACCTTTAAGCAGGTACTTATCTGCTAATTTGCAAAACATAAACCCTAGTAATAGAGTGACATGGATTTTATATTAATACAAACCATCAAGGATGGGAGCTCCGGACATTAGCCAAAACCCTTAAGCAGGGTGAGTACTTATCTGCTAATTTGCAAAACATAAACCCTAGCAATAGAGTCACATGGATATTATATTAATGCAAACCATCACTGATGGGAGCTCCGGACATTAGGGAGAAAGTCAGGGTCGCTAAGATTTTCCCGTTTTTCTTCTCCAAGACGATGAGATATGGAATCATTGGAATTTATATTCATCTCAACTGCCGGAAGGCCAGCCTGGCGCGCCACCAGAGCCTTCGGTTGTTCTCGCACCAGAGTCTTCCATCGTCTCGTTCATGGACTTGAAGCGGACCCAGAGCCGAAAAATCGACCCTTCTCGCCTTAATGTCAGACATCGTGTCCTCTAATTTGACGCCATTGTGGGCTTTACAAAAGGAATTCTTTATACTCTCCTGCATGAACTACAAATTTCGGAGATCACAGATATCGTGGGTCGGCGGGCCTGAATTCTTGAGGTCTTCATCACAAAATACAGTTGGAATCATCACATCACGTCCTGGTCCAACGTTGTCCTTGGAGAATACTGTTGGGATCATCGCGTAATAAGGGTCTTTGTCTGAGAATACCGTGGGGATCATAATGAAATTAACATCTACACTGCTTGATTTCCTTTCCATCTTGATCACGAAGGTTTGTATGTTCAGCCTCAATGAAAGGAGAAATTGCGGAAATGAACGAATCAATCAAGAAGATGTTAAGTTCGAATTTATAGGGAAACCCTAAAGAAAAGGAAAGGGTGGGATGGTGCAGGGCAGGAATCCACCGCAGGCGAGGGATGGATGGAGTTTTATATTATTTATTTATTTTAGTCTACTTTTGAAAATTTTAGGAGTAGGTTGGCTTATGTAGGAATTAGTTTGAACAGGTTTCAGGTTCAAACATGGAGGGGTTAGGGTAGGTGTTAACTTTAAAGGTATCTATGAGAAGTATTAAGGGTGTGAGGTAATTTTAAAAGAAAAATATTACTAAGGGGTTTGAGGTTTAATGTACCGTTTGCGTTCTTTGTGCCTTTAATATTTTTGGTGTTGTTTGGTTAGTGAATAGATCATTTTACCATTTAATATAGGGTTAATATCTATTTAACCATTTTACGTTAGGTTATTTTTATAAATGTTAGAGATCAAAATTGATTGCAAAGTTTTAATGTGGTAAATATCTTTGTTAATAAAAAAATATTATTTTATATAAATTAAATTCATTATTTTAATTAAACTGTGTATTTTATAATCATTTATTAAATTTTCATATATAAAAATAAATATAAACTTAATCAAGAAAAATAACCTATCATCTGATATCTTAATCTTTAATATATTTTAAAGAATCTTTTGTAAAGACTTTCTGCTTGCTTAGACAAATCATCTATTATATTTCCTACACGTTTTTTAATTTTTTAATTAACTGTTTTTTCGATTCTTTAATTAATTGTTATTTTTATGTTTGAAGATTGAGTTATTCTTAGTTATAGATTTTAAGTCTTACTGTAGAGTAAGTGAGCGCAATAAAAGACAGTTAAGTTGGAAATAGGGAAAACAAAAGAATTAAACAATATATATAGAAAAAAGATTAAAGAAAAAATAAAATAGATGTGAGAGCTTAATTCAAATTTTTTGTATTGTAAATATTTGCAATGTGTGAAATTAAAAAAGGGGGTTTGAGTTAAGGGATACAAATTTTAGAGTTGGGGAGGAGGTCACTTGTGGGACATTAAGGTTTCTTGTGAAGAGAAGAAAATCTAAATGCAAGACAATTATTAAAGTCTTATTGATGCATGGATTGATGAAGGGGCTCTTGAAATTAAATGAGTTGCAAGAGAAAGTATAAAGGCTTATGTTGCTTGAGAAGCAACCACAAGAAAAAGGACAAGATTTTTATGGAGGGATTGTCCACTGTAGGCAGCAAGGACGCAATAGTAATTGTGGCCGAGGAAGAGGCCAAGAAAAGTTGGAGGAGGAGAAGATACAAAAACAAACACATTCAAACGAGAGAAGGAAATACAGAGAAGGGTGAAGAGTGGTATGGAGGGGAGGATTCAACGAGAGTTTCTAGCAAGAAACACTTAAGAGGAGAAGAGAAGGGGATTTACTCTCCATCTTTGGAGGTTGTGGGTCGAATTGCCAGTTTTGGAGCCCTATAAAACCTTGGGTCACTAGAGATTGTGGGTTGAGACAAAGGTCTCTCGAGCCCTGTAACAACTTGGGTCCCTAGAGGCTATGGGTTAGGAAGGAATCTCTGGAGCCCTATAACAGCTTGGGCCTGTGGGGGTTGTGGGTTGAGATAACAGACTTTGAAGCCCTGTAACAACTTGGAAAGAGACCTTCCTAGAGTAAAAGAAGAGGAAGACATGAATGAATACTTGTGGTTATTGCCCTGATGGTACAGTGGATTTTGGACTCCCTAGAAGGGGGTGAATCACTGTGTGCACACTTGGGGGTGAGGTCGAGTGCCTTTGGCCTCCTGGTGTCATCCAAATAAGTAACTGACAGTTGGTGGGATTGAGGAAGGAATTCCTCTGGAGTCCTTGATTCAGTGGCAGATGGTGCGCTACTCCCAGAAGCAGGAAATCCTTCTAGACTTTGGAATCTGGCTTCGGGGTGACGACTGCAAGTAAGTGTGGCTACAATTGTCTACAATTGGGTGGAAAGTCCTTGACCTAGACTCAGTTGCCCTGCAAGTTTTAAGATAAGTATTTGTGTATGTTCTAATTAATCATGTCGCTGTGCTGTAGATAATGGTGTTGGATTCAGGTTCTGCATTGTGTTCATTATGATTGCATATGTGATACATATTTGTGGGGATATGTTATATATATATATATATATATATATATATATATATATATATATATATATATATATATATGTTGAATATATAGATGCATCTATGTGAAAGTTGAAAGAAAAAATGTGTAATTATTGTTAATGGTAGACACTGAACATCTGATGCGTAAGAGGCATAACAAACTGCATGATAACAAAGACTAGGCCACAATGTTGTGTTGAGCCTCGATCTACATGAATGTTTGGCAACATGAGAAACAACTCATAAATAAATTATTAAGGAAGAGACAAAACTTGTTACATGTCCTAGCGAAACCATGAGAGCCTGGATTAAAACTTGAAAAATAGTGGGTTCCGAGACCTTTTATTAATATGGAGATTATAGGGAAGACCCTATGCATAATAGGGTTTGTATTGGCTTGCATGTTATTTTTTTGCAAAGATACAAGTTGTTGTGTTGCATGGAAAGTAATGTCAAGGGGAGTTATCCCCTCTGACCAGTCGAGTCGCCAACTTTTCATAAACGACCTCCATCCTAGCATTACGAAGAGGGTGGATACCTATTGTTGGTGTCTTAGGATGGTTGTCGAGACACCCAATGGTTGTGTAAGTAGAATTTTGTTGTAGATTCAAATTACAAATTATGATATGCTGAAATAATTGATTTGAATCAACTCTACTCATTAGGGGAAACAAAAATTGATTGATGAAATCACGAAGAAGAAAAGGAAGAATTTCAATCACACAAAACACAATATTTTTCTGGGGAAAGCCTCAGCTAAAAACCCCTACTCTCTGTATATTTCATTAACAAAATTATCTCAGAGGAACATACAATGCTTGTTCAACCCCAACAATCTCTACACAAGTATAATCTATCTCACTACTTCCCAGACAAGCTCAAGCCAATACTTAGCCAAATCTGCTTCTTCTCAGGCTCCTACATCCTTGTGTTGTTTCCTTGGGAATTAGCCCATATTTAATTGGAAATTCCTCACTCATAACTGTGTAATCCATCCATAGGCCTTCCTCTAATTTCATGCATCATCAATTTAATTTAGATGATTTTACAACTAATAGTACATTCTCCTTGAAATCTAATATCAACTAGGTCTTTCTCAAAACTAACATTCATGAGTTATTTATGAGCGAACTATTAGTTATCTGATTGATCACTGCATGTGAATTAAATCCAATTTAATTCACTTGAATTTAACTCAGTTAAACTGAATTAAATAATTACAACTCAATAAGAACTCAACATGGGCCCCTAAAATTTAGGGATCACTCTACATGACTCTAGATAGACTTCCACATCGAATTTACTGAGCCAACTAAGCCAACTCAACTTAGTTAACTGTTACAAGTTCCTATGAGAATGGAATTACAATTTAATTCCCAATTTAATTCAAGGACAAAATTAAATTAGGATTTACTTTCTTTATGTAATTTTTAACATTTCTTGTTGCTATTTTCAACACTCCATCTCAACAAGATGAATTCAAATTTTTCCTCATCCAGTACCTTTGGAATGTTTTTCATGCAAATCTTGTCACTGTTATTTTTTCTACTGCAACATATGCAACTCAAAAGCATCTAAACAAAATAAATTGAATCAACTGTGTCTGCAACTATCTACTGGAAAAAATTGTGTTTGATGTTGTCTTTGGTACTAAGCCTCTTACTCTACTGTCAACTCTTCTCTGCACTCCTCAGTATCTGACTAGCACTGATCCTCCTGCTACCGAATATTATGGGTGTCCATAGTAAGGTAATGATCCATGAGGCAAAAAAACACCTCAATGGATCCTTCCCAATTTCTAAAACTCTTGGACTAAGGTTTCATATTGCCCCACGTCACACCTGGAGGTATGGTTACATGTGCTCCTTCTACCCCTTGGCTCAAAATTTCCCCCTATTAGAGTTATCTGCTTGAGTGGATGTCTCCACTCAGTCTCCTCTATTCTTCTCCAATTGTGGTTGTTCCACAACTTGTTGAGATTGCTTCTGAGGCTACGTGTTGTGAGGTAATTCATGCTCCCTCTCAACCACTAAGTCTCTAACCTTTTCCTCTCTCCTCAAGGCTCTGCATGCATGAGCTAAATCTGATCTACTCATATTGTTGTTGCTACTACTCTGATGCTACAAATACTACAATAATGAGTTTGATCTCTGAGATCCTGAAGTACTAGCTTCCATAGGGCTTCTCGATCTAAGTCCCGATCTCTCTGTGGGAAATCTCTCTTCTCCTCAATCTACTAATGTCAATGATCACAACTCGTTTTTGTATCACTAAACATTGGCTCACTAATATACCCACTAACAACCTTCTAGCTCCATTCAGAAGTATGCACATAGGGTCTTTTGGATCTGCTGTGAACTAGAGCTCCATCAATCAACAAGGAAAAGTTCAAATTTTTCTCTTCTATTGTGATTTCAACTATGATACAATGTACATTTTTATTGTAGATTCAAACTGCAGATTGTGATATGCTAAAACAATTGACTTGAATATACTCTACTCATCAGCGAAAACAAAAATTGATCGATGAAATCATGAAGAATAAAAAGAAGAATGTCGATCACACACAACATAATATTTTTTCTAGGGAAAGCCTCAGCTAAAAACCCTTTCTATTTGTACATTTCATTAACGAGAAGATCTAACAAAAAATACAATGCTTGTTCAACCCGAGCAATCTCTACACAAGTACAATCTATCTCACTACTTCCCATACAAGCTCAAGCCAATACTTAGCCAAATCTACTGCCTACCAAGCTCCTTCTTCCTTGCATTGTTCCCTTGGGAATTAGTCCATATATAAATGGGAAATTACTCTCATAATTGCGCAATCCATCCATAGGCCTTCCTCTGATTGCATGCATCATCAATTTAATTTAAAAATTTTTACAATTGGTAATACATTGTCCCTGAACCCTAATCTCAAATGGATATTTCTCATAACTAACATGCATGAGTTATTTATGAGTGAATTATTAGTCATTTGATTGCTCACCACATGTGAATTAAATCCAATTTAATTCACTTGACCTCTCACTAGTTCCTCCATCAGTTAGAACTAGTTCAACTGAATTTAACCCGTTTTAACTCAACTAAATAATTACAACTAAATAGGAACTCAACCCGGGCCCCTAAAATTTTGGGATCACTCTACATGACTCTAGATAGACTCCCAACTCAAATTTATTGAGCCAACTAAGTCAAGTTGACATAGTTAAATGTTACAAGTTGCTATCACAATAGAATTACAATTTAGTTCCCAATTTAATTCAAGGACAAAATTAAATTAGGATTTTCTTTCTTTATTCTATTTTTAACTTTTCCTGTTGTTATTTTGAATAATCTCTTTCAACAAGAAAGGAATTCACATGTATCTTGATTAAGTTCCTTTGGAATGTTATGCATGCAACCCTTGTCACTATTATTGTTGCTATCGCAACATCTGCAACCCAAAAGCACCCAAACAAAATAAAATGAATCAACTGTGTCTGCAACCGTCTACTGGGAAAAAATGTGTTGTTTCTGACTCTGCTACTAAGCCTCTATTTCTACTTTCAACTCTGCTCTGCACTCCTCAATATCTGACTGGTACTGATCCTTGTGCTACTGAATACTATGGGCCCCCATAGCAAGGTAATGATACATGAGTCAAAAAGACACATCAATGGATCCTGCCTAGTTTATGAAACTTTTGGACTAAGGTTTCGTATCGCCCCACCTCACACCTAGAGGTATGGCTACATGTGTTCCTTTTTCCCACATGGCTTAAAATCCCCCCTACTAGAGGTCTATGCTTTAGTGGATGTCTCCACTCGGTCTCCTCTCTGCTTCTCCAATTGTGGCGGCTCCACAAATTATTGAGGTTGATTCTAAGGTTACATTTGAGTCTGCATGTTGAGAGGTACTCTAACTTTTCCCTTTCTCCTTAAGGCTTTTCATGCATGAGCTAAATATAATCTACTCATATTGTTGTTGCTACTGCAACTACTGCGATAATGAGTATGATCTCCCTAGATCTTGAAGTACTAGCTTCCATAGGGTTTCTCCCTCTAAAACTATGGAATCCCTTTGAGTATTGGTCTCCCTATGGGAAATATCTCTTCTCCTCAATCTACCAATGTCAATGCTCACAACTCCTTTTTGTGTAACTAAACATTGCTCATTTCTCTGCCCGCAAACAACCTTCTAGCTCCATTAATAGGTTTGCACATAGGGTCTTTTAGATCTACCTTCAACCACAGCTCCATCAATCTACAAGGACAAATTCCAATTCTTCACTTCTATGTGATTTCAGCTCTATTACCATGTAGAATTTTATTGTAGATTCAAACTGCAGATTGTGATATGCAAAAACAATTGACTTGAATCTACTCTACTCATTTGAGTGGAAACAAAAATTGATCGATGAAATCACGAAGTAGAAAATGAAGAATTTGAATCACACACAGCACAATATTTTTCTAGGGAAAGCCTCAGCTAAAGACCACTACTATCTGTATATTTCATTAACCATAAGATCTAAGAAGAAAATATAATTTTTGTTTAACTCGAACAATATTTACACAAGTATAATCTATCTCATTGCTTCCTAGAAAGCCCAAGCCAATACTTTGCCAAATTTTTTGCCTGCCAAGCTCCTACTTCCTTGCGTTGTTCCCTTTGGAATTAGACCATATTTAATTGGGAAATTCTTCACTCATAAGTGTGCAATATATCCATATGCCTTCCTCTGATTGCATGCATCATTAGTTTAATTTAGATGATTTTACAATTGATAGTCCATTGTCTCTGAACTCTAATCTCAACTAGGTCTTTATCAAAACTGACATGAATGAGTTATTTATGAGTGAATTATCAGTTATCTGATTGATCACTGCATGTGAATTAAATCCAATTTAATTGACTTAACCTCTGACTAGTTCCTCCATGAGTTAGAACTAGTTTAACTGAATTTAACTCAGTTAAACTGAATTAAATAATTACAACTCAATAAGAACTCAACCTAGGCCCCCAAAAATTAGGAATCACTCTACATGACTCTAGATAGACTCCCAACTCAAACTTACTGAGATAACTAAGTCATCTTAACTTAGTTAATTGTTACAAGTTGCTATGAGAATATAATTACAATTTAATTCCCAATTTAATTAAAGGACAAAATTAAACCAGGATTTTCTTCCTTGATGTTATTTTTAACATTTATTGTTGCTATTTTTGAAGGCTTGTCATAGGGTCTGGTATTGTCAGCACATGGTAGGAGAGTTAGGAACCTCTCAGGAGTCCACAGCAAGCCTATGGTAGGTAAGTGATGTAGGAGTGCCTATGCCACATTGGGTAGCATTCCCTACTAGTGGGAAGGGAAGACTCGTGGGCCAGGAATCCAATGGAGAATCTATCACCCAAGCTCAGGAGGGATAATGTTGTAGATCGCCTTAAAAACTAAGGGAATCGTCATGAAACCATGAAGCATGTCTAGGAGTCTACTTGATTCCTGAGATAGATCCATAGTCAAGAAGGCTAACTCGATGAAACCTGTGCGGTGGTAGAGCTAGTAGTTGGGAAGGTTGTTGAGCTCTTTGTCTGAGACACTACGTGATGCAGGGTTGAGGAACCTTGATTGAGTCATGAAGGGAATGAGGAGGAAGGCCTTATTGTGACACAATGGAGTGAGGCCATGAACTTATAGGAATATGGGCCTAACCTTATCATTTGAATAGTCAAAACCCTAGTCAAGGGAGGCTTCTTATTGGTGGAACTAGATTCCCCCTCACGTGATTGGTTGGGATGACGTGGAAGAAAAGCCATAAAACCTGAAACATGAAAGATAATTTTATTTAGAGTCGGGGAATCATAAACAATGTTGGGTTTTTGGCTAGAGATGGCGATGGAAACTTCTTTCATCACCCGTATTCGTTAAGCGAGGAAGCTGTCAAAGGTGGCCACCCTAGAAGCTTGAAAGGTTGAAACATCGAAGCGTTGTCAGAATTATCTATTAAAGGGCTTCGAGTTCGAGGATTCCTATTTACTCATTAAAAACAATTGCAAACCGAGTCACCTAGGGATCCCTCATTTTCCTTAAGCAAACAAATGGTGACTTATTGTCAGGTTGAGATGATGTCACCATGACATCTTGAAGGATACGTGGAAAGAAATTAGGGAGTTTTGGATACCCAAACAAGCCACATATGTGTGACATCTGGACCTCTCGTAGGTTGAAACATGGCATGGATAAAGTCAACATGACGTTACCTAAGCGATGGTTAAACCTCTAAGGTCGAAAACGTAGTAAATATGAATTGTTAAGCATCCTAGGGAATCGCAAGTACCAATGATCTTTAGTTGACGATGCACTGGTTTATTGAAGAACTACTCTATCACTTGGGGTCGTTAACTCAAGAGTATTCTGATATAGGCGCCAAGGTTGTGGTGCCCACAAAGACACCAAAAGATAGTGTGTGGAGAGTTACATGGCATCCTAGGATACTGAAAGCTTATAACCATCACAGAAAGAAATATCAGAAGAGTCAAGGTAAAAAGATGGATAAAGGATGGGTGGTTGGACCCACACCAACATGACAAGCCAATGGTGGGAGAGTTGGCCATCCCCGTAAAGTTGTGCCACGTCAACTGGAAGGTCAGATTTCGGGGGGGGGGGGGGGGGGCTCATTTTGAGAGTTCAAGGAATTCTGAGGTTCCCGAAGTTGGGACACTTCAGCAAGAAGATCAAATTTTGGAGGGGGGCTCAACTTGAGAGTTCGAGATATTCTGATGGTCCTAGAGTTCCGACATGCTAGCCAAAAGATCAGGATTCCGGAGGGGACTTCAAATTTGAATTTCAAGGTGTGTTGGGGTCCCAGAGCCACATTGAATTAGTAAAAAAAAAATATTGCTCCATTCCTCGAATTTGAAACGAAGGGGTCGGGTATGTTACAATAGATAATACTTCTAATTAACTATCTGATTACAAAATAAATAAATAAATATAAACAATAAATTTAATTTATTAATGTAAAACTTTTAAATATTGTGTTAAATATTTAAACATAAAATAATAGGAAGTCAAAAGAAAACTAATTATTGTATATTATAGCTAAGAAAAGCTAATAATAAATTTTATTGATGATGATGATGATCATTAGAATCCATTAACACCATAATTGGTGGATATGAAATTTAAAGGGTAAAGATTACTTAAATTCTTTTACAGTTTTATTCTATGTTCGACATGTAGTAAAATAAGTGTTCAAATAGTACCATAATATCATTAACTTAGAAGGATAGTAAACTTGCATTGTAATAAATATGTCAAAATTGGGTTTTAATTTGAGCGCTTTAGGATAAAAGTGTATTTCATACTCAATCCTTTTAGTCTCATAAAGATGACAATTTTTTGCATCACAAGGTGTTCCAAATATTGTCCAATGTCTAGATTCCCTATGTAGCTCATGAGAGTTGGTTAATATTTTAGTAATGTTGACTAAATTCTTCTTTGTGCTAGCTAGAACTAAAAGATACTTTTGATCTTCTATATCGGTGCTTACCACTTGCAATATTTTGGATTTTTCTTCTTCATTATTTAATATCTTTATTACACCACAAATTATCTTTAAATTTATATGTAATAATAATTTTAATATTGTTTGTATCATGCATGATGAGACCTTCCTATATTCCCCAATGTTTTAGCCAAGACTTGGCATATTGATGCCATTCTCGCTTGAGCTACTAGTGGTTATGGCTAGAGTTGGAAGCAAGTTTGGAGAGCATCTTATCATCCATGTTGTTTATATTTTTCTTTTACATTAAGTACCTAACCATGTTCGTGCATTCAATAAGGGAAAGGCTTGATTTTATAATGAGGATATGATAGGGTGTATTTCTTTTAATATTAAGATTATAAGTTACACAATTCTCTTGAATTTTCTCTATCCACCTCTAATGTTTTATGTAAATAATACATCTCTAAAATTAACTTCCATATAATATAACATAAGTAACAAGAGTATCAAATAGAAGATTTTTCTTATCCCACAACCAAAGGTATGATAATTTACACTTGTTTTGAAGCCCATAATAATCTTTCCACTATCCATTTATTTTTTTTTTACCACTTTAGTTCCAATTGAGCTTATGATGGATATAGATTCTAGGATATTTATATAAAGACACTTCCTTCAAACTATTATTTCATATGTGAAAGTGTTAGAAGTGATATAATGGACTTTGATTATCATAACCTTTTATATTTCTATGTTCACAATAATACCCATAGTAGTTCAAATGTCCTTGAGGATTCTTAGATGAGTATTTGAGGAAATAGAGATTCCATTCCATAAGAACAATATCATCAACACAAAGAAGGATGATGATGATTATACTAGAAAGATTTGGACTAGTACAACTAGCATTCTAACTAATTGATGGCACGTAGTCTCATGGGTTCGTTTTGATCAAGTTTTCTCGTGCTTTGAATCTCAGGATTATGTTTAACCATACTCTAGAAATCACTTTGTTGGTGGGTTCTCTTCCCCCTACAGCCTCTTCTCTTCTCCTTGCGTGATGCCAAGTTTCCCTCAAACTTGACTTTCCAAGCCGAGATGGGATAGGAAACTACTAGTAAAGTTTTCCTTTATTAGTCTTATTAACCCATGGGATTACCCATCACTCACCACCCATAACTCATCACAACCCTTAGAACTTTATCGATGGGTGGTGGTTGTAACAACTGACAATAACATTCTCATTTGTCAGAATCATCTACTAACAATGCCACCCATCATTCATTACCCAATGTTAGAGAACATGCCTAATCAAAGACCTAACCTTACTCAGGGACCCCATTTTTTACTATGGCTTAATAGGGGTTATCAAAACTCCCATCGTGGATCCATGATAAATGAGCTAACATCTATTGAAGGTACAATCATGGGAAAGGTTTGATATACAATCCAACTTTATCTTGGTTCCCCCTAGTCTACTGTAGATTAATAAAACGGGGGGGTTTCTAAAACTAGAAACCACTTACACTAAAAGCTAGTTCGATTTTACCACCGCTTTAATGTGACCGTATTTTTCATTACACAACCCGGATAATCATATTCCCAATTATAAAGGATTTTCTTGCAAAGCCAAGGTTCAGGCTAGAACCATACAATGGAACCGTAACTCTTGATAGTGAACTTAATGGGAAACTTCCCAATGGACTTTTACTAAGTCTTCTCATTCTTAGCCTTATTTAAGGTTAAGCTCTACTTTTCTCACAATTAGTGATTACTCCTCAATATGCATGTCTTACTCTATGCATAGGTTTCTCTAGGAACACCCCAATTTGTTTACTCAAATATCCCTACAACTAGGAAAGTCAACTTAGTTATCATAAACTACAAACTATTTTGCAAATATAATAGACATAGGGAACTAATAAGCACATACATAAAGGTAAGGTTTCAACAACCCAAAATCAATTATTATCTCAAATTCACAAAGATTAAGTGTGAACCATAAATAATTATGACCTCTCACAAGTACTATTTATATAGAATCGATACAATATGGCTTGATTACACGATAATTCACCCACTTACTCTCTTGAACCTTTCCTCGTCCTTAGCCTCGATTGGTTATTTCCTCTCCTTTCTCTAGTCTATTTTTCTCCTCTATCCTGAGCTCGTCCTCCATACCTTTAACAAATTAAAATATCTAGATTACATCATGGATTCCATAACTAAGAGTCCTCTAAAAATTTCCATATGTCCCTCTTTTAGAAGTCACAAAATATCTCAGCCTAATTGCTTGTCTCTTTTACAATGTGTGACATGGCCAAGAATGCTAACTTATCGAAACTCCCCTGATAACCTATTGAAGGCTCGAAAATAGTTGCCTCAACAATGGGGGATAACCACTCGGTCCGGATCTTGGTTGAAAACTCCTTTTCTGTTTGGAGTAGTGGATCTGACTCGAAATGATGGGACCCGTTTTCCAATCTATTTTTATGATTGTGCAAATGCGGTGATGTTTGAGATTTGGAATAATTCTTATCCTAAAACTAATCTAATTTAAACTAACAATCATGTGCAGTTTATCCCAATATAAAACATTATATAACTATAACTATCCCGAGAGTAACGTGGTATATGCGATCTAAAATAATGTTTGAAAGAAATTGATAAGAAAGATTATTCAATTGCGATGGGAAGTGAATCCATTTAACAATAATTGTTTCGTATAAAAAGTTAGCCAAAACAATTGTGAGAGATATATCGCATAAAAATCATTCATGTACGCGGCATAAACTATAGATCATCATATAAAAGTGCAATAATGGCAATCAACAATTCAAATTTTCATACATAAAAAACTTGAAGATAAGTTATTGCTTGACCCATAAGTAAAAAGAATTAAGAGATAAAAGTACCATTTATAATACATCCTACTCATATGCTCCAGAAATATTGATCTACTTTCAAGTCACCCAACATCATCTAAGAGTACAAAAGTGCAATTTCAGTAGAAGATGTTAAATCAAGTAGAAAATAAATCTTGTTCCATTAATTCCACCAGAACTTCCTCAAAGGGACATAAGTGCATGTTCTGAAGAATGTTTCTGATAAAATTTTTGGACCCCTATCTAAATGCATGAGAGGGGTTTAAATACTAAAACTATAATGCTAAAAATAGATTATTACAAAAATAGTTAAGGAGGTTTAAACAACCTGCCTCAATTTATGCAAAGATTAAATCCAAATTAAAGTAAACAGGGTGACTAACTATGTTGCATTCGATCCTTTAGGTCACAGATATCCACCATAGGCTTCAGTTGTGTAGGTCAGCCGACTTCAGCTTTCAATTTTCCATTGAATACAACAACGGTTACTGCTGGTGCCATTTTCTCGGTAGAGGTGGTTAGGCATCACAGGTTCATCCATTGGCTGTGAGGCTTGACCAAATATTGCCAATATGCCTCCTAGTATAGCTTGTTCATTTTCCTTATCAATTTTGCTTTGTCTTCTGCTCCCTGTTTCCATTCTTGTTCGAGTTCTTTTGCATCTGGAAGGAACCCTGGAATGGACTCTGCTACTAGATTGGAACCATGCAAATTCTCATTTATATTTTCTATGATAATGTTTGCTGCTACTTCCGCATCCACTGTTTCCTTTTCTGCTTCTTTAGCTAAGAAACTTGAAAACATAATTTCGTTGTCTGATTCTTCTACTTTGGGCAGGTCAGATTTTCTTGCCTCCTTTGTATTTTGCTAAGCGATGTGATCAGAGACCTTTTTAAAGATCTCATCATATTCAAGTCGCATTTCTACGACTTGAATTATTAGTTTATCACTTGTTTCGCAATAAGATTTCCAGCGTGAAATCTTCTTGCACAATAATTCTTTCTAATGTGTCAACTGGGAATTAAGTGTGAGTTCTTCGGTGATAAATTGATCAAGTTTTGGATCGTCTTTATGAAGAGTAGTTATCACCTACACTTGTGCTTCCTTCTCAGCTAAGCTGATTCGATGTTCTATTTGCATCTTTTCAAACTCCTGTTGAAGCTTGGCCAACTGTATTTCTGCCTGCAGGTTGGATTTGACTTGCTATAACTGTTGCTCAAGCGACGTTATTTTATTTTCCTTTTCTCTAAGCAACATTTGGACTTCTATTGCTTTTTCTATGGTCGTTGTTGCATAATCGCCTGCAAATTGTTAGAGTCTACTTAAGTTGGCGGATGGATCAACTAGCGAGTCATTCCATAAAACATCCTTTAGTTCGTTTTCAGGGGTAGTAACAGCTATAGATTCCAGTTTTCTTTTATTTATTTGCCTTTTCACCACGACCTTATGCCTTGGGATATAGAATACAACCAGAGGGGGTATTTATTCATTTTTTATAATTATCTCGAAGGTGGGGGTAATAGGGGTATGCTCTATTTTTCGTTCATTTGCAATTTCTTCCATTTTAATTTCCAGGGTTATCTGTGCTGTAGCGTTCATAGCTTTGGCACATGTTCCTTTATATTAAGACTTTTATTAAAATTATCCCACTCTTCCTCTAAATCAATTACCATGGGTTTTATTGGTTGTGCAAAGGTAGTAGGTATTTCAACCTACTTTCCAGTTGAATCTTGTTCAGCTATCTTCTGTGTAGATTGGGTCGAATCCTCGATGCTCCTGCTTTTGCCATTCTGTGATGAACGTCGTGATTCCCTGATAGATATTTCTTGATACTTTGCTCCAGAATCGGATTTGGAGTTTTCTTTGGAGTCCCCTTATATAGTTACACTGGGAGTAGGTTCCCTTATTGGTTCAATTACCAATTGGTCCAATGGGACCATTGCGAGCCTTCTTTCTATGTAACTGTAAAATTTTTCCAGATCTTCATGGTGAAAAAGTAGTTGGGCCATGTGTTTCACCTCTGAAAAGGTGTTTTTCGGCAAAAATATATCATCAAAAGCATCCTACTCGTTGGTGAATACTTTTACTTTCACCATCGTGGTGAATTATTGACTGTTCCAAATGGGTCATATTGTCGTCCAAGGAATTTGGGTAATTGTAGAGATAGCATGTCCTTCGCTTCTTTTATTGTGTGTCCTAGGTTGTCTAGTGAAAATGCTCCACACTGTATAGGGAATGTAGGCCAAATGGCATTCTTTGAATCTTTCAATGTATGGCTCATTCCTCCCTCACTACATGTGGGATAGGATATTTCCCTAGCCATCAATTTATTTGGAACATAGTATGGGAGGATGTGTGGGGAGGTGATGAAGCCAAAAAATTTGATATATGTAAATGTATCATCCCCGAATGATCTGGCCACTGGGAGGATGTCAACTTTAGCTTCTTGAGAAAATCTGGGGGCATCTCGATTATACAACCACTTGTAAATAGGGAGCATAGCTCCATGGAAAATCTTGAAAAAATGTGGTTTAAAATTGAATTCCCACATGACCTTGTGGTACACATGAATGGGAAGTGGATTCTGAACAGTCCATTTCCATCCCATGATGGGGAACTTTGAACTAAAACAAATAGCATCCATAACATAGGCGCTCATAAAAAATGGAGGGCAAAACCTTGAAGCAATGCTTCTTCTCATTCTATACTCGATAATTGTTTTTGATAAATCATCTGACAAGATTTGGGCACAATTTATGGTAGTTGCATTAACGACTAATTCTATTAACGACAACCAATCTGGGGAGAACTTGGTACTCTCAAGTCTACCAAACGGTCTACATAACATAGCCGGAACAAAACTATAAGGGGGACAAATAGATGAAGTAGTGTACATACCATTTTTGTCTTTCTTGATCTTCTCTTCATTATTCGACCAGGCACGGGTGCAATCCATTGGGTCGTTGTTCCCTTTAAAAAAAATTCTACGAATTGGCTAGGTAGATGACCTATGGCTCTGGTAGGTGGTACATAAGCCGTAAATTGTCTGGGGTAAAATATTTGATAGCCCCTTGGCTTCTCGTCCTAAATTGTCTGTCTGAAATATTTGCTTCATTGATAACCCATTTTACCATATTAGTATAAGGGATTATCTTCAACCAAGTAGCTATGCGGTGTAAAAAAGAGCAAGCTGTCCCTAGCATGGAAGCATCTGAGGAATCTCGGCCATCAACTGTAACATTTGTTTCCATAATCCTCGGTTGTTCTTCCTCCAGTATGTTGTACATAGTCTCCCATGTAGAGGTTCCTCCCTCTCTACTGCATGTGGTGTCTGTGAACAGGGGAGTCATCTATGTCTTCTTAGAGGCTACAACCTTGCCTTTCTTCCACATTCTTCTTGACGCTTTGCTCTACAGGTTTTTCCTGAAATGTAGAACAAAAGCTATTAGACACTCAAAGATGAATGTAAAAATGAAATAATGTTGATAGCTTGTAAAGGTGGTAAAAGAGGCATTATTTGAATGCACATAACAAGATACCGTATGAAGCTAAATAGATTTTCACACATAAATGCAATTATTTCCCACTAATTCCCACTAATGATTCTTTATCCCTTAGCTTTATTGCTCATAAATGTTTGCATCGAAAAACGGGATGAAAGTTTTTAAGGTAGCGAGCCATTATATTGCGATGATAGCGATTATGTGATTTGCAAAGAAATATCGTAAGGTGTGCCTTTTAGCATTTTTACCTCCTGTTGTGTGTGTGTGAGATGTGAGATGCGAGCTGTCTATTAGTTGTTTCACGTATGGTTGCTTACTAGGCACATCTCAGGCAATAGACTTGATAGACTCGAAATATTTGCTTTTAATACTCTACGGTGTGGGTCTGGGTGCAAATCAAATATCGTAATATCGGCTTATGGTAAGTGAAATTTTTTTTTCTTGAAGACCTGAAATGCGATGCGATAAAAGCCAAAGCACCATCAAGATTTCGCAACTTGCAAACCTTGCTATATCGTATTTAAGAGAGAACTCTTTATGGTTCGTGCTATGCAATGTGAGACTTAAGCCTAAAAAGTTTAAGGACTTTTGTTTTTGTCGGATTTTATGATAATTTAGACCATGGAGCCCTTATTTTAAACTCTTTGCTTGATTTTGGAAGTTTTTTAGAAAGTTCGTTTAGTGGCTTTTTTAGATGTGCTATATATGAAAACGTGAGTTTTTAGTAGTTCCAAAAAATGTCTTGATTGTTATTTTGCTTTATTCAAAAAATAAAAGAAATGACTAAATGCTAAGTTTTGTTTTTTGAAAAAAACATTAAAGGGTCCCCATTTAGTTAATGTAACGTTAACTACTATTATTACTAAATGGGGGTTTGCTGAATACCACAACAATTGGCGATTCACTTATAAAAACCAATTATCTCTGAGAGTTTTTTGAAATTTCTAAAACTTCCAAAATAAATATAGTTTTAAAAATAAAATATATTATATGGAATATAAGGTAGGAATTATTACTTTCTCAATAAAACAATCATTTGGCTAACAACCGTTCTTTTGACTATTCTTTTCTTATAAAAAAGTAACATTTTCTACATCAATATTTACTTGGTTTTTTGAAGACAAATCCATGAGTCTCTCCCCAAATTGGCTTTTCGTTTACTCCATTGTCATAGGTAGAGCCTCGGATACTAGCAAGCATTCATAGCCTTGACAGGGTTACCTTTTAACCAGCAATGACTGATTATTCCACTTAAATCAGAATGTAATTTTAAAGATAAGTTTGTAAGTATACTTGTTTCTTTATTTATTTCTTGGAGTAATTCATTTGTTGCTTCAACTTTTCATCTGTATATCCTAAAGGACAATGTCTTGGTTTGGTGACCAATATTGGCAATGCCATTCACTTGATTCGTAACTTAACTGAACAAGTTGGCTAGTGATGAGACCCCTTGACTTTTGATTATTATAATCATAAGCCATTACCTTATTTTGGTATGCAGTTTTGGTAATTTCATTTCAGTTATAATCTTATCATCATGGTAAGCTGGCTCTTGATGAGATCTCTTATCTCTTAGGTTTAGGTATATTTTAGAATTACACTCTAAAAATGAAAAATAACTAAGTGGGGAGGATCATTGGCCCCTTAAGAGGTTCTGGATGATAGTTGTAGAGTTTTTTAGAGATGCCTTCCTGGAGAGAGACTTTTCTTTGTATAGATACTTTTCTAGACTGATATAAAGGAGTAGTTTCTCCTTCAAAGTTAAGTTTCATCAAAATTGTATAATTTAAGGGGGAAGACAGTTAATTTAAAAGAAATCAAACTTAACTATACATTTCATATGTGAAGATTACTTTCATAAAGATCTTTACTTATACAAGTGAAAATTCCAGATTAAGAAGAGAAACTTATTCTTTGTAAAACCAAAAGTAAATGCTTTCGACTTGTATTATTTTTTCAAAATAAAATTAACTAAAGGCTATAATATACATTGAATAGAAGAGATCATCTTCTATGGAAAGTATTTCTTTAGGACCTGCCCATTAACAGGTAGAGATTCTCTCTTACTTGCTAAATCTTGTAGCAGAAAATTTGACGGGCCTATTAACTCAACAATCCGGAATGGGCCAAGCCACATTCATTGGAACTTGGTATGCTTACCTTTCTCTTCGTGGGCTTTATCCCATTTTAATACTAAGACTCTGAGTTGGAAATTTTTTGAATATATAAAATTTGAATCAAAGGAGGCTTTGACTAACTGCTGATGATGTGCATGCATGGTCCCAACTTTTTCTCTTTCCTCTTCAAGCTTAAGAATTTGTAATTGTCTAACTTGCATAGATGAGGAAGGGGTTTCTTCGATGAATTGAACTAAGGAAAATGAGGGAATAGTTATGTTTGTTGGTAATATAACTTATTTCCCATAAACCAGATTAAAAGGAGAAGTGCCAATGGAGGTTTTCTGAGTTATTCAATCTGCCCATAGAGTAAATACTAAAGATTTATGCCAATTCTTTTGACTTTGATAAATAGTTCGTTTAATAATCCTGATAAGATTTTTATTTATGGATTCAGCTAACCCATTTCCTTGCAGATAATAATTAGTAGAATATTTAAGTTTAAATCCTCTTTTAAGAGAAAAATCTATCATAGAATTGCGCAAAAAGTAAGATGCATTATCAAACATTAAGGCAGAAGGTAAGCCAAACCTGGTGATGATAAATTGATCTATAAATTCAATAATGTTCTCGGAGTTGGCTACCTTGAGTGGAATTGCTTCTACCCATTTGGGGAAAAAATCGGTGGTTGTAAGGACATATTTATGCTACTTAGAAGAATGAGGAACGATCTCACCTATTATGTCCAATCCCCACTGTTTGAATGGTTGATAAATGTTGATTGGTTGTAATAGTAATGCTAGTTTCTTCTATCTTTTGGCAGATGTATGACAAATATTACATTTCCTCACATAACTGTGTGAATATTTGAATAGAGTTGGCCAGTAATAGCCAACACGTAGGATTTTATGCACTGTAGCATCTCCTACAAAGTGTCTGCCAACTGGTCCATCGTGAAGTTCCTGCAATACTTTCTCTGCTTCAGATTTTTCAAGGCATCTAAGCAAAATAGAATCATAATTCATTCTAAACAACACATCATTGACAATTTGATACTGTTTATCTTCAATCTCAAGGCTCTTTTCTTGTGTAAGTCAACTGTGGAGGAGCATATCCATTTTTTAAGTAGAATATAATATCAACATATCTTGATTCAGTGTCATTAATGCTTACCTCATAGACTTGTACCTCGTCACTTGAATGTTGTAATTCTGATAGATTTGATGCTCATGCCAACATCCTGCAAAACCTTGACATTTTACAATGTTTGCTGGTTTGATTTCGATGTCATATTCTTGCAGAGCTGTAATCCAATTTCCTCTCTTTTCACCCACATCCCTTTGTATTAGAAGATTTCTTACTACTGGCAATGGTACTATCACCTTGGCATGGGTTTTGAGAAGAAAAGGTTTGAATTGTTTTATTGATTTGAAAACATCGTAAGCTTTCTTTTCAACACCTGAGTAGTTCAATTCAGCTCCCTATAAATTTGAGCTAAAGAAAGAGATCGGGACTTCATCTTTTTCTTGATTTACTTATGTCAATATGGCTGCTTATGATTTCTCAAAATCGAAAGTGTACAAAATGAAATGATTGGGAAAGTTTGGCGTTGCTAAAGATGGGGTGTTTATGATTTCTTGTTTTATCAAGCTAAAAGCTTCATGTTCCAAATGACCCCATTTAAATAGAGAATTTCTTGTTATGGGGTAAAGGTATTTCATAAATTTCTCTAATTCTATCTGGGTCAATATGAATTCCTGTTTTGGACACAATAAATCCAAGGAGCTTTCATTCACTTAACGTGAAAAAAGACTTCTTGGGGTTAAGAGAAATTCCATACCTTTGAGAACGTTCAAAGATTTGTTTAAGATCTCTTAGATGATTACTACATTTTCTCGAATACGCAGTTATATCATCTGAGTAGATTACCATTTACCTGTTTACCAAATGTTTGAAGGCAATGTCCATGGCTCTTTGGAAAGTGGCACCAGCATTGATTAGTCCAAATGGCATCTTTTGATAGGCATAAGTGCCAGATTTTGTTTCTAGAATGTAGTTTTTAGCAGATCATTTGGATGGACTAAGACTTGATTGTAACCTGAGAAGCCATCTCGAAAGGACATTAGTTATGAGACTACAATTGATTGCAATATCTATTCCATAGGAGGCAATGGAAAATTGTACTTTTGGGAAGCTTTGTTGAGATTGTGAAAATCTATACAAATCCAAATATCACCGTTCTTCTTTCTGACTAGGACGAGATTGGAGACCCACCTAGAATGCCTGACAGGAAAAATAATATTGGCTTTCAGCAGTTTATTTAACTCAGACTTAATCTGGCTTTCCAAATTAGGATGAATTTTCCTCAAGTTCTAGTGAACAGGTTTTTCATTAGAAGTCAAGGGAATAGTATATTGAATAATAGAAGTGTCATAGGTTTTAAGATTGTCATAATTCCAAGCAAAGACATTCTTATATGGTTTCAACAGATGTATGAAAGCTAATTTATCTTATGATGTAAGTATGAGACCTAGATTAATGTTTTGTGGTTTTGTGTCAGTTTCAAGATTAATCAATTCATACCTCAGAGTTGAACTCTAAAGTTTTGAATTAGTAGATCGTTTAAATCTATCTTTAAGGTCATATAAATATTCCAACTTAACTACGGATTTTGGTATAACATTGTTGGTGGTTTCTTGTTCTAGTTGGTCAACATATTGGTCTTCATGAACTATCTGGTCACCATAAGAGCCTTTTGAAGTAAGGAAGCTTGCGATATCCGAATTGTTATTAAAGGCTCTCCAGTTGGTGATATTATCAGGAATAGAAGGCCTAAAAATTAATTCAATGGAAAATCGATCTAGGTTGTAATCTTTTGGTGGAATAAGCTTGGAAGCCATATTAGCTAGGAGATCGAAACTAGCATTTTGGAGTCTTCGAATAGGGGAAATATTAAAATCTGTAAAATGTGACGTTACGTCTTGGACTAATGATTGATAGTGTTTCAAATATCTCGACAAACAATGTATAGTATTTCTTACTTGCTTAATGACAATTTCAGAATCTCCAAACACTTGGAGGTATTTGATATTAAGACCAATTTCTTTGTACAAACGTTGAACCAATGCTTCATACTCACTATTGTTGTTTGTGCAATAAAATTCACGTCTAGATGCTAACATAGTCTTTTCTCCCTCTGGGCTAACTAATATGCATCCTACCCGTGCTCCATCATTGGATCGAGATCCATCAAAAAATAATTTCCAAAATAAAGATTTATTTACAGGTTTATCTACAAAATTCACACATTTAGAAGTGTATGTTTGAGAATAATTTTTTATTTGAGATAAAACAAAGTTTTCTAAGAAAGGTGAAGTACGAGCATGAGAATAGTTTCTGATTATATTTTTTCTATATGTTACTGGCTCATTTTCTCCTTCCAGTTTTGTTACTATATACTTTTGATGTTTCTCTCAGTCAACCCTTATTTGATTTGGCTTGCCGTTACAGGGAAGCCACATGTGACACCAGTCAGTTACAAAGTAACCATGAAGTTTTTCTGACTAGTCCCTACTAAGGATTAAGCCATAGAATTCAGGAATATTAGCTACAAGTATATCAATGATTTGACAAACTTTTAGGTTTGATGAAAGTCTAATGGTTACTTGATTCAATTCCCCAACAACTTTGACTTGAGACCGATCTAATTATACTATTCACACTGCAAATTTATGAGGTTGAACATTTAAATTAACGCAGACTGTTCTAGGAAAAATGTTAGATGAAGAACCAGAATCAACTAAACAGTTGTGTAAGTTATTATTAAAGACTTCAAAAGTAAGGAGAAATGGTGGAGTATGGGATTTAGATCTTCTGCCTATTAGAGCGATGTCGGTTGGAACATTTTTTCTTGAGGAAGTGCTAGGGGGTCTACCCATTTCTTGAGCATCCTCTGATATTATTGTGGCAAGAATCGGTGTAGTGGGTACTACTTTGAGTTCTTTCAGAAGTAGCTTATGCTCATGTCTTAATTTACTAAGCTTATGAAAGGTGATGTTTTCCCTAGTTTTCTTCATATCATCAATAATATTGTATTCCATTCCGTTAGAAACTATCAGAGTTTTAGATGAAGGTGAAGAATCTAATTAGGTAGGGTTTATTTGAGTGGATTTTGGTGAAGATATTTTTCCTAAGAATTTATATCTGGGAGGTGACATTGAATTTTTCTATTTTGAATTTGATTGGGGTGGGTCAAGATGATTTCTACTTCTAGTAGCAACAGGCAGTGCTTCTTGATTTTCCTTGTTGGGAAGAATAAAATCCCACATCCCTTCTAATTCCGACACTTCTTCATCGTCCGTTTGTTCTTCATTTGAAACCCCTTCCTCATATCCATCTGATTCAGCATTTGATATGGCATTTGGGGGTTTAGGATTAGTTGGGGAATTCCTTTTAAATGCTCTAAAAGGTTTTTTGGAGGAAGTTTGTTCTACTTGCTTTTTTATGTCAACCATTTCGTTAGACATGGCCTTGAGGACTTTATGTAAACCTTCCAGATCAAAAGGATCCTTTGGTGGTTTCTTCCTAGAGTCATCTCTGAAGGTTAATTTCTTAGATTTTATTTCTTCTAATGCATTTTTCTTTTCTATGGCTAGAATGCATTTTTCCATAGCTATTTCCTCTTTCATATTTTCTTCTAATGCTGGTTTGACAGCTCTATCAATGAAGATGGTTGTGTTTAAAGGTAGAGCAGAAATGTACCATTCATTTTGGACCTCATCACTAGGCTTCGATGCTGTAGGTATCTTATTTAATAACTTATTGAAGCGAGAGTTGAAGTCTTTAATGGGTTCTTTAGGTTCGGCTTTCAAATTAGAGAGATCATTGATCATAGTTGCTATAGATCTATCATCTCCAAATTTAGTTAAAAATTTCTCTTGAAAAGAATCCCAGCTATTAATAGAGCCTGATGGTAATGAAAAGTACCATGATCCTACTGCTCCTTGTAGAGTATATGGGAATAATCTTACAACTGCGTCCTCTTTTGCTACTCCATTCAAATTAATGGACAACATGAAATTATTTATATGTTCTTCAGCTAGCAAACCATTATCAGGATTGAATTTAGGTAACCATTTTTCTCGATGTGCTGGTAATTGGTTAAAGGTCTAGGCATTCTAATAGCTCCTGGGTCGGTCCATGGCCTGGGAGGGTTCTGTGCCATTGTTGGGATGTGAGCAGAAGAGGGTGTAGTAGTGGTTGAAGGTGATTGGGTAGAGGAACGTGTAGCTCCTGTACCTGTGTGAATCACGATCTGTAGTTGGGAGGCGTATGTGTGACCTTGTGATGTTATAGATGGAATGGATATAGATGATGAAAGAACCTTGCTGTGAGATTCTGATGGCATTTTCTTAGCGTTCTTGTGACTTGGTAGAGGGAATTCAAATGGTGGGATTCTAAGTTTTTCACTTTGTGCTCTAGTTAGTCATTGAGATGGGGTAAATTGAGAAGTGACATTACCATGGGATAACTCAGATTCTTCTTGAGATATTGAAATCCCGTACAATTTATAAATCAAAAATTGTACTTCAATGGGTTCGGAAGAAGAACTGTTTGGCTTGTTTAGGATTTCAGTAGTGGGCTATGTATTTTTATTTGCAACTTCTTGCTTGGGATTAGGAGATTTAGAATGAGAACAAGAAGTTGGAGGTGATGTTGAGGGAGTTTTAATCTTAGAATGGCCTGTATATTTATATTTACGTGCCATTCATAGTCATGCCCTCCTTCTAGCGCCAAAAATGTTGAAGGCTCGAAAATAGTTGCCTCAACAATGGGGGATAACCACCCGGTCTGGACCTTGGCTGACAACTCCTTTTCTGTTTGGAGTAGTGGCTCCGACTCAAGATGATGGAACCAGTTCCCAGATCTATTTTTATGATTGTGCAAATTGGGTGATGTTTGAGATTTGGAATAATTCTTATCCTAAAACTAATCTAATTTAAACTAACAATCATGTGTAGTTTATCCTAATCTAAAACATTATCTAACTATAACTATCCCAGGAGTAACGTGGTATATGCGATCTACAATAGTGTCTAAAATCAATTGATAATAAAAATTATTCAATTTTGATGAGAAGTGAATCCATTTAACAATAATCATTTCATATAAAAAGTTAGCCAAAACGATTGTGAGAGATATATCACATAAAAATCATTCATGTACTCAACATAAACTATAGATCATAATCATAAAAAGTGCAATAATGGCAATCAACAATTCAAATTTTCATACATAAACAACTTGAACATAAGTTATTGCTTGACCCATAAGTAAAAATAATTAAGAGATAAAAGTACCATTTATAATACATCCTACTCATATGCTCCAGCAATATTGATATACTTTCAAGTCACCCAACATCATCTAAGAGTACAGAAGTGCAATTTCAGTGGAAGACATTAAATCAAGTAGAAAATAAATCATGTTCAATTAATTCCTCCAGAACTTCCTCAAAGAGACATAAGTGCATGTTTTGAAGAATGTTTCTGATAAAATTTATGGATCTATCTCTAAATGCATAAGAGGGGTTTAAATACTAAAACTATAATGCTAAAAATAGATTATTACAAAAATAGTTGAGGAGGTTTAAACGACCTGCCTCAATTTATGCAAAATTAAAATCAAAATTAAAGTAAACAGGGTGACTAACTATGCTGCATTCGATCCTTTAGGTCGCAGATATCCACCATAGGCTTCAACTATGTAGGCTGACCGACTTCAGCTTTCAACTATCCATATAATACATCATCAGTTAGTTTTGGCGCCATTTTCTTAGCAGAGGTGGTTAGGCATCACAGGGTCATCCATTGGCTATGAGGCTTGACCAAATGTTGCAAATATGCCTACCATTCTAACCTGGTCGTTTGCCTTATCACTTTTGCTTTGTCTTCCGCTACCTGTTTCCATTGTTGTTCGAGTTGTTTTGCATCTGGAAGGAACCCTAGAATGGAATCTGCTACTAGATTGGAACCATACAAATTCTCAATTATATTTTCTATGATAATGTTTGTTGTTGCTGCCGCATCCACTGTTGCCTTTTCTTCTTCTTTTAGCCGAGAATCCCATCTTTCAAACAAAATTTGCTTATGTCATTCTTCTAGTTTGGGCAGGTTGACTTTTCTCCCCTCCTTTGTATTTTGCCAGGTGATGTGATTAGAGAAATTTTTAAAGTTCTCATCATATTCAAGTTGCATTTCTATGAATTGACTTGTCAGTTTATCACTTATTTCACAATAATATTTCCAGTGTGAAATCTTCTAGCACAATAATTCTTTCTGATGTGTCAATTGGGAATTAAGGGTGAGTGCTTCAGTAATAAATTGATCAAGTTTTTGATCGTATTTATGAAGATCAGTTATTGCCTACACCTATGCTTCCTACTTGGCTAAGCTGATTCAATGTTCTATTTGCATCTTTTCAAATTCCTATTAAAGCTTGGCCAATTGTATCTCTGCCTGTTGGTCGGATTTGACTTGCTGTAACTGTTGCTCGAGTGACGTTATTTTATTTTCCTTTTCTCTAAACAACGTTTGGACTTCTGTTTCTTTTTCTATGTTCATTGTTGCATAAGCGCCTAGAAATTGTGAGAGTCTTCTTAAGTTTGCGGATGGATCAACTGGCGAGTCCTTCCTTAGAACATCCATTAGTTTGTTTTCGAGGGTAGTAATAGCTATAGAGTCCAGTTTTCATTTATTTCTTTGCCTTTTCACCATGGCCCTATGTTGTGGGCTATAGAATACATCTAGAGGGGGTATTTCTAAAATTTTCATAATTATCTCAGAGGTTGGGGTAACAAGGGTATTCTCTACCTCTGGTTCATTTGCAGTTTCTTCCACTGTAATTTCTAAAGTAGTCTTGTGTTGTAGCATTCAGAGCTCTGCCACCTATTCCTCCATATTAAGAGTTTTATTAAAATTATCCCACTCTTCCTCTAAATCAATTATCGTGGGTTTTATTGGTTGTGCAAAGGTAGTAGGGATTTCAACCTACTTGCTAGTTGAAGCTTGGTCAACTATATTTTGTGTAGATTGGGTTGTATCCTCGATGCTCCTTATTTTTCCATTCTGTGATGAATGTTGCAATTCCCCAATAGATTTCTCTTGAGACGTTCCTCTAGAACCGGATTTGGGGTTTTCTTTGGAGTCCTCTTCTATAGTCACGTTGGGAGTAGGATCCCTTATTGGTTCAAGTAATAATTGGTCCAAAGGGATCATTGCGAGCCTTCTTTCTCTGTATCTATATAATTTTTCCAGATCTTCATGGTCAAAAAGTAGTTGGGCCACATGTTTCACCTCTGAAAAGGTGTTTTTCTGCAAAAATATATCATCAAAAGCATCCTCCTCACTGGTGAATACTTTTATTTTCACCATGGTGGTGAAATTCTTGATTGTTCCAAATGGGTCATATTGTCATCCAAGGAATTTGGGTAATTGTAGAGTTCGTATGTTCTCTGCTTCTTTTAACATGTGTCCCAGGTTGTGTAGTGAAAATGCTCTGCAATGTATAGGGAATGTAGGCCAAATGGCCTTCTTTGACTCTTTCAATATATGGCTCATTCCTCCCTCTATACTTGTCTAATAGGCTATTTCCCTAGCCATTAATTTATCTGGAACATAGTATGGGAGGATGTGGGGGGAGGTGATGCTGCTAAAAACTCTTATATATGTAAATGTCTCCTCCCTGAACCATCTGGCCACTAGGAAGATGTCAACTTTAGCTTCTTGAGAAAATCTGGGAGTGTCTCGATTATATAGGCACTTGTAAATAGGGAGCATAACTCCACGAAAAATCTTGAAAAAATGTGGTTGAAATTTGGATTCCCACATGACCTTGTGGTACACATGAATGGGAAGTAGATTCAGAATAGTCCATTTCCATTCCATGATGGGGAACTTTGAACTAAAGAAAATAGTGTCCATAACATAGGCCCTCATGAAAAATGGAGGGTAAACACTCGAAGCAATGCTTCTTCTCCTTCTATACTCGATAATTGTTTTTTCTAAATTATCTGATAATATTTGGGCCCCATTTATAATATTTTCATTAACAACTACTTTTATTAATGACAACCAATCTAGGGAGACTTGGTACTATCAGGTCTACCAAACAATTGACATAACATAGCCACAACATAACTATAAGGGGGACAAATAGATGCAGTAGTGTACATACCATTTTTGTTTTTCTTGATCTTCTCTTCATTATTTGACCAGGCATGGGTGCAATCCGCTGGGTCGTTGTTATCTTTAACAAACTTTTCTACAAATTTCCTGTTGTATATGACCTGCGGCTCTGGTAGGTGGTACCTAACCATAAATTGTCTGGGGTAAAAGATCCAATGGCTCCTTGGCTTCTCATCCTGAATTTTTTGTCTGAAATATCTGCTTCATGAATAATCCATTTTACCATATCGGTATAAGGGATTATCTTCAGCCGAGCAGCTATATCGTACAAAACGAGTAAGTCATCTCTAGCATGGAAGCATTTGAGGAATCTCATCCATCAATTGTAATATTTGTGTCCATAATCCTTGGCTATTCCTCCTCAAGTATGTTGTACATAGTCTCCCATGTAGAGGTTCCTCCCGCTCTGCTGCATGTGGTGTCTGTGAATAGGGGAGTCGTCTCTGTCTTCTTAGAGGCTACAGCCTTGCCTTTCTTCCCCATTCTTCTCAACACTTTGCTCTGCGGGTTTTTCCTGAAATGAAGAACAAAAGCTATCAGACACTCAAAGATGAATGTAAAAATGAAATAATGTTGATAGTTTTTTAAGGTGGTAAAAGAAGCATTATTTGAACACACGTAACAAGATATTGTATCAAGATAAATGGCTTTTCACACATAAATGCAGTTATTTCCCATCAATGGCCATTGATGATTCATTATCCCTTAGATTTATTGCTCATAAATGTTTGTGTCGAAAAACAAGATGATTTTTTTAGGGTAGTGAGCCATTATACTTCGATGATAGCGATTGTGCGATTTACAAAGCAATATCGCAGATCGCAATATCACAATCTGTGCCTTTTAGAATTCTTACCTCCTGTTGTGTGTCTGTGAGATGCGAGATGCGAGCTGTCCATTAGTTTTCTCATGTATGGCTACTTACTAGGATCATCTTAGGAAATAGACTTGATGGACTCAAAATATTTTCTTTTAATACTTTATGGTGTGGGTATGGGCACAAATCGCATATCGCAATATCAGCTTATAGTAAGTGCAAAGTGTTTGCTTGAATACCTGAAATGTGATGCGATGAAGGCCAAAGTTCCATCGCAATTTCGCAACTCGCAAACCCTTCTATATCATATTTAAGAGAGAACCCTTTATGGGTCATGCTATGCGAAGTGAGACTTAAGCCTAAAGAGTTTAAGGACTTCCGTTTTTGTCAGATTTTATGATAATTTATACCATGGAGTCCTTATTTTAAATGCTTTTCTTGATTTTGGAGGTTTTTTTAGAAAGTTCATTTAGTGGAATTTTTAGACATGCTATATATGAAAACATGAGTTTTTAGTAGTTCCCAAAAAGGTCTTGAATTTTATTTTGCTTTATTCGAAATATAAAAGAAATGACTAAATGCTAAGTTTTGTTTTTTGAATAAAAATTTTAAAGGGTCATCATTTAGTTAATGTTACGTTAACTACTATTATTACTAAATGGGGGGTTGTTGAATACCACAACACAAACTAGGTTCCCTTCTACAGCTAAGAAACTTATATTTGAAGAAAATCCATGAAATTCTAATCTCCTAATATGAACTATGTGAAATACTAGTTTCTTTTCACATAAACACATAATTTCTCTACCAAATTGCAGTGGAATAGGAACATAATAAAAGCACAATTCACACAATAGAACAACGAAATTTTTCTAGGGAACCCAATTGGGAAAAGCCTTCACTTTGTTGAGAATCTTATTGAAGAATAATAAGCTACAAATATCTTACAAACAACCTACTTCAATAGAGAATACAAATTGATCTCTCAACCTTGGACTAGGTTTGAAAAAACCTTTCAAGAATGTTGATATCCTTCCCTCAACCAACCCACACTAAGGCCCAAAATCCTTCATGTTCTATAGGAAATAGGCCCTTATTTCATAGCGCATTCGACCTTCTAGAAAATAGAAATTTACTCCTATTTTTGTGCACACTTCCTAAGGAAAATTCTCCTCCAATAATTCGCACAAGGAAACCTTCTTGGCTCGTTCCTCTCACAAGCTCACAAAATTGTGCTCAAGAATGAATACAAGGTGTGCCTTTGATCTGCTTATAAGAACCTCAAATATGATATTGTTAGTAAGTTCTATGTTTGAAAATTCAAACTGGTGCTTTTTAAGTTAACAGTAGTTAACACAACTTGTGAACTAGTTCCTCCTAAAATTTAGGAGGCTAACTCCACAAATTCTTTGAATTCCCAAGCCAACTCACTTTAGAAGATAATTGGCTCAGTCTTCCAAAAAATCACACTAGTCAAAATAATTCTTAAACTCTTCCACGTCATTGGAACTCGTACATGACTAAGGAGAACACAAATTTGACTCCTTGAATTAAGGCACAAATCAAGGAATATATTCCTTTTCTAATTTTCAACACTCCCTCCTAGCAAGGAAGGGATTATGTACAACTTCCAACTTATCTATAAGTTGAACAATACCACTTCTTGCCAATTCCTTGGTCAAGATTTATGTTGTATGCTCCCCTGTTGTAATGTATGGTAGCTTCAATATCCCCTTCTGCAAGAAAACTCTAAGATGGTGATACCAAATCTTGATATGATTTGAGAGATCATGAAATACTGGGTTTTGAGACAACTTAATGCAACTATGATTATTATAATGTATCATGGTAGGTTCCATCCTCTATCCTAAAAGTCCCGCAAAAAACTTCCCCATCTAAATAGCCTCGCATGTTGCTTGACTAGCAGCCATGTACTCCACCTCTGTTGAACTGAGTGCAACTGATCTCTACTTCCTGTTGTACTAGGAAACGACTACTCACCCAATGTTGAAGATGCCACCTAAAGTACTCTTTCTATCTATTGAGCTACCTACCAAATTTTCATATGTGAAGCCCTCAAGCCTCAGTCAATCAACCATTATATACCAGAATCCATAGCCCATTGTGCATTTCAAATATCTCAACACATGCTTTCAGAAACCCAATGCACTCTAGTTGGTTCCACCATGACTTGACTCAATTGATTCACTGCAAAAAAAATATCAAGTCATGTGTGGTATTGTAGGATCCACTCACTCTCTTCTACTAGAATCTATCTTCCTCCAGATTATGATTAGAGGTGTGTCCATGGGCCTTCAATCTTGCATATAAAATCTCTAGAGAATCTCTATAATGTACTTTCCATGTCCCACGATGATCTCGCCATCACCCTGCCAAACCTCCAAGCCCAAGAAATAGTGGATAAGCCCCATATCCTTCATCTCAAACTCCCTTGCAAGGTCCTTTGTGCAATCTTGGATCAAGCTCTCATCTCTAGTCAGTGTAAGGTCGCCGACATAGAGAACTAGATTGAGTGAAATCCCTCCAACCATGATGTAGTACAGGTTGGAATCTACCTCACTCTTAGTGAAGTCTTATCCTTTAAGGTAGTTTTTAATCCTAGTGTACCATGCTCTCAAAGCTTAATTGAGTCCATAAAGATCTCTTCTCAGCCTACACACATGTGTCTATGTTGAACTGCTCAAACCCCTATGGCTTCTCCATATAGATCTCCTCCTCAACTACTCCATTGAGGAATGTTGTTTTCACATCCATTTGGTGGATCTTCCACCCCATTTGTGTTGCAAGTGCCATAATAGTCCTGATGGATGAATATTGTGCTATTGGGGAACAACTCTCTTCAGAGTCTATGCCCTCAATCTCTGAGAAACCCTTGGCCACAAACCTAGCCTTTTATTTCTCAACATTCCCATATGCTCCATGCTTCACCTTGTCCACCCATCTCGATCCAACTACTAACTTCCCCTTAGGTCATGGAACAATCTTCCAATTATTATCCTTTATGATGAATGAATATTCCTCCACCATCTCATCCTACCAAACCTGCTAATAAGTTTCCCACTAATAAGAAGAAGGCTCAGTGTCCACTAACTCTATCATCAGTGCCATATAACTTGTAGACCTTTGTGGCTATTTACTCTGCCTAAACACGGTGCTAGGAGCCTCGACCCACTCATGAGCCTCCTGGATCAAATTTTCAACGCAATTGGTTGGCCTTCTTACTCCCTGTGGTGGGTGGATTTCGCTTATCTATATGCTCTAGACCTAGTTTCTCCTCCTCAGCATGTTGTAAGTCCTATTGTGCTACCCTTTTTCCACTAGAATGTGCATGTGGTTGAATCTGAGGTGTTGGTTGTGACTCTTGTTTAGGAGCTAATAGCCCCTCCTTGGGTACTATAATCTACCTACACTCTAAGGAAACTCTTAAAGCTTGATCCTCCTAGAACCTCACATCTCACTTGGGAACTATCTTCCGAACTCCTTGAAGATACATCCTGTATACCTAAGATGTCTCACTCTATCTGAAAGAAATAACTTTTCTTGTTGTGGGATTCATCATTTTCCTACTGTCCTTGGACACATGACAATAGACCTTTGTTCCAAAGATCGAAAAGTGTGAAACCTCAAGCTTCTTGCTTGTCAAAGCCTCCTCTGGCGTGATTTGTCCAAGCACCCTATGTGGACCCATGTTCTGCATAAATACTATAGTGCTTTATGGTTCTACCCACAATAACCTAGGGAGATATTGATAATGTGACATAGTCCTAGCTACTCCAACAATGCTCTTGTTCTTCCTCTTTGCCACCCATTCTTCTGAGGGTCACTAGAGAACTTTTGAGGTCTAAAATGGGCCTCCTAAGAAAAATGTACAACCAAAATAAACTTTATAAGAACCAATAGGAATCAAGATGATGATGTCAACCATGGGGAGTGATTCACCATTTTTGGGGTAAAAAAGTTAAAAGATTAAAAAATATTAAAATAATAAAACTACTTTTTCAACTTATCTCCCTAAGGTTTTACTCAAATTTCAAGAGGGATTACTCGTTGGATGAAAAATTTAATTCCCCATCCAAGGAGTACCCATGTTGCATACCTTCGATGGACCCTACTACATGAAAAATGAGAAATACATTTAAAAACATGATTGCAATCACATTTTTTATGTATTTCTCATTTTTCGTGTAGTCAGGCAATCATGTTTTTTCATGTATTTCTCATTTTCTGTGTAGCGGGGTCCATCGAAAGTATGCAACATGGGTACTCATTGGATGAGGAGTGTTCCTACTCTAAATTTGAGTAAGCCCATATGTAGATAAGTTGAAAATATTAGTTTAAAAAGTAGTTTTTTCTTATTTTCCTCTAAAATTTGATGATGTGAAGTAATCTTATTTCATTCTTTCCACTTATTTTATAATTTCCTTAGGAGGCCCATTTTTAGACCTCAAAATTCCCCCAATGTATGAAGTGTTATCAACTCTCTCATAATACCTTCCTTTGCACGAAACTCCCTGATGGCATTGGATATATATTCTCCATCATCATCACTTCTCATTACCTTAATTTTATTCCCATTTTTCTTCTCTAGCTAGGCCTTAAACTCCGTGATTCTGTCTAATAACTCATATTTATTTTTCATAAAATAAATCCAAGTTTTTCGTAAAAAATCATCAATGAAAATAACATAATACCTGTGTCTCATCAATGATGGATAAGAAAAGGGCTCGCACACATCCAAATGCACCAACTCCAAAATCCCTTTGGCTATGTTATCCTGAGCATGGAAATTAGACTCAACATACTTTCCAAGTGTGCATCACACTCCACTTTTGTCAATACCTCCTGCTGGTAAACTTATGAAAATATGCTAAAAATTATTCAATGCTCTATCATGCAAGTGTCCCATGTTCCTGTGCCAAATTTCACCAACATCTACACATCTTTCCTTTTTTCTCAAGATTTCATCTTTCTCTAACTGCAACTTGTTGAGAGTCTTCACCCCCACACCTATTTTCTCTACTACTCTTGAAGCTAGATGCTTGAAGTAAACCTTACCTCTGTTGAAGATGAAATCATATCCTTTATCCTTAAGAACACCTATTGAAGCCAGGTTATTCCTCAGCCCTAAAACATGGATAACATCTTTGAGATGAAGAGTATTACCTGAATCCCTCTCAAATCTGATAGTACAACTCTCATGGTAGCATAAATGCTATTATCTCCAAGCTCGATATTCACCTGCATATCCTTCTCATCTAGCTAACTGAAATACTCCTTGTTCCCAGTCATATGGAAAGAGGCTCTTGAATCAATATACCACATATTACACCCCACCAAGCTTTCCATGCAAGCTATCAATGAGAAATCCTTCTCAAACTAAGAGGAAAAGTCATCTACCTTATCCGATGTAGCTACATGCTCGTTATTTGACTCCTTCTTCTTCTAGTTAGGACACTTAGAAGCATAGTGACCAAAAACATCGAAATGGATGCATTTTGTCTTACTTAAATCCATCTTCTTCTTGTCACCCTTTTGAGTTTTCTCACTCTTCAATTTGACTTTACCCTCAAGAGAAACATTTCCCTTCTCCTTCTCAACCTTGGAACCCTTTCCATTACTGCTACAAATGTCAACTAGTCTGAACCTTAGCTCCTCTTGAGAGAAGTCACTCCATAGGCATTCCCAATATGGAAAATGCTCTCATCCAGTAATAATTTGAACGAAGGTATGCCAATCTTTGGTCAACCCATGTAGATCCACACGCACTAGTTTTGTGTCCATGATATTTTCTCCAATAGTTTCTAGTTCATCACGGACTTACCCAATTTCGATGAGATCGGCAATTACACTCTCAGCCTTGGCATATTGATTATATTAGCTTCTCTTTGAGGACCATCTTCCAATTCTCGATATAATTCTAGTAGAGTTGGACTAAGGCATCCCACATTTCCTTAGTTGTATCTTTGCATGCAACATGTGGGACTACATGATCCCGAAGTCCATCTAACATCATCCTCTTGGTCTTGGCTATCTGCCTTTGTAAAATCCTAAAATCGTGTATATCTGAAGGTGTTGCAATACCTTTCTCAACAAATTCATTCAACCCAAACTCGTCCAACAATAAAAATATCTGAAACTTCCAAACACTAAAATTTGAGGCATCATCTAGTATATCCTATTGTCTGTATCCCAATCTCATGTGAGTTCTCATCTTTCAAACTTGAAGATTATGTGTTAGTCGATTCCTATTCACAACTCTGATACCATGTATAAAATCAATGAAATTATGATCTTCTAATATGAACAATATGAAATACTAGTTTCTTTTCACATAAATACATAATTTCTCTACCAAATTGTAGCAGAATATGAACATAAATAAAAGAAAAATTCACGCGATATATCAAAAAAAAATTCTACTGAATCCAACTAGGAAAACCCTCGCTTGGTTGAGAAATTATTGAGTAATAATAAGCTACAAATATCCTACAAATGAACTCGCTTTAATAGAGAATACAAATTGATCTCTCAACCTTGAACTAGGCTTGAAACAACCCTGCAAGAATGTTGATCTACCTCCCTCAACCAACCCACACTATGTCCTAAAATCATTGTGCATTCCTTAGGAAATAAACCCCTATTTCCTAATGTATTAAACCTCCTAAAATATAGGAATTCACTCCTATTTTTGTGTGCACTTCGTAAGGAAAATTCTCCTCCAATAATCCACATAAGGAAACTTTCTTGGCTCGTTCCTCTTGTTAGAAAATTGTAAAGGCAAAAAGATTTTCTTATCTCGATAATTATTTGTGATTTCTTAGGAATTTTATTATCTTCTATTATGTCTTCTTTTATCTTCCTACTATCCAACAACCACCAAAACATAATTGCATGAATATCAAAACAACAAGAACATAGGACATAGGCTCTCAGCTAGGGAAAGACCCCTCTCCTAGGATAAAACCCAAAATTCTCTTACGCTATTCAAGAATAAAATCAAATGAGACATCTAAGACCCTTTGATGAAGACAAATACGTCCTCCAATCCACCAAGTCATCCTCCCAAGATAGTTAACCAAACTCCAAAATCAACTCAATTCAAATTTCTCCAAATGGCAACACAAGTCAACTATTTCAAGGGTCTTGGCCCTTCTTTGCAACTCTAAAATTTTAGCCTACAACTCACATCCGTTCACTCACACTTGTTGCAAATTTTTTTTTTTTAACTCCTTTTTATCTATACAAGTGTATCTTTTCCTTCACTATGATTCACCTTTTATTGTGATGATTTAAACCTTTCTTTCTACGATTTTTCACACTCTTTTTCTTGCTCTTACAATTGTAGATTGAAACTTGACTTGATAGTGATCACAATAGATCAAATGCACTTCTATATATAGTGGTTGAAGATCCTTAATGAGGCCAACATGAAGAGAGGGTGGGACGACTTGATGAAGGAGGGATAATTGAAAATTTGACATAAAAATAAATTTCGTCTTTAATACAATAAGCCCAGAAAAGTTCTAATACATGATGAAAAGGAATATGACTCATGACAGAAACCCTAAAGGCACACATGGGTTCTTTTACGTAGAAAACAAAATAAATAAAGCATGAAACCCATGTTGAAAAATATTTTTTCTTTACAATATTTTTTATTTTTCCTTTCTTTTGACAAATACATAAAAAATACATCATTTCATGAGCTAGACGACAATTATGAATATCGATATTGGTTTCAACACTCCCTCTTAACTAGGGAGGTATTCATAATTGTTTAACTAGTACAAGGTTGACCTAATTTTGATATGTTCAGGAAGAGTATAAAAAAATACGAAATGCTAGATACCAAGAAGGGAAAGGAACTGCCAAGGTATCACATCAAAGATCCAAGTGTCAAGACATTATTTCAAGGATCTAGGTGTCATTACCAAGACATGAATAAAGGATCCAAGTGTCATTTCCAAGACACTAATTCAAGGATCTAAGACACTAATAGGGACTAAGGTGTCATCAAGACAATTGCCACAATAGGTACCATTAGACTACAACTTTGGTATTTATGCAACATGATATAGATACCATCTAGGACTTCATGCCCTGACACAAACCCTCACAAGGATATAGGTATCATTATCAAGGTCAACACTAAAATGAAACTGTTGGAAATAATACTGAGAGGGGGGGTGAATCAGTATTATCTAAATCTTTTTAATAAATCTTCCTTATTTGTTCTTTGAATTAGGTTTGCATGTCAGTACCATAAAATAATGAGCATGAAAAAGAAAACAGATAGTCACACCAAAGAACACAAGATGTAAGGTGGAAACCCAATGTGGGTGAAAACCACCTGCTGCAATATGTCTCTATCTTCTTTCAAATTAGAAACTCCTTTTACAATGGTTTTGTACTGGTGCAGTCCTTTACCAGTATGCAGGCTGCAACCTGCAGAGACCTACAACTCTCTCTCGTTTTCCAGTCTCTCCTGGAAGGGAGCTACAACCCCCTACTTCTTTTCTTACAAGGACCACTTTTCATAAATTTTCAAACTGGATCCATAAGCATCAAGTATAAGAGAATCACCCAATCAATTGTAGTAACTAGATCAACAATAATAGGACCAAACCCAGAACACAGCAATGATAAACAAGGATTTTAAGTGAAGTAAGCACCCTGCTCAACTGCTCGCCTACTTACGTAAGCACCTTGCTCAACTGCTGGCCTGCTTACTGTACTCACCCTGCTCAACTGCTGTCCTGCTTATAGTACGCACCCTGCACAACTGCTAGCCTGCGTACGTACGCATCCTGCTCAACTGCTAGCCTGCGTACCTCGCTCTGAGTCCATTGAACTGCCTGCGGACCTTCACACCTGCAACCCTTCTGTGCCTGCGTACCTCGCACCTGAAACCCTTCTGTGCCTGCGTACCGGTGCACCTGAAACGCTTCGTTCCTGCGTATGTACGCACTTTTCTCTCACTGTACCTGCGTACATTCGGGCATAGATGATTTCAAGACTTCAGAAGTAACCCAGACAGTCAGATCTACAGATCTGAACATGCGCCAAAGAGATCTCGGTCCATCAGTAGATTCGCCTTATTTAGATCTAGACCAGATCTAGCCCTCATAAGATATTCAACCCAAAACATACTCAAGCCAAATGATCTCCTTTGCTTTATATAGGAAAGCTCTTCCTTAAATCATGGATCAATACCACGAGCCGACACCATAATAACATAATACCGTCGGCTAAATACCAAGAGTAAAACATAAGAAAACCCCACATGTGAATTTCTTTGCCTTGAAATGTGTGCGCTGGGGGTACGCACCTCCTGAACGGGATAACTGCGGGTATGTACGCACTTTATGTAACACTGACCTGCGTGTACGCACCTTATGCAAGGTGAACCTGCGTACCCCTTATTTTCTTCAATATTTGATAGCTGATCATCAATCTCTGCTGCTGACTTGAAGTACTGTGATCTATCACCTGAATGGGTTGCCATCAAGGACAACACTTTATCCATAATGCCAACAATCTCCCCCTTTGGACTTGATGGCAACCTCAAAGCTTCAGCTTCATTCTCCCCCTTTGACATCAAGGGCAAAGGGTTATGCTCCCCCTAAGAACATGCTCCCTCTGAATATGAACCAGATTTGCAATGAAGAACCATAATCCACCATGAAAGAGATAGAGACATATTGCAGCTACTTCCAAGATCTCCTTATGCACATCCTCCATAATGCCAACAATGCATTATATGCTCCCCCTGAACCTGTACCATCAATCAGAAGAGGTTCAGCAATAAGATGATGCATCAACAACCCCCAGCTTTTGCCTGAGGTATTCAAAAGTGTCCCTGGGCAATGGTTTGGTGAGAATATTAGCAACTTGTTCCTTAGAAGGAACATACTCCAACTTAACCTTCTGTTCAAGTACTTGTTCCCGGAGAAAATGATACTTGATTGGTATGTGCATGGTTTTTGAATGCATAACAGGATTCTTTGAGATGCTGATTGTACTTGTGTTATCACATAAGATGGGGATTGGTGGTGTACAAGTGATTTGAAAATCCTGCAAAGTCTGCATCATCCAGAGGAGTTGGGTGCAACAAGATGCAGCAACAACATATTCCGCTTCAGCTGTAGACAAGGCAATCGAACTCTGTTTCTTGCTGAACCAAGATACCAGTCTGGAACCCATAAAGAACGCACCACCACTTGTGCTTTTCCTGTCATCCACGCTTCCGGCCCAATCTGCATCTGTATAAGCATGAAGTGTAAGATCTGTATCTCTAGGATACCATAAGCCATAATTTTGAGTCCCTTGAAGATATTTGAAAATTCTCTTCACTGCCTGAAGATGAGTCTCCTTCGGATTTGCCTGAAATCTTCCAACTATTCCAACTGCATGCATGATGTCCGGACGGGTACCTGTCAAATAAAGTAAACTTCCAATCATAGATCTGTAGGTTGGTTGATGTGCTGCTGCAGATTCATCATTTGCACTGAGGCTACATCCTGTGACCATGGGTGTACATACTGGTTTTGCATCTTCCATACCATATTTCTTCAAAATCTGTTTGAGATACTTGGTTTGAGATAAAAAGATTCCTCCTTCTTTTTGTTGGATTTGCAAACCAAGGAAATATGTCAGTTCTCCTAGCAAGGACATTTCAAATTCTTTCTGCATGACCGAGGAAAAGTTTTGACTCATAGCTTCTTCATTGCTCCCAAAAATAATGTCATCTACATATACAACAAGTATTAGCAATTTGTCATTTTCAACTTTTATATAAAGATTGCTATCTGCTGATCCTTTTGAAAAGCCTTGGTGATGAAGATATTTGTCCAAACGGTAGTACCAAGCCCTTGGAGCTTGTTTGAGACCATAGAGAGCCTTTTTCAATCTGCATACAAGATTTGGATCATTTCCAAGAATGAACCCATCTGGCTGTTCAATGTACACTTCTTCTTCCAAGTCTCCATTCAGAAAGGCTGATTTCACGTCCATTTGAAATACTTTGAAGTTTTGAAAACTTGAGAGAGCAAGGAACATTCGGATGGCCTCAAGTCTTGCAACAGGAGCAAAGGTTTCTTCAAAGTCTATTCCTTCTTGCTGCGCATACCCTTTACAAACAAGTCTGGCTTTGTTTCTAATTACTTCTCCATTTTCATTCAATTTATTTTTGAAGACCCATTTTGTTCCGATAACATTCTTATCTTTTGGTCTAGGAACCAGCTGCCAAGTGTTGTTCTTTTCAATCTGCTCAAGTTCTTCATCCATTGCTTTCACCCAACATTCATCTTTGCATGCCTCTTTCACATTTTGTGGTTCAGTAGAGGAGAGTAATGCCAAATAGCTTGAAGCTTCTACAACTGTTCTTCTTGTTTGTACACCTGTTTCTTTTTGCCCCATAATCTGAGATTCTGGATGATTCTTTTGAACATATCTGGATGGAGTCTTTTCTTCTATTCTTGTTTGCTCCTCTGGTTCTTCTTGAGGTTCTTCTTCTTCATCATTCTGTCGTTGGGGGTAGCCTTCATCTTCTTCGATGTCTTCATGATGTACTTGCCTAGGAATGTATCCCTTCTCATCAACCACTACATCAATGCTGTCAACAATTCTGCCAAGTCTTTTATTGTAGCATTTGTATGCTTTGCTATGTGGAGAGTAACCAAGAAGAATGCCTTCATCTGCTCTAGGTTCAAGTTTGCCAAGCTGCTCATCCGTATTCTTGATATAGCATTTGCTCCCAAAGATTTTGAAGTGCTTTACCGAATGAGTCCTACCACTCCAGAGCTCATGAGGAGTTTGAGTGCTGTTCACCTGGACATTTGTTTTGTTGAGAATAACAACCGCAGCATGTGCAGCTTCACCCCAGAAAGTTGTGGGAGTTCCTGACTCGTCAAGCATAGCACGAGCCATTTGTTGGACTGTTCTATTCATCCTTTCCACAACTCCATTTTGTTGAGGAGTTCTTGCTGTAGAGAATTCTCTTCTTATCCCATGTTCTTCACAGAAATCGAAGAATTCATTTGAAGTAAATTCCCCACCTCTATCGTATCTGAGGCACTTAATTTTGTGACCTAATTCATTTTCAACCAAGGCTTTGAAGGATTTGAATTTTTCGAATGCTTCATATTTGTGCTTCATAAGTCCTAACCAGAAAAACCTGGATAAATCGTCAATGAATAATATCAAGTATTCTTCTCCTCGAGGTGTTCTTTTCCTGAAAGGACCGCATGTATCTGTATGTACTAGCTCAAGAGGCATGCTAGCTGATCCTTCTTTTTCTGGAAAGTTAGTTCTGGTTTGTTTTCCAAACTGACATGATTTGCATATGGTGTTGTCAGGAATTTTGATATCTGGAAGACCGCGAACTGCCTGATATTTGCATGCTTTCCTTATTTGTGAAAAGCTTAGATGTCCCAACCTCCGATGCCATAACCAGTGCTCATCATCCTTGCTCAGATAGCATTGTTGTTGTCCTTCTTCAAATATGTACAGATTATTTGGAGTTCTTTTGCCTTTGATCACTGTTTTACCTCTATCAAGATCACGAACAAGACATCCATTTGATCTGAATATAACCTCGGTTATTTGATCACACATCTGGCTGACACTTAGAAGATTATGCTTCAATCCATCAACATACAAAACATTTCCAGCCTTGACCTTTTCTTTTAACTGAGCAATGCCTTTTCCTTTTATAGTTGCAGGAGTATCATTTCCAAAAGAGACTTTCTTTCCCTTTTCTAGAGTAGAATAAGACTCAAGTTTTTCTTTATCACCTGTCATATGCTTCGAACATCCACTGTCAATGTACCATAGATTTTCCTGTCCCTCTGCATAAAATGCTATCCCACATCTTTCTGTTTGAGGTTCCTCTATTCTCCATGTTTTGGTGCTTGAGGCTTGTTCCTTTTTCTGCTGAAACCTACTCCTGCATTCAGAGTCTTCATGACCAAAGTTATTGCAAATAGAACATTCAACTTCATTTTCAAGAACCGAAAAGTTGTTATAGGTCCCTTTTGTAATCCCTATCATACTTCTTTGTTTTTGAGCTTCCCTGGTCATGATCGTTTTATATGCAACACATTGAGCTGCTTTGTTACCAAAGTTATGGCAAGAAAAGCATTGTCCATTGAAGAAACTTTTGCGGTTATCGAATCTACTAGCCAATTGATTGTAGTTTCTATTGTCATCTATTCTTGAACCAAATTGAGAAGATTTTACCTGTGGCTGGTTGTAGCTTTTGTTCACCCTTAAGATGGATTGCCCCTGATAGTTTCTGTTTGTAATCCATCCCTGCTTTACCTGATGATATTCATTGTGCTTTTGCTCATTTCTTCTTGTTGCATCAAGATAACGTTTTGAGGTGGAAGCTTGAGAAGTTTCTCCATTATAGCCCAGACCTGTCTTGTTTAGTGGAGACTGCTGCACATTGATAATCTCATCCAAAGTTTCAAATCCTTTGACAAACTTGAGATTAATAGCTTTTGTTTTCTCAATCTCTTTTCTAAGACCAACAATTTCACCTTCTAATTTTTCAAGATGTTTTTCCTTTTCATCAATTTGAAATTGTAGAGTATCAATGATCATGTTCTTTTCTTCTATACATCTCTTGAGTCTAGCAATTTCATCATAACGGTTATCCACATCTATAGCATCCATATAATCATCATCTTCAAATGCCATTAACAACTTATATTCATTACCTTGTTCATCTTCATCACTGTTTGATAGACCATCACTATCTTCATGAGTGTAGTAGCTTTTCTTATTTGCATTCTATTTCTTGTTCCATCTAGCAGGTTCCTTTCCTTTATCCTTATAAGGACATTTTGCAACATAATGACCTACTCTTCCAAAAGCAAAGCATTTAAAAGGTAACTTACCTCTGAACCTTCCAGAACCCCTTTGAAGATTTCTGACAAAATTTGATTCTTCTTCCTCTTCTTCTGGGACGTGGCTCGCTTCATAATAGTCTCCTTTGCCTGATGCCTTGAAAGCAGCTTCTCTTCTGTCTGATGGACCTACCTTTCTCATTTCATAAGCAGTTAGAATTCCATGTAGCTGAGACATAGTAAGAATTCATAGATTTTCCTTTTCTTCTATTGCAGATACTTTAGATTCAAACTTGGGGGACAATGATCTTAGAACCTTTTCAACCACAATAGCCTCTTTTATTTCTTCACCCAAATTTTTCATACAGTTAACAACCTCATCTACCCGAAGAAAATAGTTAGCCACACTTTCATCGTTATACATTTTGAGAGTCTCATACTGAATTCTGAGAGTTTGAAGTTTAGCACGCTTTACCTGTTCATCTCCTTCATAGCTCGTGACAATTTTGTCCCATATCTCTTTTGCGGATTTATAGTGCATTACCTTCATGAATTCTGATTGAGATATACATCCTAATAGAGTACTGACTGCTTTCGCATTTGTTTCATACTTCTTTTTCTCGGCTGCATCTGTAGGAGTAGCTAAAGGAAAAGTGTAGCCTGTCTCTACGATGTCCCAAACTTCTGTACCAAGAGATTGAAGATAGGCAGTAACTCTTACCTTCCAATAATTGATGTTTGTCCCATCAAAAACCGGTGGCCTGATTGATGCTTGTCTCTCGTAGTTGCTCATGATGAACGATCTACCTTCAAGCGATCAAGCTTCTCTGAAGGACCTACTCTGATACCAATTGTTGGAAATAATACTGAGAGGGGGGATGAATCAGTATTATCTAAATCTTTTTAATAAATCTTCCTTATTTGTTCTTTGAATTAGTTTTGCATGTCAGTACCATAAAATAATGAGCATGAAAAAGAAAACAGATAGTCACACCAAAGAACACAAGATGTAAGGTGGAAACCCAATGTGGGTGAAAACCACCTGCTGCAATATGTCTCTATCTTCTTTCAAATTAGAAACTCCTTTTACAATGGTTTTGTACTGGTGCAGTCCTTTACCAGTACGCAGGCTGCAACCTGCAGAGAGCTACAACTCTCTCTTGTTTTCCAGTCTCTCCTGGAAGGGAGCTACAACCCCCTACTTCTTTTCTTACAAGGACCACTTTTCATAAATTTTCAAACTGGATCCATAAGCATCAAGTATAAGAGAATCACCCAATCAACTGTAGTAACTAGATCAATAATAATAGGACCAAACCCAGAACACAACAATGATAAACAAGGATTTTAAGTGAAGTAAGCACCCTGCTCAACTACTCGCCTGCTTACATAAGCACCCTGCTCAACTGCTGGCCTGCTTACTGTACTCACCCTGCTCAACTGCTGTACTGCTTACAGTACGCACCCTGCAAAACTGCTAGCCTGCGTACGTACGCATCCTTCTCAACTGCTAGCCTGCGTACCTCACTCTGAGTCCATTGAACTGCCTCCGGACCTCCGCACCTGCAACCCTTCTGTGCTTGTGTACCTCGCACCTGAAACCCTTCTGTGCCTGCGTACCGGTGCACCTGAAACGCTTCGTTCCTGCGTATGTACGCACTTTTCTCTCATTGTACCTGCGTACCTTCGGGCATAGATGATTTCAAGACTTCAGAAGTAACCCAGACAGTCAGATCTACAGATCTGAACATGCGCCGAAGAGATCTCGCTCCATCAGTAGATTCGCCTTATTTAGATCTAGACCAGATCTAGCCCTCATAAGATATTCAACCCAAAACATACTCAAGCCAAATGATCTCCTTTGCTTTATATAGGAAAGCTCTTCCTTAAATCATGGATCAATACCACGAGCTGACGCCATAATAACATAATACCGTCGGCTAAATACCAAGAGTAAAACATAAGAAAACCCCACATGTGAATTTCTTTACCTTGAAATGTGTGCACTGGGGGTACGCACCTCCTGAACGGGAAAACTGCGGGTATGTACTCACTTTATGTAACACTGACCTGCGTGTACGCACCTTATGCAAGGTGAACCTGCGTACCCCTTATTTTCTTCAATATTTGATAGTTGATCATCAATCTCTGCTGCTGACTTGAAATACTGTGATCTATCACCTGAATGGGTTGCCATCAAGGACAACACTTTAGCCATAATGCCAACAGAAACTCCACAAGACCAAGATATACCCTCCCACACAGGGATTCATACATCATCAAGGCCAAAGATGTCCTCCCAAGTACCATCATACAATCACACAACCTAAGGTACTCATCTCTCCCTCTTAGATATATCCACCAATCAATCATGCTTATCAAATATTTAAACTTATCAGGGAGAGATGAACACATCAACTACATTGTTCATCCATCATAACATATTGTAGCTTCACGACCCCAACCAATATCAAAATTCCAATACTTTGGTTCTACTGTCAATATGCTGACAAAAAATATAGGGTACTCAACCATTCTGATCTTGCTTAATATCCAAACAAATCTTGATGGAAGATTCCTTTTTCAATCTTCTCAAGCAACACTAAACTCAGTGTGAGAACTTGTCAAAAAAACAAAGTCTTGTTCAAAAACCATCAAACGTGAATAACCATTAGTAGTGCTTTAGCCATTCTCCTATCTTATTCTTTCTTTATCGATATTCTTCAAGTTTGCAAGATGATTCCCTCTCTCTTAACTATGGATATTACACATTCAAGATCCCTCTCAACTTAGGGAGATACGTCCATCATCAACAACTTTATTCTTCCAGCTACACACACTCTTTCTTTTGCATCATTATATTATCAAATAACTTCGATCTTTCAAAACATCATTCCTTTATCTTCACTTGACAACAAGGTCATCTTTCAACCATCAATATAAACTTCAATGGTTCTTAAAACTCCCTCTTTCCATCATGCTCAACATCATCATAAAACCATCATAAATTATGAGGTAGGCATATCTCTTTACAACCTCTTGCAAACTATGTGCTTGTAAATCACATCAACGTAAATTACATCAACAAGTACAACCAAGCACAAAAATATATATGTAAAATAGCATGAACTTAAATTTATCAATATAGGGTTAGCATCTAATATTTGGATATCCGAAACCTAAAACTAATTAGGCTCACAATTATAGTGAAAGCAATCAACTAGGGTTACTATTCCATGCCCTATATTCTTACAACAACCTTTCCTTGGGTTTTCTCACAAACCTTATACATCATTATCAAAACTTTAGATATCCAATAGTTAAATTATGTTAGTATTTCAGCCATAATGGAAGGATATAGTGTTTCATTATCATGCCCTAGAATTTTATATCAAATTCTACTAGGGCTTTGTCATAAACCCTAGATACAACCATCAAACCCTAAAAGTTAGTGTTTGTTCAAAGTGAACAAATAGTAAAAGCTAATATTTATAAATATTGATTCAATCTATAAATAAATTATCCTAGCAATATATTAACCTTCATGATTCTATAACATAACTCTAGAGATAAGCAAGTCATTAACATAAATAGATTTTAAAGACAAAATGATCATACATACTCATATGATGGAGACTTGCTACAAATCTTGGAACTTTAAAGATACCTTGAGTTTCTCCTCCTACGAATTTTGAAAGGTCCCCATCTTGAAAGGCTTCCTCTCAAATTTTTATGGTGCATCTCCATCTGAGTCTACTTTTTATCAAATTTCCGAAGGATCCAATTTGAATATTAGGTTACTATTCCTCTATTCGTCATGCTCTTCGTAACATAAGATCAACATATATTCCTAATTTTTCTTCCTTCATTAAGAACCTCCAAGATTCGTTTCCAAGTACTACAAAGTAAAATCTATAAATACAAGAGCATAATTATGATTACAGATTTGATGGAATCTTTAGAGAGGGAGAATTCCTCAAGTTATAGATCCAAATCCCAAGTCTCATGATGTTGCCTTTTGAACCATCAATTGTAGGGTTTCAATCTCAAATCCAATTCTACCATCACTATGGTGCTCCATTTCATCCTATACTACCTACAAACCATAGAGACCAAGAACTAGGGTTTCTATGATGGAAAAGAAAACCGTTAAGGTTTCTCTTTAGGGTTTCCAAGTATCAGCTAGGGTTTTACAAAAACTTGGATGCCAACAAACTTCAACAAAATGAAGATTACAAATGTTGAAAAGAAATCCCCAAAATCCTAATGCAACTTAGGTTAGATCTTCTATGAATAAAGTAATTGTACATACCTCATGAACTACATACCTTAGTCCTTCAAGATTAAAAAATGTCCGCAACAAAGTTTTCTTCAAGATGTCATGATATTTTTTATTCTTTCAAGAGTGAGAGGTCTAAAGATGTCGAGCCCAAGGACTTCCTTCAAAAGAGCTACAAATTCATGATCTGTTTCAAACTTTTGATGATTATATCATAAGTCATAGGGCAACCTTTCAAACCATTTTACTTATTTTGTATTCTAGAATATGAGTGCTAATATACATGTGTCATGCCCTCTAGTTTAGGATTCCCATTTTATTTTAAACATGCCTTATGGTGGATGGATGTTTCCTATTAATGAAACAAGTTATTATCATGATGATATACTACTCCTCCTCAGGTTAGATTCTTGTAGATACTCAACCCTTAAACATAATTTCTTCTTTCGTTGCATTGGTTCCTAGGAAAACTTTGATATATATATCTTTTTGAAGATGATTGTAACTCTAGATCAGACTTATCAAATAGGGTTAATATGTTTCTTATCTATTTCAAGTCTTGGAACTTTTCATAAATGAATTATTTGTTGGTTATTAGGACTATTTCTAGTCCACAAAAGACACTTTATGATTATGATTTGGTTACAGAACCTTAAGAATTTTAGATCTTTGGGATGATTTCAGGCCCTAAGGTTTATGCACAAAACTTCGATCATTCTTTCAAGGATTCTCATCTTTATCTAGGATTATAGTCTAGCCTTTTGGATCTCCAAAAAATTGCTTCTCGACTCCTTAAACAAAAGTTCAAAATTATTTACTGAATCCTTCCTAGAGAGCAGATGATCTTCAAGTTGCATTTTTCTTTCATTTTCTTATCATGATAATTACTTGTGATTTCTTAACAATTATTTTATCTTCTATTATGTCTTATTTTATCTTCTCATCATCAAGGAACTACGAAAATAAAATTGCATGAAGATCAAAACAACAAGGACACAAGATGTAGGTTCTCAACCAGGGAAAAACCCCTCTCCTAGTCAAAAATCCAAAATTATCTTCTCTTCTTCAAGAAAAAAATCAAATGAGACAATAAATACCCTTTGATCAAGATAAATACCTCCTCTAATCCACCAACTCAACCTCTCAAGATAGTTATTGAAACTCCAAAAACTAACTCAATTCAAATTTCTCCAAATGCCAACACAAGTCAACTCTTTTAAGGGTATCGACCCTTCTGTGCAACTCTAAATTTTTGGCCTGCACCTTCGGCCCTACAAATCACCTCATTTCACTTACACGTGTGGCATAAAAAACTATCTTTCAACTCCTTTTGAGCTATACAAGTGTCTCTTTTCATTTTCTATGACTCACCTTCTCATGTGACAATGTAGACCTCTTTTCTAGGATTTTTTGCAATCATGTTCTTGCTCTTACAAATACAGATTGAAACTTGATTGGATAGTGATCACAATAGGCTGAATGCACTTCTATATATATTGATTGAAGCTCCTTAATGAGGCGGACATGAAGAGAGGGTAGACCGACTTGGTGGAGGAGGAATAATTGACAATTTTGATATAGAAATAAATTTCTTCTTTGATAAAATAAGCTTAACAATGGTCTAATACATGATGACAAGGACTATAACTTATGAAACAAACCCTAGAAACACACAATGGGTGGTTTTACCTAGAAACAAATTAAGTAAAACATGAAACCCATGCTTATAAATCATTTTTAGTTACAATACATTTTTTTCTTGTTTTCTTTTGACAAATACATAAAAATTACACCATGTCATGAGCTAGACAACAATCATAAAGACTGATACTAGTTACATTTTCAACACCTCTCACAAACTCACAAAATCATGCTCAAGAATGAATATAAGGTGTGCCTTCGATCTCCTTATAAGCACTTTGAATAGGCTATTGTTAATAAGTTATACGCTTCAAAAGTTGAACTAGTGCTTTTCTAGTTAACAGTAGTTAACATAACTTGTTAACTAGTTCCTCCTACAATTTATGAGGCTAAACCCATAAATTATTTCAGTTCCCAAACCAACTCACACTAGAAGACAATTAACATGATATTCCATAAACTTGCACTAGTCAAAATACTTCCTGAACTCATCCACATCACTGCAACTCATACATGACTAGGGAGAACACAAATATGATTCCTTGAATTAAGGAACAAACCAATGAATCCATTCCTTCGCTAATTTTCAACAATATTTACATGAAAATGTATAATCTATATAGATTTTGATTGAGGAAATCTAATCCCTTTAGACAATCCCAGGGCCCCTTTGGTCTAAGAAAGAAATTGGTGGACTTGGTTTTATGCTCCTATCAGACTCCCAAGGGGAAAGATATTCATGACCTCCTAGTAATGTTACTTGATTGAAGTCCTCCTCGGTTCCAAAAACAACTTTGTTATTGACATGCTTGATTACTTTGTGGTTTTTTTGTTATGGTTGCTTGACACCTTTCATGATCCCTAACTCTAGTATTTTCCTATCCATCTTCCTTAGTGTGCACATCTTCAGCGAGTTTCATTCCATGGTTGACCTTCCTCATTATATATACCTAATTTTTGAGTGAAGTTATCATTGACGTCAAATTCGTAGTCTTGGGATTGATGCCCCAACCTTAAGAATAATTCCCTCGCTCTAGGAATGATGGAAAACAACTTGCAATGATGTGGAATCCATAAAAGAAATGTCAAAGCATGTGATAAAAATTTAGCACAATCCCTAAGATCCCTAAGAATCTAGCAAGAGGTGTTTCGAATTAGTTTAAACCCTCAAGTCAAAAATGAAACCCAGAAGAATCCTTTCAAGAAAATTCATGAAAAAAGGTGGTGAAATCGAATTCATATGCAAGAGAAAGTTACACAATCATCTAATTCATTTCGTGACCTTTCTGATAGTAGGTGGAAAGCCTCATAACTCATCATGTTTGAGGATATATGAATTTTTAAAATGAAATATTGATCTCCCTGCTAGAGCTCAGGCCATCCCAACTAGTGTCAAGTCGGACCTAATTTGAAGGGTCAATATCACCATAAATATAGGAAATTGTGCACTCATTTGACACAAAGTTTAGTCGTTCATTTAGACAGAAGATATTTGTAGTGGCCTCATTTGAACTAGGGAAGATGGGTTGAGATCTTAAGCATAGATTTAAGGAGAGATTGCAACATGGATTTAGGATAACCTTCTATAGATTTTAAGGACATATTTAAGGAGAAATTATAGGATGGATTTGGGACATATTTCTATGGATTTTAAGGAAAATTTTAAGGAGAAATTGTAGGACAGATTTGGGGTAACCTTATGCGATATTTAATGTAGCATCTCTATTCCATTTTTTCTTTGGTATTGGAGAAGCTCATTCCCTAAGATTTGATTGGTATTTTCCCCTTTTTAATGTCAAAATAATGAAGTATAAATATCTGCATGAAGACTGAGATTTTAGAGATCATTTATATGGCTATTCGGTGACAACACTTAAGGTGGAAAACTTCCCTTGGGGTTCTCTTAGCTACCTATTTAATGGAGAAATGAATTCGTTGCTTTATGTGTTCAGTATGGCATCTTCTTTGTAGCATGAGTATCTTCCTAGGTGTGACAGACCTATGGTAAGGACTGTGGAGACAAAAAAGCTAAGAAGATGCTAGAAGGAAGATGTTGAATTAGTGATGAAAGAGGAGGACGTAGTAAAGGTAGAGGTTGTCCTAGTGAAGGAAGAAGGTAGTAGATGAAAGCTAGTGATCAATGATAAGAGGTTCTATCTCCTTCCATTATAAAGGCGAGGTATTTAGTCTCACAAAAATGTATTTTATGTACTATACAAGGGGTAATTTTGTAGAAGATAAGCTAAGGACAATTGAAGACAAGGAAGGTGTAGGACAATGGCTATGATTAGGATTCAAGGGGAAAACCTAGGGATTGCATGCTTAGTGATGATATAATAAATATTTAAAGACCAAAATTAGCTTACGATAGAACCAAGAAATAATTTGAGGCTAAGGTCGTGCTCAAATAGGAGATTGGAGTCTTCTATGGGTTGGTCCCCATGAATTTTGTTGATTTGGCTCTCAGTCTAGGCGATTGGTTTCTCTTGTAGGTCAGTGCTTACAAATTTCAAATATTTGTGTTTTCAGTAGGTTGGTGCTTACAAAGTTGTAATTCAATAGGTTAGTGCCTACTTACAATCAATTGTAACAAGAGTTGGTGCTCCTGAATAGTTTATTGATTCCAAAAGTTTACATATTAAATATTTTGTATCATATGTTACTTGGCATTAATTGATTAAAATGGTGAAAATTGTGAATTAGTTAAATATTAATTCACCCACCCCCATCTTAATATTTCCAACATCCTTCACTTCTTGTAGTTATTGGTTTGTTGTTGTTATCCCTAATATTCCATGTTTCCATTCTTTGATTTGCAGTGTTCCACTTTCTTTACTAATGTATTCTCTTACAATCAATTGATTTTTCATTTCTTCCTATCTTTCTCATTTCATTTTTCCCATTATTAGGAAATTCCTTCATCTCCACACACAACTCACAACTTGAATGTCAAACTTATCTCTTTGTTGTTACATACTATTAACATTGCTCAATTGCAAGTTTGCTTCAAAAATTAAAAGTTTGATGGCTTCAACTACCCTCCACTTCCACTTTTCTTCACCAAACATCCCTAAAAATAAGTTTAAGACACTTGAATACCTTCTGCAGTGTTTCTTTATGAAATATTTCCTTTCAAATTTTCCTAAATCTGCATCCGCACATGAAGTAGATCTACTGCAAAAAAATATTAAATCTCACAAAATCACCATCATTCATCAGGATGATTATTTTTCTTCACCTCACTGTTATCTACAAAATTATAGTCAGATGCCCTACCATGTGCATTAGTCTCCTTTTCAACCTCTACTTCACTTTTTGCAGTTTGCTGGTGACATTTACTATTGTGTGCAATCCCTATGCATTCCTCCTCAATCCTCATATTGACTAGCCTTCCTTCTAATACCATCAAATCTTCATCAAATTATACATTTATAAGGTTGTCATCTCTAATGCAACATGCTGGAAACATCTTGTACATTCCATAATCATTTTTCTCTGAATGAAATAAAATTTCATTCTCAAGTTCTCTCAACAACCTCTTCATCAATTTGATTTCTCCATCAAATTCCATCGGTGTTGCATGCTTCCCTTCATATCATTCATCTCATTTGGCTTTCTTCATAAGCTACCTTTGTCCTACTCTCTTCACTAAAAATTTCTTGCAACTTTTCTCCCATAGTTTCATTTTTCCACTGTGTATGATGTCCACTTTGTTTGCCTTTATAAGAAAATTCTATCCTTATTTCTCTTGTAACATAATATTGGTTACGTTCTTCCTTTATCCTTATGTTATAGTTTAATGATTGTCCTTCATTTTCAAGACCAGCGAAACCTGCATTTATACACAAACTATTAATTTAAAAAACATAAGGCTCTATAGCCTCCTTTATTGTTTCCATTATCAGATCTTCATCTTGATCTATGTAATCCAAGAAATGTATGAGAATCTCACGAATTATTTCATCAACACCATCATCATTTTGAAGGATTTGTCCTTGCTCTTGTTCAAAATAGTGAACTTCCTCTTTCTCATACTCATACTCAACTGCTCTGATTTATTATCCCTTAAACCAATCTCTCATCATGTATCTTAGCTTCTTCCTCAACTTTATTTTAAATAATTTCTTAATAGAGAATTTCACCGGCTTCTTCATTCTCCATCGATAACTTTTCTCCTTTTCACTTTCCTGTAGAAGCATTATCATTATACTAAGTTATTCCTTCATCTGAGAAAATTCTCTATCAATTTCCTCTTCCTTTATTTCATTATGGCTTTCATTTGAACCTTTGTGATAGCCATCAATGGTAATCTCTTGTTCTTTCTTTATGAGCTTATTCATGCTAAAGTGTGAGCTGCAAACAAGCATTTGCAGTAACAAGTTTGTTTCACCTTGCTACAAGACACTTAACCCAACTTCTCTCCTCTACACTTGGTATTTTTGTATCACTAGTTCTCTCCTCTAGAACCTTTTGAGTTTCCTTTACTCCTCCTAGGCTTCTACACTCTACTTACTTTCAAGAGCTTCACCTACTATTGCCTCTAAAAAACTCTACCCACATTTACAACTGTGGAGTTTCCTTGAGGATTTCTACCCAACTTCAGTTGGAAGTTGTTTTCCTCTCTCTGTTGCAAGGGTTCTCTGATATTATTCCTCTTTCTTCACTTGTTACCTATGAATAAAAAATTTCACTATCGAAATAAATTGGAAACATAAAACCAAATTAATTGTCAAATCTCATCAGATGTACACTACAATAACTTTTTTGAGTTCATGCTCCACACTACTACAAGATTATTGTTCAAAATTATATTGACAATTATCCCCAACTCTACTCCTTGGCTGGAATTGTCTTCTCTCTTGTACCATATTTTCTATGTTCTCTCTTTTTACAAAACCTCCATAACTCATTTATTTCACTTGTCAACACATACTTGTATTTTTAACCAAATAAAATAAATCTATTATCTTTGTACTTCCTTCAAGGTTTCTATTCCTTCACACTCCCCATCAACGTTTTAGACATTTTGTTGATATCTTTTCCATATATAAAAAATTCTCCAATTCTAACCTCCTATGTTGTTCTCCTTCTACTGTTGACAACAATCCTCTTTAACTAAATTGCTTTGATACCACTTAATGGCAAATGGACTTTGTTAGGGTCCTATAATTATAGGAAATCCGATGATTCAGATATTATTTGTTGTTCTCATGATGAAGCTTTTGGCTTGCTGACTCACCCCGATTCCTCTCCATTTGGAATCATCCTTTACTTAGCTTCCTGCTTTATCACCCACTTTCCTTGTTAATTCGTCTGAATATTACCCCAGCATAAGCTGAATACCTGCTTTCAAATCGTTAAGAATAGGTTTTGTGACAATAAGGTTATATATTGCAAAGCTTCTAGTTTTAAAGCCTTGGATTTTATTGAAATTTTCATAAAAAATAAGCCTGAAAGCTTAGCTCCCGCTCCATCCCCATGCAACCTGCATTCACAATACCTAAGCCTAGCACAACTAAGACCAAGCACAAGTGGGCAACCTTTGGCTTATTTTATCAAAACATAATGTGACTATAGGCTTATATAAACCATCATGAAAAATTTTCCCTTGTGAATGTGGGATAAATCCCATAGAGTGATATATATATATATAATCCCTATACTACCTCCTCCCCCTGCAAAGTCAACCAATGGCCCACCCTGCACTAAGAATTAAACCCCCTTCATTTTTGTTTGCCTCGAGATTAGTAGAAATAAATGAATGGTTAAAATTCCATATCACATGCTCAGCTCATCCAACACTTAACACTCTAAAAGTGCTCGCGATTAGCTATTTTTCTCACGTTATAGTGGGTCCTCCAAAATAATACCACCCTACCACTTTAAAGCAATGCGATAAACCATTAACTATTTTAGTTTTAAATCTTATAAATTTTACGAGAATATAGGGTGGATTATTTTCAAGTGAAATACAAAGATATGAGAATGCAGTAATATTTCAAAGCTATGGGTGAAACCATACTTGAGGCAAAATTATGTAGCTACAGGCAATATGAGACTAAGGTTGTCAGAGGAAATAAAAGGGAAAATTTCACATGAAATTAATGTACAAATGAGAAATGATAGCATTCATGTAAATGCATTTCACCATAGAAGATTAAGGTGAAATCAAGGTGAAAGTAAAAGAGTAAAGTGAGAATACTCTTCCAACCATACAAATCAACACATGGCTTTTGAAAACCATCGAGGTATTCTACAAGGGTAAAATGAATTTACATACAGATAAAATGAAAGAAAACTAATAGAAAGAAAACTACATATGGTTTTGTGAATTCATGGAAAGAGAAAAAAAACCACGGATTGGAAACAACACAAGGTTTTGTAGGAATTTAATTATAAAGTTCATTTAAAATATTTTGCAAATATTATTCAAATATATATAATATTATATATTTTCCAAAACATTTTGTGATACTAAGGGATGATAAAAGAGCAGGGCACTCACAGCCACAAGATCAACTATGAGTGAGGGAAGTCTCAGATTATCAAGTCAGAGGATCAACAAGCAATTGAGTGAATTATTAAGAAAAAGAGAGACACATCTACATTTCGCAGTTCATCTGCTAGCACAACCACAAATTTGGGTCCACATCCTACCTGCTCCCACTTCCACAACAACAACATTTGCACAACATATTCCACCAGAACTATTAATCTGTAGCAGTTAGAGATTTTTAGTTCATTTATAGTCTAAAAATGTCCTATCTGTTAGAAATAGCATTTATTATAAAAAAATTGTAATTTTTTTATAAATACTTCTGCTTTTGAAATATTAGAGGTCGATTTTTTTGAGATTAGAAATATTAGTGATTTGTTGGAGCATTGTAAGTTTTTTTTAAAGCAGTGGAGCATCAATACTAAGCAAGCCATTCATAGGATTCTTATGGCTTAAACACTGGTGATGTTTTTCTTATGTTAAAGTGTTTCAATGTCATCTCTTCACTGTAATCATCTAAATTCCAATTGTAAAACAAAAATGAATGAATATGATTTACTTTTGAATACCTTATTATGGCTGCTTTTGTAATCTGTATGTTTTCTATGGAAGGCCACACTAAAGAATTATTGATTGCTCTTTAGTTCTCCATGATTGACTGAATGCCACACTAAATAAGTCTTAATTTCTCTTTAGTTCTGCTGAAGTTTTTCATTATTCTCCCATCATCCACTTATTATTCTAAAAGATCGAGTAAATATTCGTAACTTTCGTTGAGTTTACTTTGTGGGAAATTGATGCAGCCATCCAGTTTATCTTTTGACTCCATTTCCCAATAGATGCTAATTAAATTGAATACAACCAATCTTCCAACACCCAAATCAAAACCCAAAACCTAAGTACAATCATAAATAGTCTAACGTTTTCAAGCAATAAAGATAAATTTTACAGAGAGAGCCCTTTGTGGGATTGGAAGGGCTAGATTCTCATCGCAAAATTGCTTTGATGTTACATTCTTGTGATTTTTCCTACAGCCTTAAGATTATAGGTTGATAACAGACTCAAGGGCTCCTTCTTATTGAGTTTTTCTTTGGCTTTGAATCTCAGGGTTGTGCTTAAACCTATTCTGTAAAGCACTTTTATGGCAGGTTCACTTCTTCCCCTCTAGATGGCCTCTGTCTTCTCCTTGTGTGGCGCCAAATTTCCCTTTGACTTCATTGTGCAAGCCAAGACGAGACCAACAACAACTAGGAAAGTTGTCATTTATTAGTCTTCTTAGGATCAATCCCTCACTACGACTATCACTGGTTAAGAAAATGAATTGAATCCCAAATCATGGATAAATATTATAAATTTCAAACGTGTAACTGATATAGTTGAACTGACTTGTCTAATAACTCATTTAAATCATTGAGTCAAATGGATTTGACCCATTAAAATATTAATATTTTAATTTTTAACATTTTTTCCCCATGTTTGTGATTACAAATGCCATAAAATTTTAATATTTTTCTCTAGATTTGCTATTGAACTTTGTTATGCTATAATTAAAATTAATGAAACCAACCCTCATGAATTTTTTTAAGGGTGGTTCACAGACACTAGGTGGCCGCTATACCGAGAAGAAAATCTAGGCATATCATTTTATTATGCTATAATTACAATTAATGAAACCTGCTACATCCACGAGAAAATCGAGGCAGATCATTTTGTTATGCTATAATTACAATTCATGAAACCAACCCTCGGATTTTCTATTGAATTTTGTTATGCTATAATTACAATTAATGAAACCAACCAACATGGATTTTTATTTAAGGGTGGTTCACACTAGGTGGCCGCTACATCCACTAGAAAATCCATAGACATTTGGTGGCCGCTACATCCACGAGAAAATCCAGGCACATCATTTTGTTATGTTATAATTACAATTAATGAAACCAACCCTTATGGATTTTTTTAAGGGCGGTTCATAGACACTAGGTGGGCGCTACATCTATGAGACAATCCAGGAAGATCAATCCGAAGGGATCAACATAATTTGTCATGCTATAATTACACTTAATGAAACCAACCCTCATGGATTTTTTTTAAGGGTGGTTCATAGACACTCGGTGGCCACTACATCTACGAGAAAATCCAGGCAGATCAACCCGAAGGGATCTACATCATTTTGTTATGTTATAATTACAATTAATGAAACCAACCCTCACGAATTTTCTTTTAAGGGTGGTTCATAGACACTGGGTGGGATATACATCATTTTGTTATGCTATAATTACAATTAATGAAACCAACCGTCATGGATTTTTTTTTTTAAGGGTGCTTCATAGACACTGGGTGGCCACTACATCTACGAGAAAATCCAAAAGGATCAACCCGAAGGGATCTACATCATTTTGTTATGCTATAATTACAATTAATGAAACTAACCCTCACGAATTTTTTTTAAGGGTGGTTCATAGACACTAGGCGGCTGCTACATCTACGAGAAAATTAGGTAGATCAACCCGAAGGGATCTACATCATTTTGTCATGCTATAATTACAATTAATGAAACCAACCCTCAACGAGAAAATCTAGGCAGATCAACCCCAAGGGATCTACCTGTCAACCAAACAAGCAAGGTCTAACCGCAAGGGCATTGAGGAGATTTGATTGTGTGACCTCCCAACGACGAGGTACTTAGCAATGAGAACTCAACCAACTAAGCTAACCCTTGAAACTTCTAACCTTCATAAAATTGTTTACCTTATATAACCATACTAATAATAATGAAAAATTAATATATACATTAATATACAAACACAAACATTTTATTTTAAATTATTTATATATTTAAATATTTAATTTTAAATTATCTATATATTTAATTTTATATTAATTTTATTAGAGAATAAAATTTATAACAAACTAAACATTTTATATATCTTACAATAACCATTTGAAATATCAAGTTGATTGTGTTATATAGCATTCTATAAATTTTATTTTAAAGTTTGTTTATTATATGCATACCATAAATTTTATGATTTTGTCGGACACTTTCTTTCTGGATTGCATGCATCCAAACTCTTGATTCGAAGCCTTTTAATGTCGAAATCTCTTGTATAATGTTAACATTTTCAGCAAATTGGGTATCCCTCATTTGTATCTCTTTGAAGGTAGCAAATTGTTACAATATATGATGGAGGAAAAGTATACACATTTATATCATATTAAAACATATTAAGCTTACTTAAAGGGCAAAGTGTGTTCAACAATGAATATGAATTGGTAAAATTTAAACATCTTGTGTTTTTATGTTTTTTCACCAAAATTTAGTTAGTAAAATTGTCGCGCATTGCATGTTTTATTTATTTTTAAATGTATAAATAAATTGGTTTCATTTAAAAATATTTAAGAAATTGGAATGGTATAAAATAAACCATTTAAATTTACAATTCCAATAAATAAATCTTAATTATATTTAAAATACAATTGATCAGAAAAAAACCCCTACTTTAAGTAGATATTGTAGGTATTCATTTTTTCATTAACATTTTTTATACCCCTTTATATTTTTTCATTGACTTTGAGCACCATTTTTATATTTGCCAATATAATAGACCTTTAACCCCTATATATACCCCAATATATTATGTCATTTTCTCGCCAATATATATCCCCCAATATGAACCCACTTGGTATGATATTGCTCCATAGTGAAGCCCCCATGATTTACAAATTCCCTATATGTTGTGAATCTAGATTGGTTTTCTTTTATTACTTTATTTCCTTTCTTTGATGGATGAACATAACATATATTTGTTAATCGATTAAAATTCATTTGCTAGTTGACTACCTACATTGCTAATCAAATTTATTTGCCATTATTTATTTACCACTTAATAGATTTGTTGGCATGTCTATTTAAATGATATACAACCATTGATATTGTTCTTGTAGTGATTGGCCATTGTTGTCATTGTGTTGGATTTGAATAATCGTGTGAGAAACCCATAGAGATGGGAATTATGCCTCATTCATTGAGAGATGCCTTAATAGTGTTGATGGAAAAGAATGGAACACCAACCTGGAAAAGAATGGAACACCAACCTCTTAACATTAGTAGTATGTAATATTTTTTTTTTCACATTGCTCCAACAAGTTTGAGGAACACTTTTACTTACCACTCGATGTAGAAATTTGACTTAATGATCTTTTGGGATTCAAATCATCTCCACTAAATACATGGTTTTCTACTAAATACATGACTTTCTACTAATGGTGAGTAGAGAGAGGCTTGAGCTATCTTCAACCTATGCATTGAACCAATCTAGAATAGATGTCTTGAAATTATGAACCTATAATTAAAAACAACATCACATGCCATCTGAATCATAGCAACCATCATTAAAGAAATTAGAGTCAAATACTAAGTTTTGCAATTTGAATAGCAACAAGCACATATGCTAAAACTTGGAAGCCTAATTGAATTAGAGTCAAATACTAAGTTTTTGCAGTTTGAATAGCAACAAGCACATATGCTAAAACTTGGAAGCCTAATTGGCATAGTGGACAATAGGCTATATGAAGTTCTCGGGAAAAGAGCATTTGGAGATGATTGTCTAGATTGTTATTTCCATTGTGACTTGTTTCCATGGTTACTTGTTTGATGTGTATAGGCTGCATTCATGATGAAGCAATTCACATGAATAAATGTGCAGAAGAAAAAGGCTTAATATCTTATCTAAAGGAAAAATATTTTGAAAAAACTAAAATAGAGTTAAAAAGTGACTTAAATAGAGTTATTAGAAGAAATTTTTTCGGATTAATGGTATAATGTATTGGGAGATATAATATAAAGAAAAAATGATATAATACATTGGGAGATATATAGAGGTGAAGGATTTTTATATTGACAATTATAAAAAATGAATCTCAATGTTAATGAAAAATATAAAAAGTATAAAAAATGTTAATGAAAAATAGATACATACAATATCTAATAAAATTAGGGACTTTCTAAATTGGGAAAGTGTTCATATTAGTAAGGATTAAATAATGTGAAATTTAAAAATAATTTCTAATATATAATCATTTTAAAAATATTATTTAATATACAAAAACCACAAAGGATATATTAAAATTGAGTAAAACCCCATTTACAGATTAAAGGTAAATAAAAAAAAATATATTCATGTTTACCTTAATCCAATGTTAATTCATGCGAGGATTAGAAACGTCATAGATTGAAATGCAAGCTGTTTGGAACAATCTTCAATTGTAATAAAATGGATTGAAAGGATGTAATATTCCTCTTGCTGGTGTGTGTTCAGGTACAAAGTACTGCAGAAGGATGGAAAGCGTGGGGAATTAACCCGTGGAAAATATCGGTGCGAAGAGTCGCATGTACTTAGCATGTTGATAATTCTTGGAGATGTGGGAAGGATGGCATGAAATTTGTAGTTCCCTCGTGGGTTTGGTGGCTTTGTTTCTTATACTGGTCTGGTCTTCTTGTACCACTCAGTAAACAGGTTCTGTGGAGAGTCGACAAATTGGGGATTGATGTTAGGTTTAATGATAAATTTAAAAATAAAATAAATTTACACTACAATACTATCATAAATCTTTGTAAAAACTCACGCCCGCCATACTTCAAAATAATAAAATCCTTTTAATGCATGGAAAAAGGTTTAATAAATTAAGCCAAGATTACTAAAATAAAATCCAGATCAAAGAATTTGTCAAAACTTACGCCTGCCATGCTTCAAAATAATATCACCAATATGTTGAAATTATAATTTCAACTGCAGTGAACAATTGAACAGTAGCAGCTACTTTACTTAAAAAAACGGCCACCTCCATTACCGTCTTTTCACCCTTTAACTATTTTTGTGTTCCCGAAGGAGGAAGATCAGATTCAGCGTTGCGCCATTACTTCTAAACAACCGCATTAAAGAGAAGAATGCCCGAAAGTGAAAAGAACCAGCCTCGAGCAGTCGCAGCATTTATTAGCCATGGGTTTCAACACCACCGACTCAAGAAATACAGCAAAAGATCAGATTTTTTCATCATGAGCAGCAGATTGTAGTAGAGACTTTATTAGCGAGTTAAAGTGGTTGATGGATAAGTTATGACCCCTTCCCGCACTATAAAAAGAAGAAAATGTAATGCATGATAAAACGCAGACACAACAATGTAGAAAATATGTAGAGTTTTTTTTTTTTTGTAACACACAACATTGCTGAAACTGTAATTTTCTGAGATAATGAAAAATTGGTTTGTGGAACTGAAGCATTCCTGTTATAATCCCTGTGTCAAGAGGAAGATGCTCTTCAGCATAATCTCTTGTGAAAATCCCTCTATGTGAGGAAGACATTTTTGTAACAGTTGGTTTATTGTTAATGAATACAAGGCTTTTTTGTGTGTTGTTGAAACACTGTAAGAAGAAAATAGTTTCTCAGCGTCAAAATAGAGTGTTAGTGAAACACCAGTTTCAGCGTTGCTGAAACACTGCATTCAGAAATTGACGAAACTGCGTTGCTGAAACACCGTATTCCGCAAACGATTTTTTTTGTTTCCACTGTGTTAAAACACAGTATCGTTCTGTTCTGTTCGTTTGTTCTGGAATTATCAGAAATTCCCAAACACAGAGTATCACTCTTTGTTCATATTTTTTTTTGTTTTGGAATTTAGTAGAAAATTCCCAACTGTGGTATCAGAGCATCTTTCCACTGTATTTTTGTTTGGAATGACCAGAAATTCCCGACATGGTATCGGAGCTTGTCCAGGCTCTTTGAAGACGTCAAAGAAGCTGAAGGAAGGTTTCTTGCTGCATCAAATTATCCAGCAGAGTGAAAACGTTGTCAAGGTATTTTTCAGATTAGATTTTTGTGTAGTTGTTGAAGACAATTAAGTGATTTTTAATACACAGTCAAGTATTGCAAGAATGGCCAGCACCAGCAACAACGTGGGTATGTTTAATACCCAGCTCCCACAGCTCAATGGGAAAAACGATGACTACTAGGCAATAACCATGAGAGTCCTGTTTGCCTCACAAGATTTATGGGAATTTGTTGAATATGGATTTGAAGAGCCAGCAAATGAAGATGAGTTTAATGGATTAACTCAGGCAGAGAGAGAGCTGTTTAAGAGCAATAAGAAGAAGGATTCAAAAGCCCTTGTATTTTTATATCAAGCAGTGCATGAGAGTGTGTTTCCAAGGATAGCAGTAGCCAACACATCCAGAGAAGCATGGAAAACTTTCAAGACAGCCTATCAAGGCATGGAGAGAGTGAAGACAACAAAACTACAGTTGCTGAGGAAATATTTTGAGAACCTGTGCATGAAGGAGTCAGACAATATTGACTCATTCTTCACACAAGAAATTCGTCTGGTCACACAGATAAGGTCTCATGGAGAAATTGTTATATACCTAGGGGGGATAATATGGGGTACCAAGGGAGGTACCCAAGATAATAATGTAATAATGAGATGGGCCATAGTAATAAATAAGGTGGTTAACCCATATCAAAACCCTTATGTTAGGGCATCACCATATATTCACTCCTTAAGGAAGGAGAACACTCCACAAGCCATATGCCTGTTCATACAATAATCCTTCTCTATATCTCTATTTGGAGTCTCTAGCCGCTATATAGGCCTCATACATACAATACCATGGGTCATTACCATGGTTCCCTCATATCATCAACTAATACCATGGGCCCATTACATTATTATTGACTACATGTGGTCCCTTAAATGATATGGGTTAACCACCTTATTTATTACTATGGCCTATCTCATTATTACATTATTACCTTGGGTACCTCCCTTGGTACCCCATATTATCCCCCCTAGGTATATAACAAAATGCCTGTGTGGGTAAAACTATATAACCTACCTCTGAATTTTTGGCACATCAAAGTATTAGTAGGCATTGGCAATGATCTTGGGAAATTTTTAAAAGTAGACAGTGAGCATCTTACCAAGGATATATACACTTTCTCCAGAATCTATGAGGAGGTTGATCACAGTCAAGGAATTCGGTGGCAACAAGTGAATACACTCAACAGAAAGTTAAGATTCTAACAAAGAAACCCAACTACTACCAAAGACTCGACAAAAATTTCCATCGTAACATCCACTCTCAACACTGGAGGTTGGCGAAAAGTTGAGAAACAGAAAGGTAGGAAAGCATAGATAGTTCATAATTATTGTCCTTTTTACATCTTGTGCATCAGGACAATTTTATACAACATATGCTAATGTAGCATATACAACATGTAATTTTTCTCAATATGAAGAAAATTACGATTTTTCTTTTGGGGAAAAAAGATCATTATAATACTAGACTTCCGGAACCTTTGTATTGTTCTAAAGAAAATACCAGAGTTTGCGTGTATCTTGGTGATACCATATTCTATTTATAAAAACTTTCCTAGTATTTCTAAAACACTCAACTTCTATTTTACCAATTGTTCTATGTGATGCTATTCATAATTTTACTATTTTTTTGAAAAACACAATATAGATATTGTTGAATTGGCTTTATTATACTAGACTCCATTATATTCTTTAGTCGTATCTGAATTCCACTATTTCTAAGTGCCATTCTTATATTCTATTATATGTATGTGCATGTATACAAGGTAATGTTTATTTCTCATACCTTTTTATTTATTCTTAATGGACTATTACCATCTAGACCTCAAATACGTATACTTCATTTAGAAAAAATACCCATTTTTTGTTTTTATTTTCATTCTTTTGAATGAAGTTCTTCTCGACCATCCTAAGTTAAATACTCGGGTCTAACTATCTTCCTCATGAAAATCCTGGTTATGAAATCAAATCGGGAAATTCCCATTTAATGGAGCATCCTATGCACACAATTTACATTTCAATGGTATTTTCTTAGGGATTTATACCAAAAGTGTACCAATTCTATATAAAATCAATAAGGCTTATAACCTCCCAATTTTTCTCTAATTCAACTCCTATTCAATAATAATTCATGTAAAGCTATTGATTCACCATTATACCCACATCGTTTCTGGATGCATATAAAACAAAACAACATTCTACTAAATAAAACCATGGAGGCCACATATTTTCTGCATGTAGATAAAGTTGAACAACATTCTACTAAATGTAGAAAATATGTGATATGTTAACCTGATAATGAAATATAAATCAAAGTAGAATACTATAACCTACTTCTACTATCAATTTTTGGAAGCTTAAAGATCGAGCTGAACAATATAACCAGTAGAATAAGAATCAATGGCACAATACACATGAAAATACTTTGGGGAAATCCTTAGCTAAAATCCCCACACTATTGTATTATCATACATGGTGGAAATGCTTAGTAATTATACAAAGCCTTAGCTCTCATAGCTAGCTAGCTCTTAGTACAATCCTGAGAGATGCTCACAAGCAATCTTGGCTTCCCTCCAACCTTCGTCTCTACCCTCGAAGCTCCTATTTCCTTGTGCTGTTCCTTGTGGATGATTAGCCTGTCACTAAGTGGAAAACCAACTTCAAAATTGCGTAATCCTCGAGGATGAATCCTTGAATGCATGCATGAGTTTTCTCAATAAGAAAACACATGCAACTAATAGTACAATGTCCTTGAACATTAATCTCAACTGGGTCTTTCTCAGAATAGACATGCATGAGTTTCTGATGAGGGAATCTTCAATTAACTAGAGTAGCACTAGTTGAGTGCATTAATGCATCAACTAACTGTTAACTCACTATTACTTCCTCAAACAGCTTGGAACTAATTTAGCTGGACTTAACTCAATAAACTGAGTTAACTAATTACAACTCAATTATAACTCAATCTTATCTCCTTAATTTAAGGGATAACTCTTGCATGACTTTAGAAATACTTCTAACTTGAATTTCTCCAACTAATTAATTAAAAAAATTAATTAATTATTTCCAATTAGTTGTTAAGACTAAATTCGAGTTTAATTCACAATTTAATTTAGGGACAAATTACATTGGAATATTATTGTTGCCATATTTCAACACTAAATACTATTGTTGTCATTACTGCGAACAACTAACATACCTCTTACACCATACAACATAATCTCCACACAAAATATTAAGTATTCTAGTTCAATTCAACAGGTACATAACTAGTTGAAATAAAATCATCGAGCAAATAATAAAAATGGAAAATTAATCATTAGAGGAGTACTTGGATGAAGAAGAATCACAAAGCCATATAACCATATGCACTACAAATGAACACATAAAAATTAAACTGACAGAAAAGGCAGAGAGCCATCATGTGCTCTCTCATGCTCATGTAATTCACATTATTCAAAAAAATTAATAATACATTTAAATACATGAGTAAGTGGTCTTAAGATAGTGCGTCTATCTTAGACTCACTTGGTTGAGACAATTTCTCAACTCACATACTAATTTAGGAGAGCTAGTTGCAGAGAATCTCTCATCCAAACTAGACTCCTTAGTTTGAGGAATTCTCATGAGTTTATTTATTTAGTTTAATAATTGGATTTATTATTGATTTTTAATAGAGTGAGGCTAACATTCCCCCCCAATGATAAATCCAAAATGAACAAGGAACCATCTTCCAAGTTCTTGAGTTGATCCTCAATAAATTTTTCCCTAAAAAACCGCCAAAGCTGGATGTTGAAGAAACTACAATATGAAGAGACCATGAGTTAGCTGCATGACTGGCTCATCTCTGAATGTCGCTTGAAAATTCGATCATGTTCCAAGCCACTAAAGGATCCAATGGTCCTTTCCTTGAAAACAACATCCAGTCACTGACACAATTTGATGAATGCCCACTAGCGTATTTGTTGATGATGATCTTCCACTGGCTAATGAAGATTCCCACTAGCTGCTTCATTGATGTTGTCAATACTTTCAGTCTGACAACCAATTTTCAATTTCATTGACATTTTACCCCCTTTATCAGCTAAAAGGAGGGGCAATCTACTCCAAAATATATCTAAACTCACCCCCCGTAGGCGGAGGAGTATTTCACTAGTGTACTCCCCCGTTCAACTACATGAGAGTACCATCTTCATTTGACTGTTGGCTGCAATACGTGTGAATAAATTTGATTGTAAAACTTATACAGTCGTCTGACCGTGGATGGCCATTCCTAGGGATCAATCCATGAATACTTTATCTTCAATCTGGCTGACTGTTGTTGGTTGCAGCATTTCTCTTATGTATTATTTGACTTGCTACAATGGCTACAAGGATGGAGATCAAAACATTGATTTTCCAGATGATTAGTTCTTTGACAGTGATAACATTTCGGTTTTTCTACAACTTGAGATTGTGTGCATTTATGTTTGTCTGAAACTTCAGTTTGTGTGCATTAACGTCGGTCTGCAAGTTGTCAAGAACTTGCTGAGGTGATTTTTTCAAGTGATCTGGCATTGACAAACTGAATGGGATTTGAATAATCAAGGATATGTAAGTTGTCGTTATCTTTGACATATCCTAAGCTGCATTGATTTCGATTACTTTGAATTTCTTCCCATGACTTGATGATGGGTTTGGAAGAAAATTGAACTGGAACAACTTCAACACTTGAAGCTAGTTGGATGAATGAAGTCGAATGATCAGCTGTCTATGGATTGGTCAAAGACTTGGAAGCAACATGCTCCTCTTGCAACTCATTTCTCCTCAGTTATGACTCTAGTTGAAGGAACTCAATCATTTCATGTGAATGTTGAATATCCACTTGAATGTCAGCAAGAGTTGTTTTGCTGATGTTCACCATGTCGAAAGCTCATGATAAAATCAAATTGGTAAGAATTTGGGATAGTTGAATGTGTGTCGCCATGTTAGTTTGCTCACTTTGAATTCAGGCTCGCTTGTACTGTTTCTTATTGCTGATCCTTTACTTGCTAGAGTTTTATAACATGTTTTCTTGAACTCTTGATTTCACACTCGCTTAATGATGATTGATTTGCTTGAATGCTTCACAGACACTTTGTGAATGCTTTAATCAACTTCACACTGGCTCGTTTGTTGTAGATGTCGTGCTTTGAACTTTTGCACTTGATTTTGACACGCTTTCCTGATTGGTTGTTTGAATGACATGTTCGCTGGCTTTGTTGTTTGAATGACACACTCACTTTAAACACTAGCTTGATTTGATGCTCACTTGAGCTTTCTTGATTGATTACTGACACTTGTGATTTCTTGAATGTACTCATTGAATGTGATGATTTGTAAAAAAGGAAATGGTGTCGAACACTCTTGAAAATGCACCCAAGATACAAATGACAAGTTCAATATTAATGACTCAGTTGAAGACTTACTTTGACTTAATGTATTCACCTTAAAAATTCAAAGCGTGGGTGTCGGTTTCAACTGAGAATGCACCCTTACAATTCAACTAAATTTGACTTTGATTACAATCCAACTTAGTAATTATGATTTTCAAGTTACATTTTTTGTATTGAGCTTATTGAAAAATAATGGTGCAAACTATGGAAGTAAATTATCTTCAAAAAACTTTTTGCACTGACTCAATCGCTCTCAAAGTAAAAGATTACTTTGGATTACAACAATGACTTTCACTTATCACTCCAAATACAAAACTTCACTTATGACTTCAAAATATGACTCCCAAAAACCACTTCAATGAGATTGACACGTATGTCTCAGCCAAAGTTTGTCCAAAAACATACTACAAAATCCACTGTGATATCACCTTTTTTCTCCACAAATATTACAACTTATAACTCCAAAATACAAATGATACATTATCACTCAAGAAAACTCAAATTTTATTTACATTAAAACACACCTTATCTCTCCAATAAAAAAATATTTAATGCACCTTATTCTCCAAACCATTTAATGCACTTTATCTTTTGTGGAGAACAAGATAAACTTTCCCAGAAATATTAGTTTAAAATTTTCGCCCATGAAGTAATAGATTTAATTGAAATAAAAAAATGCCCATGTTAAAAGCTTCAAACGTAAACTTCATGTGTTGACTTACTAATGTGCTAGATGATGATCTACACTAGTTCAATAGAAAGTGTAAACCATTGATAGGAAATGTTCAACAAAATTCTCAGGAAAGGATTAATAGTGAAGTTCAACTGGATGTTTCAGGAAATCAAAGCCCGTATCACATTTATGTTGCAAATGAAGCAAAAGCGAGAGAGGGGATGCGAATGGCCAGCAATAAAGATGCAAAATTACCCTTTCAATCTAAAATTTAAATAAACTAAAAACTGAAGACGTGCAGCTTTATGCAAATATTTATGAGGTCATACCTATAGCTCGTTGAAATCTCAAATACTGTCAGAAACTTGAGGCCCTGTCCCTCAAATTTAGGCATGGATTTTAGGGGAATTATCACGGTGTCATTGTCTTGTTCACCCCTTGGGGACTCTACTAGTTTAACCATCATGCATAATTTTCTAGATTTTGAATTCCTTTGTTTCCGTAGCAGTGGTTGATGACTCAGTGTTCTGGCCCAATCGAGGATCCAATTTAAGGAGATTAATGTGATATTCGGTTGGGGGTTTAAGAAGCAACGGATCAGAAGCAAGGGAGATACAGATAAGAAGTTGGACACCATGAATCCACCACCACATTCTTACAAGAACAAAAAAAATTATTGCTGAAGATGACGCTGATGAAACATTGAAAAATTAATTCAAATAAACACGCTGGGGATTTTAGCCCAAAACTACCAAATAGAGCTGAGCCTTCTCAGTTTCCGAGTAAATCTAAAGCTTCGAAGATGGAGATGGGCATGTGAAAAAGGAATGACTGGCATGTTGGTCTATCTGCCCTTCAAAACGATGATTCAAAACATATCTGCGATCTCACCTTGATAGGACCGCGTTTCAAATGGAGCGATTTTCCTTTTTCTTTGCAATTTCCACCAGCTTAAATAATACCTCTTCAAAACTCACCCAATCCATGACCACGCTCCTTTGGTAGAATTTAACCAAGGAAAATAGAATATGAATTAGGTTCTTATAATAAACTGCTCAACATCTTACATTGCTCTACCCGGATCAATTTCACGCCATTAAATTTGTCTGCATACTCCATGTGCTCCACTCCTAACCATACTCACACAAATGACCTTCGATCCAACAAAAAATAGAACGCAGAGAAGACTCAATTTGGCATCAATGCCTTTCTTCAACACGGGCCTTCTCAAGCCTTCTACACTTCGACTACACAGTTGGATTTTCTGCAGATATTTCTAGAGACTTAATCCAGCAGTTACAATACAAATACTTTAGATCTCCAAGAAGATCTCAAATATTGCACCCTTCATCTTTCATTAATCCATACTTCATACTTTATACACAACATAACAGTCTAATTACACAACATGAACATACTCTTCCCCTCTTTCGACCTCTATTTCACTGACTGAGATCCCTTGCTATTTTTCTTCATCCACGACAATTCATCTTTACACCAATGAACTTATTATGGCATCGCTACAACACCGACGAATGGTGTGGTTCCAAGTACCGTGCAGCGAGTGTGGAATTTGTTGCCAAGTCAAATGTATGGAAAACCAACATAGATATTGGATAGGTTAACTTTGTTATCACTAAAAGTTCCAATGTAGTGACTTAAAAAATCCTAGGCTCCAATACCACATGAAGAAGAATCACATAGCCATATAACCATATGCACAACAAATTAACACACAAAAATTAAATTGGTGAAAACGTCAGAGAGCCATCATGTGGTCTCTCATGCTCATGTAATTCACATTATTCAAAAAATTTAATAATACATTTAAATACATGAGTAAGTAGTCTTAAGATAGTGCATCTATCTTAGACTCACCTGCTTGAGACAATTTATCAACTTACACACTAATTTAGGAAAGCTAGTTGGAGAGAATCTCTCATCCAAACTAGACTCCTTAGTTTGAAGAATTATCATGATTTTATTTATTTAATTTAATAATTGGATTTATTATTGATTTTTAAGAGAGTGAGGCTAAAATTGGAAGTTCACACCTACTTACCACCCAACCTAGAACTGCTCTCCTCAATTCACCCCTAAGCCGAATTCTCCTTGTCAGCAATCAACAACCCCATGTTGATTACTTCATCAAGTATTTAATACTTGTCTTTCATAATAAAATTTCCTTTTAGTGGCATCCCGCATTTGTGGATATTTTTTATCCATTTTCCTAGGCTTTTCCATAAAAGCTCGCCTTTCTCTCACGTGGTGCTTTTACGTTTTTTCCAAGCTTAACATATTTCTCCAACTAAGAGACTTAATGGATCTTTTTCTCCCATCCATTCAGCTTATCTAGAATTTTATATAGATTCCTTATCATGAAAGAATTACCCAATCTCATTTATGTATGAGATTATATTCTTTTGTTTTGGAAAGATTCTTGTTTATAGGTGTCTCATTCCAAGTACCTATGCTCTATTTATTTATTTATTATTAATGATTCATTTGCATCATTGTAACCGTATTTTCCATGGATTTTCCACAATTCTAGTTAAAAAAAGATTACAATACTAGAGGGATATTACATTCTCCTCCCCTTTTAGGACGGTGTTTGCTATCCAATTCCACATTTCCCTGAACCCTTGTTGGATAACATTCTGCAACTTCCCTTGACATGTCCATGTAGTTTCCTCAGAAATACAAAGTTTCGTTTGTACTTCAGCCTACATTTGTTCTCTTCTAGAACCAGGTAGGAAGGAGTTCAGTCCACCTATCTCCTTCAAGTGTTGCTTGCAACATTTGTCCAAGCACCATTGTGAGAGTTATCATGAACGCCGTTCTAAATTATGCTACCCAAAAATAAAATATGATGAGCTTTATTTTAACTAATAAAAAGCTTTTGAAATTTTCTCAATATTTCTTATTTTGACTTCCCTTGAGTTTCTAATAGTAGAAAGGAAAATTCCCATTTTTATAGTATGTGTGTAGTCATGCTCTATGCTTGCTTCTTTTAGTTCTTATGTAGTCATCATCTCAATTGACATGCATTCCAAGAACCGTGATATTAGTAACTTTAATATATTATCATAACACTACCATAATTCCTTTTCATTCTTCTTATTCACACTATATCCAATTTCATGCATATGATCTATTGTAAAACTCGAAATAGAACTTTCCGTATTACTTTCCCGAAAGTCATAGTAATCAATCGACTATTTGTGTTAGTTAATTTGTCAATATGCATCTAGTATGCATGTTTTCAATGAATGATAGTTTACTTCTACTAGTGTTATGCTTCACATGTACTTAATCAATCCCGATCAAGTTATTTTGTTACATATTGCCATTCCCTTCCAGAAATAAGTGAAAGTATATTGCTATTTATAATCTAGATACTTAAGGAGTATATTGATACATTTGATCTTCATGGTTAGCGTCTGATTTCCTTATTCATATCACAAAACTTTCCATACTTCATCATTGTTACGTGCTTCTGTTTCTAATTTAGTTCAAAGATTTTCTTCCTTTATCTGGATTGTACCCTTTTACTTATTGTTATTTAACCATTTTTACATTTGATTTGGCTATTTAGTTGATCTAAATGTATCGGTATTTCTATTTCCAGTGGTTTATGGTCATCATTATTTTTTAATCACACAGTGACAATGTGGTTATCTGCATTTCTCTACTGCATCTTTCAGTCTATACATTTTGTTTTCCAAATTGAAAATACATATCCATAGTTGTGCATGTTGCAACATTTCTGGAACAAATATACTTTAGACATTGTTCATAAATTTAAATTCGACGTGACTCAACCCTACTTGTTACCGAGTTTTGTATCCACCACTGGCTACCTATTTTGATTCCTATTTTTAAAAATGAATAAGATGGTATACTACATACTATGTGCATTTCATCCATACACAACAACTCTTAATGCAGGGTTGAACAAGATCAGTAACAAAATCACTGTATGATATATGATGTTCATATAATAACTCACCTAGTTGTATGACCACTGTTATATGTGACACAAAAAATAACGAATGGAATTTCCACCTTGCTCATATCAAGGTACTATCTTTAGCAGTCTATTTGGGTAATATGATGTCATTAGTTGTTTCTTTTTATATTTAAGCAGATTCGATGGTTGTTATCTTATCATCAAAGAAACTTTTAATGGGACTTAAGTATGTCCACTTTTGATTTTTTTATTTTGATTTTTTCTGATTTCAGAATACAATTTGAAATCATTTCCTTCATATTACTACAATTTTGAAGTTTCTTATATTCTTATTAGGAGCTAATGGGTTTTACCACTATGACTTGTGTACCTTTATGTGTAGAGCACCTTACTCACCATTCTCATATCTGGTTGATGGCATCCCAAGATAACTTAATCAATCGATTCCTATAGGCTGACAATGTTTTCTTAGGTATACCCTTGTTTTTAACTCTATGGTTTATGTATCTGCTCAAATTATTATGCATTGTAAGCAATTTCCAGTCTTCATTTTCCTTACAGAAGTGTTTTTAACCCCCCTCTTCCATAGAATGCGAATTTTCCACAAAACATGTTACTGATTTTGGTGACTTTGTACCTCGTTCAGCCTTATATATCTCCCACCACGTGTCCTAAGCTGATCTTCTTTGTACTACTCGAGATTACAAGTGATAATAACCCTGACATGTATACATGATTTTGGGTTAGTTTAGATGAAAACTTTTGCAATCTACTCTGGGGACACACACTTTTCTTAGTCGTAGTGCCCAAAAATGATGTCTTATTCATTGCAGAATTTAGCCTTTATTAACATAAAAAGTGGATCACATCCTCTGCTTATACATACCGTCAGTTTGGTTGGAAAATAATGGTTATTAGTTATAGGTCTCGTATCACAATTACAAGAAGTTATTTTTTCATCATGGCTAAAACCACTTCTATAATTTGACAAATGTTTATATTACTCATTAATCATGAATAGACATAATTACTGTCAATTTGCATTATCAACTTCAACTTCCAAAGTAAGCTTGAAGGCTATACAATTAAGCTAACCAACAAGCTGGTAGCGTAGGTACCTCCATTTATGTTGGCTTTACCATGCTGAGAAACGTTGGTGATTCAATGGTAATTACTTGGAAATTTTATATTTTTCTTCTGTGTCGTCCATTTCCCAGAATACAGGTTATGATTATAGTAAATTTAATAGCTTGATTCATTGTGAATTTTATATAAACAATCATTATATAACAATCTAAAATATTTGTGTGACACACCTAATCATGAGCATTTCCATCGCTATTGGTACTTTTTGTTTTGCAGTTGTTGTTTGGCCATTGAGTTCATCATTGAGCATATAGCCTTGTTATCCCAATCAATGCTAGTTTTTGAACATTAAGCTGTTATGGAAACTTTTAGTTATATAGTGACATCTATGATGTGTTGTTAAATTGATGCACTCTACATATCTAGTTCAATGACTTGTAACCATGCTCTTTCCTTCCCATTAGGTTCGAGAGTTCAATGTATGCTCTAATACCACTTGTCATGAACCCGTTCTTCCACTCTAATAATATGACATTTTTTTCCGCTCACTGTAGTATACACCAAGATTATTGGTTTCAACAATTTCTCGTTATTCTGTTATAAACTCTATAATTTCCTATCTTCCTTCCCATGAAGACTCCCTCACAAATATTAAGGGTGAAATCGTGAAATTGGGTTACACTTTTGTGAGAAATGGCCCTGAAAATTTCACAATCGCGATTTTTTGGACGAACAATTTTATTTTTTTTACCGAATTTTCTAAATTTATTTAGTTGAACCATTATACTAATGTTTAGTTGAAATTTTGGCTATTTAGACTAGCACCGGTCATTAAATAGAAATTTTCCTCAGTTGAAAAAATTGATGAAAAATGTTTGGCCAACTACTGTTTTGGCCGAATTATTTATTCGACCGAAAAAACTTTTATACGTATGACGGGCCAGACCCTGCTGTGAATTTTTCTGCTCTATTGATTTTTGAATGTGGTTTGTTGAGCGTTGTGAGCTCTGTTGATTTTTTAATGTGGTGTGTCGATCGATGTGAGCTATGTTGATTTTTGAATTTGGTCTGTCGAGCACTATAAGGTTCGTTCGTAATTTAAATTTACTACTCTGTTGAGCATTGTTGGTTTGAGCTGAATCCCTGCCGAATGTTGTGAGGTTCGTTCGTAATTTATATTTTTCGTTTATAGGAATTTTTTATAATTTCTTTTATTTTTTTGCATCTTGGCACCAAAATAATTTTGGTTGGTTGTACTCGTCACTAGTAGCATTCTCAACCTCGTCATCCAGCCTCCTCATCTAGACCAGGTAAGTCGCTCAAAGCTCCTTTATCCCTATAAATTGGAAGCTCATCTATTGGAATATCATTTAAATATAAGAGAAAAGATTCTACCATGCCTCATATTTATATATTTGCAATATGGAATTTTGTTTAATCTCGATTAGTCAAACATAAAAATTTACCGTATAGTGTAGTATTTGCTAAAGCCATAGATTAACTTCATACTAGAAATTACCTGCAAACTTTTGGTTCAATCCTCCACATTATCAATTTGTTCAGGTCACCTTTGCTTCCCTTTAAAACATGACTTCATTTATGGTAACTCCTGGTGGCATTACAAATAGGATCTTTCATCCCTCTATCTATACCGATTTTTCCATGTATTTATTGGTGGATCCAATGATCTAATGTGGTCCACATGTCAAAGATTGTAATTGTAATAATGTACCTTATTTTCTAGTTCTATGTTATTTTCTATTGATTTTACCATATCAACAATGTAAACTTTGAAACGAGAACTGATACCATTACTCGTTTTTTGAGGTAGCAAAACAATCAACCAATTTTGAAAATCGTTGATTTAGAATATATACATATATATATCATAGTTTTGACACTTTAAGTTTTTTTATGCACATTATTTTTTAGAATATCATTGATTTGCACGTTGATTTTAAAAAGTGTTGACGCTGCATCGGGCTCTTTTGTTAAAAGAATTGTATTTTGACTTTAAATTTTCTAATGTATTAAATGTGAATAATTATTTTCTAAATTTAACAATTTTTGAAGTAGTCTTCTTCCTCATAATTTTTTGTTTTTGTTTTATTTATTTTTTTATAGTGAGATCTTTATTTTTTTTCATAGTTAAAGAAAAAGATCGATATTTTAAAGTTTCGATATTCTACATATTTATATATCGTTAATTAATTTTTCAATCTACATCTAATAATTGTCTCTAAAAAACAATAATTTTAAAAAATTGAAATAAAAATAAACATTTTGAACATAAATATAGAAAAAAAATTACACATTTTGATAATTTTTTTTTAGAAATGACAGGTCAAAATCATAATTTTTATAGGAAAAATTTAAGAAAACACGGTTAAATAATATTTTTTTAATGAATTTCATGTCAAAAAATAATAATAGTCACAGTTTCAAAAAATAATGATTTAAATAAAACTTAAAGAGAAAATCACATAATACAAATATTAAACATAAACAACATTAACTGAATACTTATTCTTCTCATAAAATGTCATTGTCAAAACATTACAAGTATAATAAATTAATAGTTACAAAAGATGAGCTTGATTTCCAATCATAACTTAAATTTAATCAATAATATAACGTAATCCAAACTCTTCATCTTCTAGAGTTTCATTATTGTCTTGTTCCACAATATTTTCTACTTCAGTTTGCTCATTTTCCTCTTCTAATGGATCTTCGATGTCTGCAAATCTCCCAATGTATGCCTTTCCAACCATTCCATCTAATGGTGGATGAGGTTCCTTTTCCTTTTTCTTCTACATGTGATTCATTAAAATATCATTTCCTCAACCCAATTTATTGCATTGCATGTGAAGTAAATTAAAGAGCATTAATTCTTTGCTGAATAAATTTCCATTGTACTAAGTCTTTTTAAATGACAATGAAATTTCTTTTTTTTGTAGGAAAAATGCTTGTGTTGTACCTAATTATCAAGAAAAAAATAAATAACGCAGTAAATTAGTATAATCACATATAAATTAAGAAAGAAGTTATTGAGATTCAATTTTATATAACAAAACTTACCTAAACCTAAGAATAAATCCAAAACCCAATCTCCTTCATTTTAACATAAGTCTATAAGATAGTTAATCAATGACTCTGGTTTTTTAAAAATGTTAACTATCTCTCATTTTGCTTCTTTATCTTCATATGTTAGTTTTTTAAAATGTCATCATAAAGTAGTAATTGGCTATGACTCTTTCCATCTACCAGATTAAGATGCATAGACTTATAACTATCATCTTTTGTCTAACTTTCAACATCGATGAACTCACAATCAATTATAATTTGTTGATCTTCATGGTTAATCATATTTGACTTTTTCCTATAACATGAAATAGCAAAAGTTTAATTAAATTTTACATAAACGAATCTTTTAACATTAATCACACATACAATTTCAACGTCTTACCATGTAAGTTGCATCCTTGAGTTTTCTTTCCCCTTAAAGATTGTCAATAACATTGCTAATTCTGTGTCTAAATGAAATGTCACAAATCTCCATAATCGTGATTATGTGACTTCTACAAATTCCTCAACCACTTTACTAAGACCTTGATAAGTATAAGGGTCACTATGATTGTCAATGTTTGGGATATTGGAACCATTGGGAATATCTGCAATAAATAGGGAATAATCCCTTTTAGGTATGAGTTTCACAATGTCTTTGCAATCACCTTGTATTATTTGATATTGAAAAGCATCAATCCCATTCCAAATGAAATAAGAGTTTGATGATGTTCAACATTACTAAGACGTTGATTTCTCAGTCATTCGATCTTAATTTTTTCAATAAAGCTTATGAAACTATCTAGTGCTCCATTTGCATTATTCTTCATCTTTAATAAAATAAACAAATATATGTATAAGTTATAAAATAAAAATAGTATACACATGAATGAATGTATAGATCAATATACATTTTTAAATGCAGGATAGAAATATTTTAGTGTTGATGTAGAACTTGAATCTAGATAGTTGCATACAACATCATCCCAACTATCTTCATTCAAAAATTTAACCATTTGTTCTTGCATTTCATGTAAACCTTGCGACTAAATAGCTAAAGTAAAAAAAGTTAATATAATAATATGTATAACAAATACTACCAACAACAATATTTTATATTTAGAAGAAAATTATAATCTAGAAATAAGTAAAAATAATTCAACAAACTTACTTTGAAAATTCCTCACACATTTTGATTAATGATAATTCCCCTGACTTCACATGAGATAATATTGTTTTGACAAGTTTTTCATCCTTCACTCTTTGCAATATTGTCCAAGGTGTCATAATCATATCTTCTAGAAGCTGCTTTATTTCAAGACTTGATTTCAGGACTTGACCTTCTTGTTTTTAATGCCAATGTTCTCCTATATAATAAAAATCTCATTAATCAATTCCCATATATCTCCAGATCCAAATATCCACTGGAAAATGTTATCAATACCTTTAAATATATCATAATGTAATTTTCGCCTTTTGAATTGATTTTTTCCTCAGTTTGACAACCTATTTCCATACAATATTCCTTTTGAAATTCTATACTAACCTTTGTATTATCCCCACCACATTTTCCTTCATATTCATTATGAATAAATCTAACCCTTTGGATGAAATTCATAGCCATCCTATATTCATTATCTGTATTATGATCCCATGCCAATAACTTTACTTCCATATATTATAAACCAACATAAATGATGCATTTCGTTGTTGAAAACATGGGTTATTGGGATATTCCTCCATCAATTTCCTTTGGGATTCTACAGAATGGTTCCCCCTAAGCACATAATAATTTTATTCAAAACATTTTGACTTATCAAATGCTTCTTTTTTGGGAACTTGAACTGGATCAACAATAAGCACATAATCAATCACATGAGCATATGGATTGTACCCCTTCAATGTCTTCAAGTTGTGAACATGCAGATGGTGTGATTTTCTATTTCGATATTGAAATTGTCCTTCACTTGACTTATATATTTTTCTGACATTACGCTGAAATGTACGACCACCCTCAATTAATTTTGTCTTTGTCAAGTGATTTCGAATGGAATTTTGTTTTGTTTTAATAATGCCATCCTCTAAATCAACTCCTTGTGTAATGACTTCCCTCCTTTCTTTTAAATTTTCACCAGGATATTCACAGATGGCCTTGAATTTTTTAAAATGATCAACTTTTATTTTCTTCCTCCTGTTTTCTTCTAGATAAGTAACATCCTCATCATCAAATAGAACAGAGACATTCTTGGGAATTTTTACTTTTTGTCTTTTATGGCTCTTCTCCTTTCTAACATAAATTCTTGTCTCATCCTCAGTAATGGAAACATATTCTTCAGCTTTAGTTTCAATTTCCTCCTCTTCAAAAGTAACATGACTATCTTTGCTAGACTTGTCCACTATAGGCATTCATTGCTGATCCCTTGGATGTAGTTTTGTAGCATCATGAATTACTTATTTGTTTGTTTGTTTTCCATATCTTCTTCTGACCCTGAGTAGAAACTGCTAACAACATTCATAATATCTTATTCGATAAAATAACTATCTCCCAACATAATTGAAAGATTTTCAATAAAAGTTTCTCAACAAAGATATCATATGTCAATAAAAACTAAGTTATAAAATATGTAATGATATAGTTACAATAACGCAAAACACTTAAATATAAATAATAATACTTATGATATCTTGTGAAATCTCATTTATGATTTGTTTACACATCTTTGTAGATTCATCTGTCGTGTCATACATTGATAATGCAAACTAATATCTAATATTGTCATGTGACTTGGGTAGTTTTGTAATTACATAAAAAACTTCAGTATCCAGTATCAAACACATGGCTAGTACTTTTCCCAGTACCTCACAACTTCCACTATCATTAGGGATATCAACATATAGATATATTGTAGATGTTATTCATCTTCTCTATCTTTCACAAACCATATATGTTACGTATGTTTCACTTCTTGTTATTTCTTCCTATAACAAATCAACTTCTTATCCTTTGAGGCACTTGATAGATTTGTAGCTATCACCTCAGGTTTGGTTCGCTTAGCAATATTTTTTGAGGATAAACCTCTAGTTTTAATAGCCTTTGGTCCAGAGAGATTCATAAAAATATTCCTTGATGCCATTTTCCTGCAAAAATAATACACATATATATAATAAATACATTACAAAAAAACCAATAAATTAAAGGAAAAAAACAAAAGGAAACAATATCTAACAACAAAAAAGACTAGAAATATGCACATCGAACCCCATGATAAGTTGGACATTAGGTTCATACAAAAAAATTCCATCCTTAGAAAAAGAATAATTTATTTTTTCATTTGTCCCTGGTCCCTTGGTAGGAACCTGCTAGGGGATCATTGTGCCTTAATGTCGCGTCATGATTATGACTATGAGTAAGCACTCTCAACTATGAGCATGGCCGTCCAAGGAAAAAAGTCCCTTTGGCCTACTGGGGGTCGAATCCTTGAATCACCCCCTGGCCTGCCGAGGGCCAATTCTGGGAATAGCCTCTGACAGGACAAGGGGTTGATTCCTAGAATCGACCACCTGCAAGTAAGGGGTGATTCTGGGAATCATCCCCGCTAGCCTATTAAGGATGATTTTGGGAATTGGACCATTGGCAGGGGGTGACTAAGGGAATCGACCACCTTGGCCGCTAGGGGCTGATTCCAAGAATCTCCCTCTAGCCTGCTTGGGGCTGATTCTGGGAATCGGCCTCCGGTTAGGCCAGGGGACCGTTTTACAGTTTTTCCTAGGGTGGGCAGGCCCACGTCCAGGTGCGCAACACCTGACCAAAGGCCTACCCACCTACGGCACGTCGGTGCGTTGTACACTATTGTGTCATGGGTAGGCACACCCAAGTTCTCGCAACCCCCCTTCACCCCCCACCCCTATGACCTAGCCTACCTAGGGGTGAGGGTCAATTCTGAGAATCAACCCTTGCCCCAAGGCAGGCTGGGTCACTGGGGGGCATGCCCCAGGCAAGCACGTCCACATCTTGGTGCACCCACCCACAGGCACTGCTTGTGGATGGGTGTTCTCAATCATGGGCATGCCAGCCCTAGGTAGAGTTTCCCCCTAGTAGGCTAGGGTGTCGATTCCTAGAATTGACCCCCTAGCCTACCAAGCGGCGACTCTGCCTCGGAAAGGCACGACCATAACTGGAAAGCCCACGACTAACCCCACCACACCCACTACTGTCGTAGTGGCCTCCATCCTACCAGAGGGCTATTGGGTAAGCCCGCCTCCTCTCAATTTTTAATTTGTAAAAGGAATCTAAATTGCATTAGTAAAAAAGTTAATTTTTTTTTAACTGGAATGTGTTTTTTGTCTGGTATTTTGTGTGAAAATAACAACCCAACTGACATATAACTACTAATAAACCTATGGGAGTTTAAGACCTGCACCCAGAAAAAGGGAAACTAACCTTTCAAATGCAATAATCTCTTGTTGAATGTGTTCTCGATAACAATGTAGTTGTGCAACAAAATCACTCCAAAGTCTTTAAACAAAACCTCAAAAAGTATTGATATGATGTGAAGGATACGGATAATGAAATTTATGATATAGAAGAAATTACAGAATTTTTTTACTGCATGGTGAATGTGGTATTAATTTTTTTTAGAAAAACTTAGCATATAAATCGTGTTATGGGGATATAGTAATTTATTTTAAATGTGGGATAGAAGATATAATAAAAATTAAAATAATTATTCAATTGTCTAGTAAATGATATATAGTTTAAGTAAAAGATTAATTTAGGTAAAAGATTCAATTTAAAAGATTAATTTCATGAGAAAATTTTAGTTAAAATTTTTCAATAAATTGTAGAAGAAAACTTTTGGAGGGAAATTTTCTTTCCTTAAGCTATATATTATCATTAGGAGAGAGTTCATTTGTATCATTCAAGCTCTTTTTTTTTAAGCCATAGACTCTTCTGATACTGAAGTTTCAATTTGTGAAGCATCAACATCTTCATCGCGTACCAACTCTATTCATAATGATGAATAAAACAAAAATTCCTTCACTATGATTAGAGAGTCAAATCTTCCACGTAATCATAATCCTAAGAACTATGAGAGCAACATTAATGGAGGGAAAGATGAAGAATTTCATATAAATAAAGAGTCACGGCTTCCACTTAGTCCTAATCCTATGGACTATGAGAGAAACGTTGATGAAGAGCATGATGAAGAATTTCAAATAAATACAGAGTCACAGTTTCCACTTAATCCTAGACCTATGGAATATGGGATAAATAGTGATGAATAGCATGATGAAGAATTTCCAATAAATCGAGAGTCACAGATTCCACTTAGTCCTAATCCTGTGGACTATGAGAGGAGCAGTGATGAAGCCCAGAATGAAGAATTTCCAATAAATCAAGAATCACAGTTTCCACTTAGTCTTAATCCTATGGACTATGAGAGAAGTATTGATGAAGTCTAGGATGAATAATTCCAATAAATCAAGAGTCAGAGTTCCCACTTAGTCCTAATCATATGAACTATGAGAGCAGTGATGAAGGCTAGGATGAAGAATTTCCAATAAATAGAGAGTCACATTGTCCACTTAATCTTAATCCTAAGGCCTATGAGAGCAACAATGATGAAGGTCAGGATGAAGAATTTTCAATAAATCAAGTCACATTTTCCACTTAGTCCCAATCCGAAGGACTATGAGAGAAGTAGTGACAAAGGGAAGGATGATGAATTTCCCGTAAATAGAGAGTCATGTTTTCCACTTAGTCCTAATCGTAAAAACTATGAGAGTAGTAGTGACGAAGGGCAGGATGATGAATATTTATTAAATACAAAGTCACATTTTCCACCTAGTCCTAATCCTAAGTTCTATGAGAGAAGTAGTGGCAAAGGGAAGGATGAAGCACTTAGTCCTAATCCTAAGGACTACGAGAGTAGTAGTGACGAAGGGTAGGATGAAGAATTTGCAGTAAGTAAAGAGTCACATTTTCCACGTAGTCATAATCATATGGACTATGAGAGAAACACTAATAATGCACATGATGAATAATATCCAATAAAAATCAATTCAAATTTTCCATTTAGTCCTAATTCTAAGGACTAAATGATGAAGGGAAAGATGAATAATATTCTCCAAGTTAGTATTTCAAAACCACATATGATCATAGTGAGGATAATATTTCGCCTAATGATAAATTCTTATACAGATGATGATTCAATGATGGAGATGTTGCCAACAAATATTGTATCGAGGAGTAGGAGCAGTCCTTTTCATATCAATCCAATATGTTGTAGCTATACAAGGGGTAGAGAAGAATATCTCACAAGAAGAAGTTCTACCAGTGCTCTCATTTCAAGTGAATGTTGTTAAAAATATTGCTTGAAACAAATGGATTTCAAGTTTGCATTGGAGAAAAAGAAGAGATAGTTGTCAATGGATAAAATTATGAAAAAATCATATTTAGTGGAGTGGATGAAATATACATTTTCAAGTTATAATTATCATATTGGTTCTTTATTTATCTTTAGAAAGTCTTTCGAAATGTTCCCTTCAATGGATAATTTTCATCTATCAAGAATCTAAAAAGATTGGGAATGTATCCCACCTTTTACTCAAAAGTACGTCATAAACGACAGTTTGGGCCATTATCAAATACTGCAATGTCATGGATGAAATAATTATTTTCAAATGGAGAGTGTATGCCAAATAGAGAGACAATACATATTCCAGATAATTTCTCAAGACGAGAAATCTACAACTTATACAAAGAATATGCAAAAAGTGTTGAAGGAAATGGTCGATTTATTACATATCAATATTTTGTGAAGATATGGAAGAAAGAATTCAACAATGTCTATATTCCTAAGACGACAAGGATGGGGGTTTGCAGTACATCTATTTTCTTAAATCACAAAGGGATAAATGTGAAGAGGCAGAAAGAGGTAAGCAAGCATAACATTACTTTTTAAAATTGTATAATCATCAACAATGAAAATGTATTTATTAATGATTTTCTTTCATATTGTGTATATTCCATTTTTAAAGTGTTTCAAGAGAATCACAGACAACAAATAAGTGCAAGGGAAAAGTTGTACAAGCATCGAAAGAAGTGTTATGATAATCCAAATAAATATTTGGGTTTTATAATTGACGCTATGGACCAGAAGAAAACACTTCTACCACAATTTGTTTCAGACACCAAAAATTTACAGGGGGAGAATTTTATTCAACATCACTTGGGAAGTTGTATTGTCTTCAATGGGAAAATGATTCCAAAGGTATACTTCACAACTCCAAATATTCATAATGATGCAAATATCACAATAACCATAATTCAATATGTGCTTTCTCATTGGTGTGGTAATCTTATTGAAGGTTTGGATCTACAATTGGACAACACTTGTCGTGAAAATAAAAATCAGATTGTTTTTTGGATATTGAAACATGCTTGTTGAATTGAAAATTTTTCAGAAGGTAAAGGTTGGTTTCTTTCTTGTTAGGAACACTCATGACCATATTGATCAGATGTTCAGTCGTTTTTGAGTCACATTGAGGAGAAAGGATGTTGGGAGCTTTCCATCATTAATTGAATGTATTAAGAAATTGTTAGTGTTAGTCTTTCCAGCCTTCCTCTAGTGATCAAATATGCTCTTACAAAGTGGACTCAGAGTGTCAAGGTCAAATTTTGTCATTTCAGTGAGTCTTCAAGCAAAATTTGGTCACTAGGCATTAGATCTAGGGTTTGCTTTCACTCTTTCAAAATTGCCCAAATTCCAATCTATGTCACTATTCAGCTGAGCCTATCATCATTCATAGGGTTTTCATTATCATGTTAGTGTCTAATGAGTAATTTTACACCTTGTTCATGCTTCAGTTGCGCCTAGGTAAGGTCATTTCCCTCTCCTAGGGTTTTGAAGGCAATTTCTCTTGGACAGTCAAATCATCGGCAAAACATGTATCTTGATGTTCATACACCTTCCCCTATCCTTAAAGTACCTTATCATATGCTTCCCATCACTGAGATCCCCCAAATTCCTCATTTTTGCACAAACCCTATTTTCTTGCCACAACTTGGCAATTTTCTAGGCTAGGCCTGTGTTTTGCCCTTTTGCACCCCTTCCCCTTGCTCGATCTCTAAGATTCCACTTTCCCCTGCTTCCTAATATCCCTCCCTACCTCAAAAAACTTCCCCAAGAATTTAGAAGCCCCTTATCCCCTTCATTTCGCTTCATTTCAACAAAATCCCTTGTTTCACACATCGGGATAAGTTTCACTCAAAAGAAATTTCAGAGCAATCAAAAATGAATTTGAAAAAAATGAGAGAGTTTTTTGTCCAAAACACGCCAAGGAAGAAAAACCTCCTTCACTTTTTACACAGGTGTCATGGTTTTAGAGAAATGTCAAAAATATCGTTGCCTCAGGAGAATCGAATGCACCTCTGAAGTGACCTTGGGAAAATCAAGTTTTCTCCTAGCTTGGTTGGCCAAATGACTTTTTTGATGAGTCAAATGATAATGAGACACAATTATATTTCCAATGAGCTATCATGAGATCAATTTGGAGTTGAGGAAGGCATCCAAAAGTTGACTGCAACAGCACTCTGCCTTGAGGCAGCCTCATTTGGCACATTTTGACCAGTCTTAGGAGATTTGACTTTTTATAGCGAAAATGAACTCCAAATTGAAATATTCCAGGTTTTTTGGAAAGTAGACTAAAGGACCTTTCCAAAGAACTATCCTGCACCCAATTTCGACACAAGGATGGCCTCTAAAAGCCTCCTACAAAATGCACTATGTAGCTGGGTGCGCGCTACGCATCAGGTTGGGCGCGCTACGCACCAGTGGTGCGCTACGCATCAGGCAACAATTCTCAGTGCAATTTTACATGAGTGAGGCGCATCAGGAGTGCGTGGCGTGTTGGGTGAGGTGTGCTACGCATTGGAGTTTATGCCCAGAACTTTGCCTGAAACACACTCAAACGCCTCCTCTCCGCACAAAATTGCAGGTAGGCTCACATCCACCACTTGTGCTTGGCTTTTGAAAGATAAATGTAATAGGTTCCTGATATGTTCACCTTAAAAATCAAAGTGGAAAGCCCTCCTTTATCAATTAAATGGTTGTAGGGTTTGAATGCAAAAAAAGTGTTGTAGGGTTTCAAAAACAAAGTGTAACCAAGGTTGTCATTATTTCCCCATTTCCCTTTGTTTCCCATTCCCAAATTCACCCTTATTTTTCCCTTAAATTCTCTCCTTCATCCTACACTATAATCCCTCAAATCCTAGTCCCTTACCTCTATTACCAAAACACATTATCCTTACCTAACATCCCAAAACCCTAAAATCCAAGATTTTCATTTCCCTTCTCTAAATCCCTAGTTTTTATTTCCAAATTCCCTAATTCCCTAATGTTTCCCCTTTCCTAATATTCCCTTGTGCATTTGTGTCCCCTTGGTCACATAATTGTTAGAGCAAAAAAGCAGTTCACATTCAATTTCACACCACAGTTTCATTCAAGGCAGTTTGTATATCAGCAGTCATGTCATCTGGTCACTCATCTGAATATGAGGCAGAGACCGAAAGTGATTCTCCCTTGAGAGAACAGGAATCCCGGAGGCCTAGGAAAAGTGACAAACATGTCAGGGAAGAACCAATCAACCTTAGAGAATTGCATGCTTGTCCTCTTGCTATGCAGTGTTTTGAGCATCATGAGACCTGGCCTATTTCCATTACATATCAGAGAGGCACTAAAGCTTTGTTCGCAGTAGCAAAGTGAGTATTATCTCCACATCATGTGGAAATGGTCTCGCTTTCTTCTTCACCACAAGTACAAGATAAGGGCAAGAAGCCCAAGCATGAGGAGAGGTTTTCAGGTGAGCCATCGGGATTTGTTATCATTCATGATGATGGGACAGCTTCAGAACCAGAGGAGGCCCAATATATCAGGATTATCATAGAGCAAGAAACGGACATTCAAGCCTTGCAAATCCAGCTGGGGATGGAAAAGTCAAATATCAGGTATCTAGAGCAGCGGAATAAGCAGCTTGACGACCAGCACGCGCTCATAGAGCTACAGAACATCCCTGAGAATCGCCAAGCTGCCCAGCATAGGGAAATTGAGTTCACTTCTCTAGAGCAACAGGTAAATGAGGATCGAGAGGCTAATCTCGAGAGGGTCAACATATTATTGGAGGGGTTGCTCGCGAAAGCCAATAGAGACAAAGACTTGCTTCGTCACATGAAGAATCATTACTGGGCCCGCATGCATGTTTGCAAAGCGAAAATTAAGATCCTTAAGAGGTGATTGAGCAAGGCACTAAAACGACGGAAAAGGCCCGATCCACTCCAAATTTTGGCCGAAGCCTCTTTGACTGAGCATAATACTTGATTGGGGACCCTCGGCCCAAATTTCAAGAAATTTGGGGAAAATTTTGTCAATTTTGAAATTTTTATATAAAAAATAGGTTTTTGGCCTCAACACGTAGCGCGCCGCGCACTACCCTGAAGATGGGGAGGTCCAAATCATGAAAGGTTTGCATTTTTGGATTTTTCATGATGAAATGCATCTGCTCAGCCACTACAAAGGCATTGCATCAAGATTTGGGTCCCCAAAAAGTCAAAAAACATGCAAACAATGACCTCACTGCCCCTTTTTGGACACACAGGTAGCAGCCTTGGGAGAATGCACTTTTGGAGCAGTAAATGGACATCAAATTGGAAAATTCCACTTGGGTTGGAAAGTAGACATAGAGGGCTTTCCAACAAGCCAACTTGAGCTCAATTTGGATGCCGAGAAGTGCCTAAAAAATAGGTGGAAAGGCACACTACGCGTAGGGCTCAGGTGCACTACGCATCAGGATTTTTTGCACATTTTGCACCTTCCAGCTCAGTAATTCACCCAGCTTTGACCAGTTTTGACTTGTGATGGGATTTTTCACCCTCCTTGATGTAATTGATGTAATTTTATGTTGACGTGACACTTATTTACCTATTCTAGATGATTCATTCATAAAATAGCAAACATTTAATGAATGAATTGGTTTCCTAGCTTATAGAGGCAAGTCGTTTTGACTGCCTAGATTATAGTACTTTGTTTAGAATTGGTTGAAACAACTCCTAGGATGATGAGCTCGACCCCTAGAGGCAAGGGAATGTGTTAGCTTGCCTATATTATGTATTTTCTTAGTCATTTTCATGGTTGGACTCTTGGGGAAGAGGCTTAGAGACTTTATTGTACATTTTACTTCAGCATTTTGGCAAAGGAAAGACCAGGGTTTTGTAACACTGTTTGGAATTCTTGTGGCTTTATGTCTTTATGGCCTGCTTCTGTCAGTACTTGTAAGTTTTTTATGTGTATAATTTTCCTTCTCTCATCTTCTACAATTGAACAAATGAAGTGTTAAGGTAGAATTCATAATCTGTAATGGTCTGCCTTTAAGTTTGTTTAATATCCTATGTTTTCATCTGTTTAAGGAGAATCCTTGAGGTTTTCTTGCTCTCCTTAGCTCCTCACCTGTCTGATTTATTCACTTCATTGCTTTTAAGGCATCAAACAATTGCCTACCTTGCTCCATTCAGACCTCTGCAGAAACTGTGTCTCATCCCCGAGCCCAAATTTCCTTTCCCATTGTTTTCAACAAAACCCTAAAAACAACCAAATCAAAACCTCTGCACTTAATACCTAGCCTAAGATCAGTTGCAATTTTAGTCATCTCGAGCCTCAGTGATTACTTTTCGCTGAGATAGACCTGGAGAGAGCCCTCTCATGTCCTCGTAGGGCTAGCTACGAGGCTGAGCGTGGTTTGATGTGGCCTCAAGTTTTGCCTTCCTCATCCTGAGGCAGATTCGAACGCTAACATAGTGGTGACCATACTGGGGATGAACAAATTGTTTGCTGGTTGATCATTTGTTTTATAAGCTACAGACGGAGCCTGAAGTTATGCCAGGTAGCCTTCGAAACGCTTTTGCTTTGCATTAGCGAAAGTAGATAAACGCTGCTTCAGTCAATATCCGGTCTAGCTTGTAAACATGACATTTAACTTGTTAATTACCCCAGTACATGTATCAAGTTTCGATCTGATTGTTGATGGTGGACAACGATCAGACACTGGCAAGGCTGAAATCGTTCACCTGGCGACTCTAAATCATTTTCGATATCAGATCCAAAGACTCCACTGGAGGATGATCCTGACCAGAAGAAACATGAAGGGACAATATGGACAGATCAGGTATTCAAGTGGGAATTGCATCCAAGACATTTTGTTCTTTGTTCTAAATTATTTCTTCTCTTTTCCTGAGAATGTAAAAAAGGCTTTGCAAAGTATAGTATGCTTGAGAAAAGATCCCAGGCCTGCAGTTGATTCTTTCCCTTTGAAGATTGTGAATACCAAAGATTTGCATGCCTTTGAGCTTGATCAGGATCCTTTTTACGAATTTTGTGATGACCATCTTCAAATTGATGAGTCTCAAGAGACCAAGACTAATTCTATACCTGCTGTACATACCCCTACACCTTGTAAAATTCCAGATCAGTATAAACCTCTTGTTTTACCTTCTGTTCTCCATGCTTTCCCCAAAAACTATGATCTATACTTGTCGAGGTTTGATGGTGAAAGTAAGAATGTCAATGCTGAGCAACATGTGCAGAATTTTGAGTCTTTTCTAGACCTTTTTGAAGTTGATAGTGAAGATGTTAGTATAAGGCTTTTTGCTCTTTCTTTGCAAGCCAAAGTGAAGAGTTGGTTAAAAGCCCTGCCTGATGCAAGCATTTCAAATTTCCAGCAGTTTGTCAAAGTTTTTCTCGATAGGTGGATGATCGGGCAAAACCTTTTCTTGATTGTAGAAGAGTAAAACCAGCTGAAAAGACTACCAGGGGAGAAAATACAACAATTTTCTGCCAGATTTAATCAAGTTTATTATTCGATGCCATTTGATATAAGACCTACTCCTAGATCGGCTCTCTTGCACTATTCGGGTGCCTTTGATCCGGAGATGGAGTTTCAGCTAAGAGAAAGGGATATTGGAACAATTCACGAGATGCAAAACAATGCAGTAAATGTAGAGGCTCATCTGCTGATCTGAAGGGCAAGGTTGAAAGAAGAAGAGATGAAAAACATAGATCCGGCCGAATCAACATCTCTAGAGGTGAAGCTTGACATTTTGGTAAGTGCAGTGGAAAAGATGATGGACAAGATCAACGCAAGGAATGATTATGATGTTCAAGTTCAAGGCTCGCTGATTGAAAAGGAACAAGTTGCTGATCCAAAACATCTTCTTTCTTATCCCAGTTGTCATAGATCTGATAATGATTGTCTTATAGATCATCTTGGAGAAGAGAGATTTGTTGATATGATGTGTATGTTTGATGGTGATTTGCCTCAGTTTGATCAATATGATGATGATTATGTTCTCCAAACAGAAGCTAATCTTGCAATCAAACCAACAACTAGTTTGTGGGAGGAAGAAGTTCATTTTCAGCAGCTTGAATACAATGTTCAGCCCTCACATACCAGCTATGACAGTGACGAGGAAAGTGCAGCAAATTTTGAAATAAGTGAAGGATCTTTGCCTTTTTGTTTTGATTCATGTCAGTTCATTAGAGACAACTTCCATGCAATCAGAAATCAGTTGTCAACAAGTTTTGATTTGGACCATCTTGAGAGCAATGAAAATTTTGTTCAAGACTTCTCATATTCAAATTTGCAACCCCCGAAAGCCATTGATTGTCAAGTTGCAGTTGAAGACTTGGAAGTGCACACACATGATTTAATGATTCAAGGTGACTCCGTACCATTCTGTTTTGAATCATTTCAGTTTTTGAAGGGTAGATTGCATAGTAAATCTTGAAATGAACAGCCTATAACAAATCAGCAATTTCTCAGTGTTAATGTTGAGGATGAGACAGATAACAAAATTCTTGAGCAGCCTGTAGCATCAGATTTGCAGCCACGAAATGAAATTGAAGGGCAGATTACAGATGAAGCTGTGGAATATGAAATACATGATTTGATGATGCAGGAAGATTCTATACCCTTTTGTTTCGAAGCATTTCAGTTTATAAGGCAGAATCTTCGTAAAATCTCTCAAGAAAAAGATGAACAACTAGAAGGATGTCATACATTTTCAATGGATACATTGCAGCAGTCTTTTCAAGTTTTTCATGATACAATAGCTGATGTTTTGGATGAGGTTTGCAGTCAAAGTATTTCTCCATTGACTACATGTGTGCTTGAAACATGTGCTGATATGAATTTGATTCGGCAGTCGGTTTCTTTCTCATTTTCAGCAGAGGTCTCGTCACAAGGCTCAGATCAAAGTTTGCATTCATGGTATGAGGAAACGAGAAGTAATCCATTAGATGAGCTAGGTTCAAGTGTGCTTGAATTTCAAGATCCTTATGCAGTGTTTTTGCAGGAGGATAGAGAATCCATATCATTCAACGGATCTATTTCTAAGTTGTCATGGGAGTTGCCTTTCAATAGCTCTTTCTTGTTGTTCATAAGTGAGAACTTACAGAGAATTCGAACAGCAGATGGGATACTTACTTGGTTACATTGGTTGTTTCATTTCACTTGACCAGGTGATGAATGAAACTGTTAGAGTAGGTTTTGATGAATAAGCTCCACTTTGAGCATCATTTCCAGTTTGTTGGTTGTGTTTAAGTATTGAGTTAGTTTTTAGTTGAGTGAGAGTCAATTTGTGTCATCCGAGTCATCAGTTTTCAGTCATGCATTTTAGTTTGCGTTTTTGACTCCATTACCCAATGGATAAGGCATTGGTCTACTCTCCCAAAGATCTACCATTCTTGGCACCTCCAAGGAGCTACCATCCCCATTGGAGCCAATGTTAGTGTCAGTCTTTCCAGCCTTCCTCCAGTGATCAAATATTCTCTTACAAAGTGGTCTCAGAGTGTCAAGGTCAAATTTTGTCATTTTCGTGAGTCTTCAAGCAAAATTTGGTCACTAGGCATTAGATCTAGGGTTTGCTTTCACTCTTTCAAAATTGCCCAAATGCCAATATATGTCACTATAAAGCTGAGCCTATCATCATTCATAGGGTTTTCATTATCATGTCAGTGTCTAATGAGTCATTTTACACCTTGTTCATCCTTCAGTTGCGCCTAGGTAAGGTCATTTCCCTCTCCTAGGGTTTTGAAGGCAATTTCTCTTAGACGGTCAAATCATCGGCAAAACTTGTATCCTGATGTTCATACACCTTCCCCTATCCTTAAAGTACCTTATCAAATGCTTCCCATCACTGAGATCCCCCAAATTCCTCATTTTCGCACAAACTCTAGTTTCTTGCCACAACTTGGCAATTTTCTAGGCTAGGCCTATGTTTTACCCTTTTGGACCCCTTCCCCTCACTCGATCTCTGAGATTCCACTTTCCCCTGCTTCCTAATATCCCTCCCTACCTCCAACAATTTCCCGAAGAATTTACAAGCCCCTTATCCCCTTCATTTCGCTTCATTTCGACAAAATCCATTGTTTCACACATCAGGATAAGTTTCACTCAAAAGATGTTTCAGAGCAATCAAAAATGAATTTGGAAAAAATGAGAGATTTTTTGTCCATAGCATTCCAAGGAAGAAAAACCTCCTTCACGTTTTACATAGGTGTCATGGTTTTAGAGAAATGTCAAAAATACCGTTGCCTCAAGAGAATCGAATGCACCTCTGAAGTGACCTTGGTAAAATCACGTTTTTGCCTAGCTTGGTTGGCCAAATGACCTTTGTGATGAGTCAAATGATAGATAGACACAAAGATATTTCCAATGAGCTATCATGAGCTCAATTTGGAGTTGAGGAAGGCATTCAAAAGTTGACTGCAACAGCACTCTGCCTTGAGGCAGCCTCATTTGGCACATTTTGACCAGTCATGGGAGATTTGACTTTTGATAGGTCAAATGAACTCCAAATTAAACAATTCCGGTTGTGTTGGAAATTAGACTCAAATACCTTTCCAACATGCTATCCTGTGCCTAATTTAGACACCGGGAAGGCCTCCAAACGCCTCCTACAAAATGAACTATGTAGCTAGGTGCGCATTATGCATCAGGTTGGGTGCGCTACGCACCAGTGGCGCGCTACGCATCAGGCAACAATACTCAGTGCAATTTTACAGGGGTGAGGCGCATCAGGAGCGCGTGGCGCGTTGGGTGAGGTGTGCTACGCATTGGAGTTTATGCCCAGAAATTTGCCTGAAACACACTCAAACGCCTCCTCTCCGCACAAAATTGCAGGTAGGCTCAGATCCACCACTTGTGCTTGGCATTTGAAAGATAAATGTAATAGGTTCATGATATGTTCGCCTTAAAAATCCAAGTGGAAAGCCCTCCTTTATCAATGAAATGGCTGTAGGGTTTGAATGCAAAAAAAGTGTTGTAGGGTTTCAAAAACAGAGTGTAACCAAGGTTGTCATTATTTCCCCATTTCCCTTTGTTTCCCATTCCCAAATTCACCCTTATTTTTCCCCATTAATTCTCTCCTTCATCCTACACTATAATCCCTCAAATCCTAGTCCCTCACCTCTATTACCAAAACACATTATCCTTACCTAACATCCCAAAACCCTAAAATCCAAGATTTTCCCTTCTCTAAATCCCTAGTTTTTATTTCCAAATTCACTAATTCCCTAACGTTTCCCCTTTCCTAATATTCCCTTGTGCATTTGTGTCCCCTTGGTCACAGCATTGTTAGAGCAAAAAAGCAGTTCGCTTTCAATTTCACACCACAGTTTCATTCAAGGCAGTTTCTATATCAGTAGTCATGTCATCTGCTCACTCATCTGAATATGCGGCAAAGACCGAAAGTGATTCTCCCTTGAGAGAACAGGAATCCCGGAGGCCTCGGAAAAGTGGCAAAAATGTTAGGGAAGAACCAATCAACCTTAGAGAATTGCATGCTTGTCCTCTTGCTATGCAGTGTTTTGAGCATCATGAGACCAGGCCTATTTTCATTACATATCAGAGAGGCACTAGACCTTTTTTCGCAGCAGCAAAGCGAGTATTATCTCCACATCATGTGGAAAGGGTCTCCCTTTCTTCTTCACCACAGGTATAGGATAAGGGCAAGAAGCCCAAGCATGAGGAGAGGTTTTTAGGTGAACCATCGGGATTTGTTATCATTCATGATGATGAGACAGCTTCAGAATCAGAGGAGGCCAAATATATCAGGATTATCAAAGAGCAAGAAACAGACATTCAAGCCTTTCAAATCCAGCTGGAGATGGAAAAGTCAAATATCAGGTATCTAGAGCAGCGGAATAAGCAGCTTGAGTACCAGCACGCGATCATAGAGCTACAGAACATCCGTGAGAATCGCCAAGCTGCCCAACATAGGGAAATTGAGTTCACTTCTCTAGAGCAACAGGTAAATGAGGATCGAGAGGCTAATCTCGAGAGGGTCAACATCTGATTGGAGGTATTGTTGGCGAAAGCCAATAGAGACAAACACTTGCTTCGTCACATGAAGAATCATTACTGGGCCCGCATGCATGTTTGCAAAGTGAAAATTAAGATCCTTAAGAGGCGATTGAGCAAGGCACTAAAACGACGGAAAAGGCCCGATCCACTCCAAATTTTGGCCGAAGCCTCTTTGACTGAGCATAATACTTGATTGGGGACCCTCGGCCCAAATTTCAAGAAATTTGGGGAAAATTTTGTCAGTTTTGAAATTTTTATATAAAAAACAGGTTTTTGGCCTCAACGCGTAGCGCGCCGCGCACTACCCTGAAGATGGGGAGGTCCAAATAATGAAAGGTTTGCATTTTTGGATTTTTCATGATGAAATACATCTGCTCAGCCACTGCCAAGGCATTTCATCAAGATTTGGGTCCCCAAAAGGTAAAAAAACATGCAAAAAATGACCTCACTGCCCCTTTTTGGACACACAGGTAGCAGCCTTGGGAGAATGCACTTTTGGAGGGGTAAATTGACATAAAATTGGAAAATTCCACTTGGGTTGGAAAGTATACATCCAGGGCTTTCCAAAAGCCAACCTGAGATCAATTTGGATGCCAGGAAGTGCCTCAAAAATAGGTGGAAATGCGCGCTACGCATCAGGATTTTTTTCACATTTTGCACCTTCCAGCTCAGGAATTCGCCCAGCTTTGACCAGTTTTGACTTGTGATGGGATTTTTCACCCTCCTTGATGTAATTGATGTAATTTTATGTTGACTTGACACTTATTTACCTATTCTAGATGATTCATTCATAAAATAGCAAACATTTAATGAATGAATTGTTTTCCTAGCTTATAGAGGCAAGTTGTTTTGACTACCTAGATTATAGTACTTTGTTTAGAATTGGTTGAAACAACTCCTAGGATGATGAGCTCGACCCCTAGAGGCAAGGGAATGTGTTAGCTTGCCTATATTATGTATTTTCTTAGTCATTTTCATGGTTGGACTCTTGGGGAAGAGGCTTAGAGACTTTATTGTACATTTTACTTCAGCATTTTGGCAAGGGAAAGACCAGGGTTTTGCAACAGTGTTTGGAATTCTTGTGGCTTTATGTCTTTATCGTGTGCTTCTTTCAGTACTTGTAAGTTTCTTATGTGTATCATTTTCCTTCTCTCATCTTCTACAATTGAACAAATGAAGTGTTAAGGTAGAATTCATAATATGTAATGCTCTGCCTTTAAGTTTGTTTAATATCCTATGTTTTCATCTGTTTAAGGAGAATCCTTGAGGTTTTCTTGCTCTCCTTAGCTCCTCACCTTTCTGATCTATTCACTTCATTGCTTTTAAGGCATCAAACAATTGCCTACCTTGCTCCATTTAGACCTTTGCAAAAACTGTGTCTCATCCCCGAGCCCAAATTGCCTTTCCCATTGTTTTCAGCAAAACCCTAAAAACAACAAATCAAAACCTCTGCACTTAATACCTAGCCTAAGATCAGTTGCAATTTTAGTCATCTCGAGCCTCAGTGATTACTTTTCGCTGAGATAGACCTGGAGAGAGCCCTCTCCTGTCCTCATAGGGCTAGCTACGAGGCTGAGCGTGGTTTTATGTGGCCTCGAGTTTTGCCTTCCTCAGCCTGAGGCAGATTCGAACGCTAATAGAAATCATACATGCTAGAGCCTATTTTTGATGTGTTGGAATAAATTGTTGACATGCGAAAGTTTATTCTGGATCGCATGCTGAGAGAAATGCATTGAACAACTTGATGACATTAGCTTCCAAGATCAATTTCGTATAATAAAAAATAGATGGGAAAACACTAATGTGGGGTAAGAACTATTCAACTATTTTAGAATCGGCGCCATCATCAAGTTTGACATTATTGAAATTCATTAGATCATCCAATATTTTGGTCAAATATATTGTTATTACAAACAATTTCTGAAGTTCATAATGCACACAGGCAGAATAGAGATATTAATTATTCATAGGTACGGGAAAGGGAAATGTATATCACTTCCAAAAGATCTCGTGCATAATGTGAAGACACGGAAGACCTTTGTAGGGGTTCAATATAGGATACTAAGGAGGGTTACATGATCAGAATGCTAGTTGATGGAGATGCCAATGGCTATCCATTCTGGGTTGCTAAGGTTATAAAGGTCATTACATAAATTGAAGATGTTGCAGGTGTTGAAGTACATTGGTATGCCACAAATACACACCCATTCAATGGTTTTGTACAAGCCAAAGATTGTAGTTGATAAAAAATTGGTGGAAAACTAAAAATAAAGGGTACAAATATAAATCGTGAATCCACATACCTATTAAAATTGGAGGATGTTGACATACATGTTTATTACTTCAATTTAAAAAGAAATGAACTATTCACTTCAAGATGATAGAGATTCATAAGAGGTTGTTACGAGAAGAAAAAATGTGGAGATGGGGGTCTGCTAAACCCAATCATAAATCTTGAAGAATTTTGAAACTTGAAATGGTGGGCATGCATGTGGACTCAAATGGGGAACTAGTTGATGAAAGAGAAGAATATGGAACATCTTCATTTGAATTTAGTCATTCATACGAAGATGTGAATTTTGATGGTGTGCAAGAAGATATGAGTGATTTTGAATAATTTTCTAAGACAATTTATATAACTCATGTTTGCATCTTATCTTGAAATAAAAATTTTGATTTCCATATCACGTTAAATGAAGTTATGAGTCATTTTCATGTTTGTTGGATTATATGTTTTAATTATGATGAGATTTATTGTTTAGAATATCCACAATGCAACAATAACTTAGAGATATAATTTATGTTTAATTCAATCTACAAGTATTAACATTTTGATTAATTTATTCGAGTAATTTGTTCATAATGTCATGGTTTAAATGTTTTGAAAACTAGAGTTCTTTGATTCTATGGTTGAAAAATTTCCATTTGTTTTTATTTGTAATGTTATGGATGAAAACTTATGGAATTTTAAAGTGTTTTGGATCCCATTATTTATATTTATCGTCATTAGTAAAAAATGTTGAAATTATACCTCGGAAAGAAAATGTTATTCTACCAAAAGAATTAGTGTGTTTTTTTCATTTATTTTGCACAAAAAAAAAAATTAATGCCATTTTTAAAATATGTTGAAAATTAAACCTAAAAAAAAATCGTTCCAGAACACACACTTTTCATTTTTTTGACTGTTTTTCATGTTTTTTTTTTCGGGTTTTTTTGCTTGAATTTCCTATTATGAGATTATAGTTCCGATATCAAAGTTTACATTGTTTATCATGTAGTATTTTCTAAAGTGCTAGATTAACTTTGTACTAGAAAAATACATGCAAACTTTTATTTCAATCCTCCACATTATCAATTTGTTCCAGGTCACTTTTTCTTCCCTTTACAACATGACTGCCTTGACGGTGATGCGTGATGGCATAACATACGAGATCTTTCGTCCCTCTATTTATACAAAATCTTCTTCGAAAATGGATCTTATTCGCTTCCTAAGATGAGGCAGAATACACTTAGTTGAAGGTTCTTGTACTTTCTCTTTTCAAGTAGCAATTTCTTTTTGAGATACATCTTTTTCATTTCTATTTTGTTGGGTGCATGAGATTGAAGCTAATTAGAGTGTTGGCATTTCATTGTCATCTATCTTTTCTGTTTTAATTTTAATGTTATTGGGTTGCTAATCAGAGTGTTGGCATTCCCTTGTCATCTATTTTTGGTGTTTTAATTTTAATGTTATTGGGTTGACTTGTTCTACCTTGATTTATCTCGTAGAACAACCTTGATGTTTCTTGGTAACATACTTTTCTTGCTTACGTTGTTACATGTTCATTTATGTTTCCTTTTTCATTATGTGTAATTCACTTCAAGCTTCCCTATTCTTCTTGTAACATGGGGCTTATTATCTTCCTAAGATGAGGAAAAATACACTTAATTGAAGGTTCTTGTACTTTTTATTTTCAAGTAGTAGTTTCTTTTTGAGATGCATGTTTTTCATTTTTATTTTGTTCGGTGCATGAGATTGAATCTAATTAGAGTGTTGGAATTCCTTTGTCAGTGTTTTAATTTTAATGTTATTGGGTTTCTAATTAGAGTGTTGGCATTGCTTTGTGATCAATTTTTTTAATTTTATTTTTAATGTTATTGGGTTGACTTGTTCTACCTAGATTTATCTCGTAGAACTATGGTCCAAATGCAACAAAACGCTCCGAAGAGAAGCCACTACTTGATCAAACTGTGGTATCTTGAGAATATGGGGATATGATGTAGTGCCAAAGAACTATAAATGATGCACCTGTCATTAATTCTATTTGAATTCTTCTCTTCACATAACATTTTAGTCGAAAAAATGAAAAAAAATGATCAATGAAGAGGACGTCAATGAAAAAGATGATAGCATGGCTATTGAAAAACCTTGGTTGCTTTGTCATCTAATTTTGGTGTTTTAATTTTAATATTATTGGGTTGCTAATTAGAGTGTTGGCATTGCTTTTTCATCTATTTTTTGTGTTTTAATTTTAATTTTATTGGGTTGACTTGTTCTACCATGATTTATCTCGTACAACAACCTTGATGTTTCCTGCTAACATACTGTCCTTGCTTTTGTTGTTATATGTTCATTTATGTTTCCTTTTTAATTATGTGTAATTCACTTTTCTTCCCTACTTTCTTGGAAAATGGGTCTTATTAGCTTCCTAAGATGAGGCAAAATACATTTAATTTCACTTTCTTATACTTTCTCTTTTCAAGTAGTAGTTTCTTTTTTAGATACATCTTTTTCATTTCTATTTTGTTGGGTGCATGAGATTGAAGCTGATTAGAGTGTTGGCATTTCTTTTTCATCTATTTTTGGTGTTTTAATTTTAATTTTGGTGGGTTTCTAATTAGAGTGTTGGCATTTCTTTGTCATTTATTTTTGGTGTTTTAATTTTAATGTTATTGGGTTGACTTTTTCTACCTCGATTTATCTCATAGAACAACCTTGATACTTCTTGGTAACATACTTTCCTTGCTTTTGTTTTTATATGTTCATTTATGTTTCCCTTTTCATTATATGTAATTAACTTCAAGCTTCTCTATTTTCTTGGAACATAGGTCTTATTGGCTTCCTAAGATGAGATTGAATACACTTAATTGAAGGTCTTGTACTTTCTCTTTTCAAGTAGTAGTTTCTTTTTGAGATACTTCTTTTTCATTCTTATTTTGTTGGGTTCATGATATTGAAACTAATACAAGTGTTGGCATTGATTTCTCATCTATTTTTGGCGTTTTGATTGTAATGTTAGTGTTTTAATTTTAAGAAGGTAACATAGATATTAAATATACTAGAATAAACCTCGGCCTATCATTTTTCATTTTAATTTTTTCCTCTTTCTTAACTACATTTTGAAATAAGCATATATAAATATACCAACTTAGACCATATAATTAAACATGTATTATAGTGTTAGTAAGTAAATTTTATAACAAAGTAATATAAGTGTTAAATTTACTAGAATAAAACCAGCCTATCATTTTTCATTTTAATTTGTTTTCCTTAGTTAACTATAGTTTTCAAAGAAACATATAAATATATCCATGTATGGCATATAAATAAACATGTATTATAGCTTCAATAAACAAATTTTATAAGAAGGAAAAATAAGTGTTAAATTTCCAAGACTGACAATAAAAATAAATTAATAAATACTTTCAAACTTGGGTGATTTGAAGCTAAGTCGAATTAGAAGTATTTGTATATCTCGAATGAACATAAAGATAAATTAGTAATTACTTTCAACCTTCAATTGAATTGAAGCTAAGTTGAATGAATTAGATAATTTTAGTTGAGTTGAATTAGAGATCTCTAATTGTCTTCTTGTTGCAATTCTCTAACCATCCAACCAAGTAGAAAAAACCTTAATTGCTACATATCCTTCTGACAAATTTTTCTAAACAATTATCTTTTGTAAAACCTAACAATACTGTATGAATATATTAAATTCATTTTATTGAATTTATTTTTACAGAGATCAAAAAACCTATTAAACATGGTGGAAAAATGGAATCATACATAGAAGTTTCTTGTTATCCCTATCGAGGGCAAGAGGTGATTAATTATGTTCTATGAAATATTGTGACAAACCAATTCCTCCAAAGGAAAAGGAATATACCTAGAAGAACAACAGAAAATGGAGCATATTATATTGCATTTATAGAAGGCTTAGGAACAACTAGGGGGTATGGATCCAATGGAATTGTAGCCTTCACCAACTCCGAACATGTGTGCAACTAGATGAAAGGTGTGTACCAAGTTAAAAAAGAGAGATTAAAACAATTGAATGGAGAAGAAAAAAATATTGTTAGTCAATTTCAATCATTTAGCATAAGATATTGTGAAAATGTTAATAAGATGTCTAGTGATGTATTCTATGGGCAATGCCAATTCAAGATTTGTGTGTGAAAGATGAATTAGTGTTAAGAAGTTCTCTACAAATATTTATTGATGGACATTGTAAGATATCTTTGATATGTGTGTACTTTTCAGTTATAAATGTGTCATTTTTAATGACGATGTGTTTTTTTCAATTCTATACCAAGTGTTCCCCCATTATGTAAGCACAACTCGATGAAATTGACATGTTTTAGAAAATTTTGTATTTAATTTTCAAAATGTGTGTGCTTTAACATTTGTGTTTTTAGTCTTGAGTATATTTTAAATGAAGAGCTTTGGATTGTTACATTAATTTTCTGGATTCTTTCAATGTTTTTAAATAGCAATTTTAAGATCTTAAAATGCATGATGTAATTTCAAGGGTTACATCAATTAAATGCATGAGGTCACTTCAAGAGTTATATCAATTTTCTGAATTCTCTTAATCTTTTTAAATAAATTTTTCAAGATTTTTAAATGCTTAAGGTAACTTCAAGAGTTACAATAATTTTTTGAATTTTTTTAAATAACAATTTTAAAAAGAATTGTAAATGCATGAGGTAGATTTTTAAATATCATGCATCTATATATCTATAGATATCCATATCATGGATGAGCATTTGTCACATGATTCTTTGAGGCGAGCATTAATAGAGTCTCGTGCATCTACTAGAAGGGGAGGTCCATCGTTCACATCCTAGTGTATATATATATATATATATATCTATATATATATATATATATATATATATATATATATATATATATATATATATAAATATATATATAAATATATATATATATAATAGATATATATATATATATATATATAAATATATATATATATGCATGTACTTAAATGAAAAATAAGTAGAATCATATTTATGTACACATATATATTAAAATGATTTTCTATTTTTTAAAAGTTTTGCTCACTACTTCCTCGTAGTCAACATTCTCCAAGTGGTCATCAATCTCAATTGGATCATCATGATCAACATAATTTTGGTAAATTATATAAAAATATTATTTTAAAACAAATTTGTACATGTAAATGCATGTACATGTCTATCTTGCATACCTGTATGAATACATTTGTTCACATGTTTTTATATTTATGTAATTTTATATATTGATCCAAAGGGTGAAAATGTTGGTCCAAGTAGATGTAAGCGAATCCAGATAGTTCAAGAAGAAAGCCAGACACCAACTACTACTTATCCATCTGATATTCTAGATGAGCTTCCTTGGGAGACAAACCTTCACCAATGCACATTACAAAGGTGCAAAACATACATATAGAACCGAGATTAACATAAAAATACATATAAAACTGAGATTAACATAAACTTATACTAGTAAGTAATTCAATTAAAATTTTGAAAGCTCTAAACATGTTTATCCACATAATTAACATTTCTTTTCACCATTTTAACTACTCTTAATATATTTAAATTAAATTGTGTCCCATACATTCTATACCTTAATATCAATATTTTTTAAAATTAAAATTGTAAAATACTTAAAAAATAATAATATAAAGGTTAATATCAATATTTTCTTAAAATTAAGATTGTAAAATACTTTAAAAAATAATATAAAGGTTAATAAAATATCAATATTTTCTTAAAATTAAAATTGTAAAATACTTAAAAAAAAATTAATCTAAAAGTTAATATCAATATTTTCTTAAAATTAAAATTGTAAAATACTTTAAAATAATAATAATATAATAAAGGTTAATTTTATTAGACAAAGTATTTTAAAAATGATTTAGATCTAATATTTAATATTATTTATTAATGTTTGTATTTCCTTTTATTGGGTTAAACCCCATATTTTTAATTCAAAGATGAAGTCTATCTTTTAAAAATGATAAGTTTATTTGAAAGATTTAAAGAGACAACACATATAGACATTTGAAATGGATATTCTAAATATGTATATGGGAAAGCATCATTCTTTTATATCGATACTTACATACAGGGAATGCTTTCGTTCACAACTATCGAAAAGATAAATATCTTAATATTTGATTTAAAATGATATATTATAAAAATCAGCAATTAATTATAATTGCAAGTTGATTAATTATAATTGCTCCGATCATTTGGGGAGCGTTTTGTGAATATGTTGTCAGTTTTCATTCTATGAATTCGAAGCGCAGCTTTTTGTGAATATGTTGTCAATTTTCATGAGAGGAAATTGAGGTGAAGCGTTTTCGGAATATTTTGTCAGTTTTCAGCAGAGGACATGTAAGGCAACCGCTTTATCATTTGATTCATCTCTATATAATCCCTAGGAATAGAAGCAAATCTTTGTGAACTGGGAAGGGAAAAGGTTGCAGATATTGATTCATCCAATTGCTCCAATCATGTCGACTCCACCAGGTTACATCCCCGAGATTTGCGTTTCACGCATGACAGTATCAAAAATTCCTTCAGCGAATACCACGACGACAGGATGTTGAGCGAAGCGATGAGGGCCATTAACGATGGAAAGTTCGAATTGGACCCTTTTAACCTCCATAAAGGAGACGATGGCCACCTCTATGATGGTCACCTTTATTGGGACAACAATAGAAGTCTCTATGTGGCTTTTTGGAAGAATCACTTTATTTTATGGAATTTGTAATTTCTACTTTGGGGATCCTAGTTATTGGTTTGAAATGTTTACCAAAATCTATGGGTTTTGGTGTAACAAAAAACCTCTCCCTAGTATCATACTCTGGACCCAGGTTTGATTCCTCCGAGTTTTGTTGAAGGGGGAGGGGGAGGGGGAGGGGAGAGGAAGGCGGGCGGTGTTGGAAGAATCACCGTACCTCTATGGAATCCGTAATTTCCACCCTTGGGATCCTAGTTACAATTTGGAATTTTTACCAACTCCTCCGGGTTTTGGTGTAACGACGACAAACCTCCACGTCGTTACACCAAAACCCGTAGGTGTTGGTAAATGTTCCAAACAAGTAACTAGGATCCCCAAGGTGGAAATTACAGATTCCATAGAGGTGCGACGATTCTTCCAACACCCCCTAGCCCTGCCCCCCCCCCCCCCTCAAACGCAACATGGGGGAATCGAACTGGGTCCAGGCTCTGAGACCATGAAGAGGCTTTCCATTACACCAAAACCCGCAAGTTTTGGTAAACGTTTCAAACCAGTAACTAGGATCCCCAGGGAGGAAATTACGGATTCCATAGAGGTGTCGTGATTCTTCCCACACGGCTCGGGAAGCCGGCGTTGAGTCAGTTGAGGTGAAGATAATGTTGGACGATTCCAAATCTCGCCATTTTGGAAGAGAAATGAGGGAGAAGCTGAGTGACCCCAATTTTGTTCCTAAAGTACGGGGCGGTAGACCATGACACCTCGGGCCTTACAAAGGTTTAGCCGTATGGATGCATCTAGCTGCTTTGTAGACAGCCTTTTGTTTTAAATTCAAGTGATTGACTCTCCGTGTTTTTGCAATGTGTTTTTAGTTTTGTGACTATTAATAGATATTAGAAAGTTTGTTTGTGTGTCATTCTATGGTAAATTATCTATCTGGACTCCGTGATATTTTAATTTTATTGGTAAAAGATTTATTTTTGTTTTTTTTAGAATTTTTTAAGCGGAGGAGCTTATTCTACAGTTGAGTGAAGGCACTGTGTAAGTATGTTAGTGCTCAATTCGGAGTTAATCAGTGTCCCTCTTGAATACAAATAAAATATTCTCTAAATTTAAAAGCAACTAAATACCAATAAAATATTCTCTAAATTAAAAAGCAAATGTTGAATATAATAAAAAAGAACATACTATGCAAGTTTAATTAGCATTCCAATGGCATACATTTTAACATTATAATCAATGAATATCAATATGATTTTGATGCAAAAAATCGTACTTCAATCGTAATTTTATTTATTAAGTGATATCCATTTTCTAACTTGGGGAAGAATATAATTTAAACTATACAATATGTATTGACTGACTTGTCAACATTATTGTTTATTTTTGCTGATTCATCGTGACTATTGCAAGTTTTGTGTGCATGCTTATTATTCTTGTTCATGGTAATGCACCTTGCTGCATTTACCTCGGCATTCAATCTTGTCTATTGGACTGCTCCAAAGCTGTAGAGTGAAAATTGAGATTTATATGGTTTTGAAAGTATATTCGTATCCTACTACTAGCGGCTGGTTTTCAGTTTTTTTTTTAATTAGGTTAATTATATTAATTAATTAAAAAAAACTATATTAATAGGTGTCAATACTATTTTTAGGAAATGTAATATTAATAGGCAATAGTAAAATAGAGTAAATCTTTCTTATTAAGAATTTTGTTGCGTATTTTTTTAGATGTATATATGTATGTTTTTTTCTTTTATAATTTTTAGGCAAGAAATTTATTTTAATGCTTATTATAGATTGATGTCTATACATATTCACTAGTCATTTAGTTCATACAACTCAGCGTATAAGTAATTAAATGGTATACTTTACCACCTTATATTATGATCGCTTCTAGAGGCCGGCTATGTGGCATTTTTTCCATGTTCAATGTGGAGTTGACATGTTTAACCTTTCAAATAAAAGTAAAAATATATTCTAAATACAAAAAACAATGTGATTGATTTTGAATGAATACACATATTTTTTTTAGTTTTAATTGAAAGCATAGTAAAACATCAATATTCCACTTTCATTGTAGCTTAGTGAGCTTGGTGGTGTGTTAATATTACAATGCAGTATGAAAGAGATGCTGTGAAAAAATTCACTATAACTTTCAGAGCCATAAATACTAGGAATTGCACCACATGTTGCAATGGAGCGTATGAAAGAGTAGCATAGAAGATGGAAGTCAAAACTCTATGCAATTTATTTATTTATCAGTGTTTATGTGAGAAAAGCTTTGAAATTTAAATTCTACAAAATTGAGTTATATCATGGATTATAATTGCAAGATGGGTTCATTACTAATTAATAGACTATTTTATTGAATGTTTCATCATTTCAATATACATGATTTAATTAAAATTTGTATGGATAATCTCAATAGATTCTGTGGAAAGTTTTAATGATTGAATAATGAAACTGATATAGTGTTTGCAAGGAGAAAATCACAAGCTTGCCCCATCTTTACAAGTCGAGCTCAGTATAATATTAGCAACACCATCTAAATAATCCAAAATATAATTCTATGGATAAGGTGTTCTACGTTGTACAAGTGGACTTCAACATAGTATTAGATACAACGTAAGATGATTTCCACGTTAGCTAACATGAATTCCTCTTCCACATTTTGCTTTCTTTATGCTAACAATGGGAAGACATAAATATTTAAAAGCATATAAGAAAATTCTTTATTGGACATGACCAATCCTACCCATTCTAAGAAGCACGTTCTTGATTTTGTAATGAAACTTGACATTCATTCACTTCACATATGATTGTTAACGGGAAAAGTGTCTATTCAGAACGACCCTATCCCACTGAGGTGTGACAGTGACCTCAGAAACAAACAGGGAAAACTACTCTTGTATTCTCCTTTATGAACTATAAAAGAAGAGGAATAGGATGAACCAACCTGTGTCTTGCGCTAGTCCTTTGATCCAATCTCTCTCCTCTCTGACAGCTTCCAGCTACCTGCTCCCTTACTTGCCCAGCTTCACCAAGTTCCTGTAAGATCACAGAAGAAAGAAACTACACAAAGACATGGATTTATGTTCATAAATAGCTTAGGATCAGATTTAAGCTAAACATACAAATATAACAAACATCAATGATATAGAAGCATGTAGGAGAAACTCAAATAGTTTTATTGATAAAACAAGAAGATCCAGGAGGAGTTACAACCGATGATTCCTGATCCAGCATCAACCTCCCAGCATAGAATCCGCTCTTCACCTCCAACAAAGCAAAAATCACCCAATACTCTGATATCTATATCAAAACCAACAACAATTCTCTGCAATGTACAAAATTCCAGCCTCTGGATCTCTTGGTGAGGGATCCATATATAGATTTATGCAAAGAGGATGAGTCAGCTCATGAATTGATTAGTGGCTTCTCTCTGTCAGTTCTTGCTTCCACTTGGAGACTGAGAGCCTCTTACTCATCACTGGTCGAATTCAGTGAGGCAAGTGTCATTGGGAAAGATTCTGGAAGCTTCCATTGTCTCTCCACCTCGTGGAATGAATCTGCCACTTGTCATTTCCCTCTCAATCAACTTGGTAGTGCATTAGGTGCAGGTTATCAACGCACTGGCTAGGCTAGTGTATTTGGGTGCTTTGCAACGCAGCTAGCTAGTGGAGCAGCTGAAATGATCTTGATTTGACTAGTTCTGAGCAGTTTCTGGTGGAGAACTTCTGGGAGAAGTTGTAATTTGTTGACCTTGTTTCTTTAGGAGTTGGAACAACACTTTTAAGGACTTAGGAGCCCTTGGTTTATGGACATTTCATGCTTGGAGCTGTAAGGCACAAAAATCTCTATAAGAGTTGCCCCCTAAAGTATGAGCCGTTTATCCGGTGAAATGATTTATTAGGAGGATCCGAAGTTCTTTCAATGTTGGGAGGAGACCTGTAATAAGATACAATACAATACATTTTCTTCATACTGTTTTCATGATCTAGCTGAGGCGGGCATTCCCATGCTCAGCTTTATAAACTCATTTTAATGTACATAGGACAAACATCGTCTGATGGTAGACTCATGATT